>VXBA01003169.1:546276-693727 GCA_013399895.1 Serilophus lunatus
CCGCAGCAGCGCCTCCCGCCGCGGGCCCGCCCCGCGCAGCGGCGCCGCCGGCGGGGGGTTGCGGTCCAGCGCCAGCAGGTTGCCCAGGTCGAACTCCAGCTCCAGCTCCTTCTCCACTGCGATGCTCCGCCGCTTCTCCGCCTCCTGCTCCTCGGCGGCCGCCAGCACCGCCTCCACCCGCAGCGCCGCCATAGCGGCGGCGGCACCACGTGCGAGCGGCTCCGCTGCTGCCCGGGGAGCGAGAGAAGCTCCTCCGGGTCAGCGCGCCGGAACAGCCGCGCCCGGAACAGCCCTGCCCGGGGGGGCGGGAGCCGCGCACAGCCCGCCTGGAGTTGTAGTCCCGGGGCGCGGGAGGTTGCGGGGGCGCTGGGGATGGAGGGCCTGGGTGAGGGAGAAGCGACTCCGCACAGACACTCCCGGGGCCCGGCCCGCCCCCGAGGGGTCGGGAGACGCCTGCAGTCTCGGCTTACGGGCAGGCTCTTCCTATCCCAGAATCAATGAGGTTGGAAAAGGCCTCTGAGGTCATCAAATCCAAGCCATGACCGAACACCGGTGTGTCAACTAGACCATGGCACCAAGTGCCACTTCCAGTTTTTCCTTAAACGCCTCCGGGGGCAGTGACTCCACTACCTCCCCAGGCAACCCATTCCAATGTTTAATCGTCCTTTCTGTGAAGAAATTCCTTCCATGCCCAACTAGAGCCTCCCCTGGCACGGTTTCGGACTATGTCTTCTTGTCTCTTGTTACACGCGGGAAGAGCCCAATCCCCACCTTGCTACAACCTNAGTGACTCCACCACCTCCCCAGGCAACCCATTCCAATGTTTAATCGTCCTTTCTGTGAAGAAATTCCTTCCATGTTTCCTTAAACGCCTCCGGGGGCAGTGACTCCACTACCTCCCCAGGCAACCCATTCCAATGTTTAATCGTCCTTTCTGTGAAGAAATTCCTTCCATGCCCAACTAGAGCCTCCCCTGGCACGGTTTCGGACTATGTCTTCTTGTCTCTTGTTACACGCGGGAAGAGCCCAATCCCCACCTTGCTACAACCTCGTTTCAGGCAGCTGTAGAGAGCAATAAGGTCTCCCCTGAGCCTCCTCCAGGCTAAACTACCTCAGCTCCCTCAGCTGCTCCTCGTAGAACTCGCCCTCTAGACCCTTCACCGATGGTACCACCAATGAAAATGATGAAACCCCCAGTGAGATCCAGGCTACGGCTGTGCGGGGACTGGGGTGGCCCCAAGCACCTCTTCTGCTGCCACCACGAGTGGTGCTGAGCTGGAAAACGCGTGGGAAAAGCCTGTAGGTGGGGGGAGACAAGTGCCAAAAGTACAGAGGTAGGACCATCGCAGAGCTAACGGTGCTGTGCAGCTTCCCCTGTCTGGCTGCACTAGGGATGTGCCATGACATCCAAACGCTGACCAGGACAGGGACTGAGACAGAGGAACATACTTATCCTGTAGGGTGGTATTTTTTTTGTCTGGTTGTTTTTTTTTCTTCCTTCCTTCTGGTTTTGTTTTGTTGGTTTTTTTTTTAGCATATGATTATGTCTGACACCCCTCGTTGTAGAGCAGCGCCCATAATTTCTCCTTGCAGGACCAAAATTCCAGTATTGTATTGCAGCTGCCCAGGGACAGACACAGGTGTTGTGGGTAAATCTCCCTGCAGAGAAGGGAGGGGAGGAACATCATTTGGGAAGGAGTATGGCCTGGCAGATGTCTCATCAGGCATAATTACAAGTGGATGATAGGGTGATATGGTGTGCACCCAAAGGTCAGCTGGGTCAAAGATACCTCCATGCTATTTTTAAACAAACGTACTATGGAAGAATCCTTTTATAGCTATACAGTGAATTGGCTTGTATGGCCGTGACATTTTGAGCTGATCCCTGGTGCCCTAAAAACAAGTTCATGGTAGCGCTTCACTGTAGCTGAGGGAAGTGATGGGAGTTTTTATAGTAGATACGGTTTTCTACTAAGTTGTATCATATCCTTGCCTTTACGTTGTGTTTGTAGTGATGAAAATGATTTGAGTGTAATGCCACAGCAATGTTGTTGAAAACAAAATATAAGATGAATACAAATACTCAATAATTTTGAGTCTAACGATGATAAATCTATTTTTTTTCCAAGTCAATAGTTCAGAACATGATTTGTATACTATGGAGCAGCAGAGTCCCTGTGTGTTCAAATCCAAGCTGGATACACAGGCTATTTTCTCATTTACCACAAGATGGCATTAGATAATATTTTGTTCCTTAATTTGAACAGCTCATACTTTCACCTGGAGTTGCAGATATAATTAATTTTAAAGACAGTTCTTTGAAGAAAGATGCATAGGCACTATCTAGATTTAGGCATAAATTTAAACTTTGGAACTGTAAGATCCACTCTTTTGGCAGTGTGGTTAATACCTTTACACTGATACATCCTGCTGTTTTATCCTTATCCTAACATCTTGGAGTTCTTTTGGTCTATATTTGTACAAAGGCCAGAATGCTTCAGATAAATGCCTGCGACTGAGAGCACATATTTGGTAACATCTATTGCACTTTCTAAGTTGCTTGTAGTGTTAATGGTTATCACTGGAATAGCAGAAGAAGTGCATGCTAGAAACTGGTCTTCTTGTTTTACCTGAAAACACATAGAAGAATCTCAGAAGGTAAAAATTACTTTCTGAAAACTGATGTGTAGAACTGAATTTTATGCATTCCAGAAATCTGCACCTCAGAGTGGGAGTGTGCTTTTGGCTTTTGCAATTTGTGGTTTCACAGTGTGGTTGGGAAGGTGGTAGCTGGAAGAATATTTGGATGGATTTTTTTACCAAGATTTATAAGTAGTTGTGGGAAACGGTCCCATTCTGAGAAGGGGCTTCTGAAACACTCACAATAGTAATCATTGTCACTCTTTGAGTTTGTACTCTCAGTTTAGAGCTCAGAATACTGCTTCTGTTAAGGGAATAGGAGTGTGTGCACTGCTACAAATTTGGGCTTTTCAAAAGATGAAAGGCTGATACTGATGTTGAATTATAGAAATAGCTTTTAGGAAATGAATGCTTTCATTACGTCATGTTTGCTCCACTTTATTTAGCAGACCCTTTTCAGCAAGTTTTAATAGAATGAATTTTTCAAAATGTTTATACATTTTGATAATCTCTGCTTTTGGGTTCCTGGGTTCCTTTTAACCTCTCAAATATCACATTTCTCAAACTGTCTGTGGAGTGGATTTGTAAGTGCTCAACCACAGGGCTTGAAAGCATCTGACTGTGGGCACTTACAATCAATCCATAGATAAAAACAATTTCATAATTGCTTTCCCTTTCCATGAGGTTCTTTATCTCTTCAGTGTGAACAATAGAAATACATGTCATGGTGTGTGTGTATATACTTAATTCCTTAGTGTCTGCCTGTTTGTTTTTTTACTGTGAGGTGACCACTTTTGCAAAGTGTATGTTTTCTTTAGAGTGAAGGAGGCTGTAAAATTGTGTTGTTTTGGTTGGGGTTTTTTTATGACATAAAAATTTTAACTGCATGAAAAACATAAGATGGCAGTGTCTAATTTGCACAAACACTTGTCTAAAAGATCAATAGAAAGCATAAAGCAGGATATATGTGATGTGAAAAGAACTACAATATCACCATGATATACTGTCAGGTTTGTTTTCTTTTGGGAAAAAAAAAAAGAATTCTCCTACTTAAATTTATTTTTGTAGTTTCGGTTCAGCCGGGTTACAGCTTTAAGTTTGTGTTTGATAAGAGCTGCTCTAATGTACAGGATTCATGTCTCACTGTTACTGATTCCATTAACTTAGATTTACTCTTCAAACTTTTGCCAATTACCTCTGGATGGCAGTAGATGTAGTTACAAGATGATTCAACCAATTCATAAGCCTGCTGTGAGGATTGTTATGTAGAACACTTTTATCAGGAAAACTCAAAGTGCTGATAATTTTGGCAAATAGTAGAAAGTGCCCTTAAAATATCCACACTATCTCCAAATCCTTGTCTTCCACTGACTTTGTTCAGTACTCTTTGAAGTAAAAATCTACATTGTAGAATTTCTTAGTATAAGGGAGAAGTTGTTTGCTCACTGAAGCTAAATTAAGTACAATAGTTTATGGACAAAATTCTTCTTCCTGATACTTTTTTTTTACCCCTGCAGGATCTATTTCATGTATTGCAGAATGTGTCTTGTTTCCTGGGGCACATGAGTGCCTTTTCAGCTCAAATAATGAAGCATAAGAGTACAAGTTTGGCTAAACAAAGACTCTTTCCTAGTCACTAGTCCATATACTGTGAAAAACACCTTGTCTTTAAGGAATAAAAAAATTGAAAATACTTTAGGCACTATCTTTTATAAAACATGAGAATTACTTTCAGCAGTATAACAAAAAAATACACCTAATAGTCACAGTTTTTCCTATTGGAAGAGTTAAGTTACTCATTACATATGCAGGTTGTTTCTTCTCATGATTTCACCACAAAAAGACCTTACTGAGACTCTGATAAGGAACATGCTTAGTTCTCAGCAGATTCTATTGGTGATATTATCTATGCTTATATGCTTAAAAACATTTCTGGTTGGTTTGTAAATGAGCAGATTTTCTGTCTGAAGATTTAATGTGATTATAGCAGAATGCTGTATTTGTGAAAAAAATCCCATGCAGACGAAACTCAGGAGGCTGTAGCTCTAGTTCCAAAACCCAAGACTGGATAGTTGGAAATGCAGTCACAAGTGGATAACTAAGCAGAGCCTGATTTTTAGTGCAGAAGCCAGAACACAGATAGTTACTGTAACAGCAGGGGAATTTGGATGACTGCGGGCACTGTGGAGAGTGATGGGTAGACCATAATCTATTTTCATCATTTGACTGGCTGTGACTGTGTGGTTTCACTGAACTGATTTTGGGTAAACAAAACAAAGCTAAGCTAATTTGAGGCCTTCCCAAGTGCTTGATTCCTATCTTGCTATGCAATAGGGAATTAGACTGAGAACAGATTGTGATGTGGTTTGCTATTTTTTATGAGCTCTACAGTGACCTGATTTTTTTTTTTTGAGAAAGTTTTCTTGTAGTGCAGTCTTAATATTAGAAGTACCAGCAATGGTGTGGCTTAGTTTCGTTGGGTGTTTTTTAGGATAATTTAAAGAACAGTGTGAGAACTTCATCAGTCAGTGATGGAAAGAATGGCAACATAGTAACACATTCTTTTTCTAGGGTCAGTCCTTCTTATCACCTGTCTAGAGTAGACCTACTTTTTGGCATAAGATTACTTCTACAAGTTAAAAAAAAAAGTCAACGAACGCATTTCCTTCTTTTAGAACAAATCTGTCATGCACAGAGATTTGCCCTTGATTAATTCTACACTTAGAACTAAAAGAACAAAACCAGTTCCTCTGTTCTTGGATGGGGTTCATGGTTGGAAGTAACTCAGGTACTGGGAGTGAGATGGAAAACATAAGTCTTCATCCATGACACAAAAGATGTACCATAGTCAGTGCTGATTTTTGTTGACAGAAGGACACAAGACGAATCACATAGAGCAGGAGGTTCAATATTGTGAATCTGAGGGAAGGATAAATGTATGTCTACTGACAACAACCACGCTAGTTCCTATATTCTAATGCTTTTGTGAGACAGAAATAATCCACTTCTCAGTCCTGGCCTTCCTGGGAAATATTTTCAGTAGAAAATCTCAATCTTTTATGTACATGTACAAATACTCCATGCATGCGATTAAACCTATGCAGTGTTCTCATATTCAAGAGAGATTTAATATTGATATTGGTAAAGTGAAAACGATGAGACCTGATCTTAAATGCATTCAGGACTATGATTCTTCAGACACTTACTGGAGAACTTTGAACCTGAGGCTAGGTATAGACCCAAGCATCATTTCACACACACCACAACTGCCTGAATCTTCTCCCAGCCTTTGCTGGATGACGTAGAGATGTTTGCTGAAGTGTTGCTTGCCAAAGTGTCTTCAAAGCCTGAGCACTACTTGACAGCAAGGAAAAGGCTCCACCAACATGGTTTGTAACCTTTTATCCTCCACACTTCCATTCATCAACAAGGCTGACCTGTCAAGATGAAATTTTGTCCTCATGAGTTTTCAGACTATTTTGTTCTTAAAGCTGCATTAAAGACTTCAAGGTCTTGCTAATACATTTTCAGCTGAGAGTTTTCAATGAAATACGAAAGAAGTCTTGGTTTATGTCTTTCTGTATGCATAAATGTGCCACTTTATAGGTTCAATCTGAGATAGTAGGGAGATTTTCAACCACTCGTGTAAGACAAGAGTCACCTGTAAACTTGCATGAACTTCAACTTATATTGTGGTTCAGAGTGAATTAGGGGAAATTGTGCTAAACAAATAGTTTTCATTTTGAATGTCATACAGCCTAGGGCTGTGAATCTACATCATTACCCAGTGAAAAAGAAGTCCTAGAGATTAACATAGTCATCTCACACGTTTTAGAACATGCTACAGGGTAGCTGAATCAGCATACCTTCTGGAATGGGGTGAAAGTGTGACAGGCATTAGAGGGGGCAATCTCTCAAAACTGCTTTTGTCCCTGAGGGAATTAATCACAGCTTGACTCACAATCAGGGATGGCTTCCCTTGGAGAAGCAATCGTGATTTGTGCCTACAGCAGCCTATCAAACCTCTTCTTGAGGAATTCTGTCATGTAAAGGTGACTTAACTGCTCATGTAGCAGCAGAGATCTCCCGTAACTGCTTGAGTAGTGACCAGAACTCACAGCTTGGTGTGTTTAGGGAAACTGGTAGCAAGTTGCTGTTACTTTATTATAATGTACTTTAAAGTAAACAAGTTGCTACATAGGTTTCTCAGCCATTCCTGCAAAGGGTTTGAAGAGCATGTCAGAAGAGTGAGGTGACGATAGCTGGAAGTAGAAATGATGTTGGCTGTCACAAGGTAACCTTCCTGCTGCTGCTGCTGCTGCTGTTGCGGCTGCGGCTGCTGAATCAGAGCCTTCAGAGCTGGGGCAGGAAATCCCTGTCCTAGTCCGCAGTCAGAGCTCTTGGGTCCTCGGAGGGGATGAGATTCTCTGAGATACTCATAGCCTCCCTCGTGCTGCCATAAACCCAAATCAGCTGTTCTGCACAGTATATGCTTGTTTTTTTAGTTTTCTGCAGAGTGCCTCTGTTCATCAGCTGCTGCGCTACAAGAAAAAGGGCAAAATGGGATACAATCTCTGTTTCCCAAATTCTTCTGCAAGCACTATGGGAACGTCTCAGTCTGTAATTTTTCTGAGCTACTGAGGAAATTTTAAACCGAGGGCAGGGCAACTTTGTATATAGCAGCAGTTAGGAGCGATTAAATGAAAATAAACTAATATTTTCACACAATAAATGAAAAGGACAAACTAAAAGATTTGCTTCTTTAACCAAGGGTGCATGGACAGCTTAATCCACCATACCGTTGGTTTAAAACCTGCAGATTTCTCATACAGCTCATGTTCAGTCTTTGCCTCTGGGACTGTTAGTGTGAGGTGCTGTATAGAAACAAGAGCTGGGCTGCATTGTTGCTCCTTCTTGCTTCTTTTTCTATAATATCTGCAGATACAAACACTTGCATACTGTAGCTGTCCAAATATCCCTGATTTTTCCTTTTCTCTTGAAGGTAATGCAACACCTGCCTACTCTCTGGGCTTCCAAATACTTGCTGCATGTAAAGCACAATATCCGGAGTGCCTCAGAAGTGCTCCACATAACCCATCACCTGGATCCTTGTTTTCCTCTCATCACTTTCTCTCCCATGTTGTTCTTCCCTCTTCACTGCATTAAAGCAGATGTAGAATCATAGAATAGTTTGGGGTGGAAGAGACCTTGAAAGGCTATCTAGTCCAACTCGCCTGCGATGAGCAAGGACATATTCAACTTGATCTCCAAAGCCTGTCAATAATAATGAGTTTGCTTACTTGCTCCTGTATTTGAAACTGTTCTTAATAGTCCGATGCTCTACCATGATCATGTCTTAGTATTTCTAATGACTTCTGTGATACATCAAGCTTGAAGTGTCATGATTTGTGAGGAAATCTTGCTGCAGCCCACAGCCTCCTGGGCTATTTTATTGGTGGACAGAACAGCCCAGGTGTGTCAGAGCATGTATTTCTGGTGCAAGTTTACAGAGTACTTCTGGGGACCTTGAAAAACTACCTACTAAATTGTGTGAGTAAACCAGGATTAATTTTCCTATAATGCACTGATATAAATGGCACAATAAGTGTGAATGGTGTGTGGTAAATGTGAGAAACAGGTGTTGGTAAAAAGAGGTGATGGTAAGTCTGAGAAATAGTTGAGTTGTGAATCAAGCTTATGACTCAGCCCTTATTGATGTTACCGGTCAATTAAAGGATCATGGAAAATCCCAGCTGTACATTTGGTGTGGGCAGTGTTATGTATTGGAAAGCAATTGCTTCTTCCTCACTTGGTAAGGCCTTTCCTGGTTTTTGTATCCTACACCAATGAAAATACAGGCAACTAAAATCAGAGAAAGTAAATGAAAGAAGAGGAAAGCTACATGGAAAAATACTTCATAAATATATTTTAGAGGATCAGTAGGGAAGAAGGAGGCGCACAACATCTCTTTGAATGAATGGTTTGAATGATGACAGCCTTTCCTTCATTCCAATTTACTCAAGCTGTGCAAAACAGCTCTAGATAAAGCATATTCTCATTATGGTTTTGATGATTAGAGAAAGAAAAAAACAACTCTGCAGGTGATTTAGGTCTGGACTGAGGATATGCACAGATCTCCTGGGAGATGTTCTTGTTCGGGCTTTGGATTATTATGATGGAAGCATCTGACACTAAGTCTGTGTCTTCTAAATAAACTCTCTAAACTCAACAATTTAAACAAAAAGAGAAGTGGATGGATACTATAAAACATCTTATTAGATAAAAAGGCTGTGTTTGGATTAGAAACGCAAAGATTTATGTTCAATATCTCAATGGATTTAGTAGTGGTCTTCAAGGTGGCATGAAATCTTCATTTTATGTATAGGAAAAATGGACTACAATTGCAATATTGATTCCTGTCCTTGGGGAAAAAATAATTGATCTTCCTTTTATACTTTCCCATTTGAGTTTGCATTTTCCATGTAAATTACACTGCTTTAAAATTACACATATACAAAAAGGAAGTATCTTTGTAAACCTGTTTTCCTACCTCCCTTCAGCTAGCTGCTTTTGTTTTGCAAGCTAGGTACCTGTGCTTTCCTTTTTTTGGATTTTGAAGCTTAAACCCAGGCAATATTAAACATGAGTTGATGTACCTAATAAACTGGAGCCTTTATCCATTTCTTTTACAAATCCACCAATTTTTTTTATGCAAATATGGTGGTTTAAGACCACTGTTTTCACTAGGGACAGAATTTGAACAATGGGGAAAACAGTTTATTCGTCTGAGACTCAACCGGGGAAGCAAAGAGTTTATGGGAGTCCCAGACTTAACACAAAATTACACCCGACAAAGCCACGCAAAAGGGAAAAGGGGAAAGAAAAGGGAATAAAGAAACTGCTTTTCAAAGGCCAGGCAGGCTGGCCAAGGAAAAGCAGGGGAAAGGGAAAGCCACTCCTCTTTCTCTCTCTGGTGGTAGTCACTCCAGCCTCTGAAGTCTCTGCAAAAACACAACAGAGTGAAAAGCACCCCCCAACCCAGGGACGCTATTTGGGGAAGCTTTCCACTTGCGATTGTGTTGGCTTGGCTCTGGTGCTGATGGAGGTGGGTGGAGTCAAGCCGCGGGGCCTGGAAGTCAGGAGGAGAGGGGATGTGCTGCTGCTCCCCAGCTCGCAGGAAGCCGAAGAGAGGGAGGGCTTCCGTTTTCAGGGCTTTTAAGCCCTCCAAGTCCCGCGCGAATCTCGCCGTCTTCTTCCTGGCTTCGCCTCTTCGGATTGCCCAGCGGTCCGGGCTCCACTCCTCTTTCCGAGATCTTCGGTTCCAGCAAAATGGCAGTTCCCGCCAAAACCCGTGAGCCTGCCACTTGCCGGCGCCATGTTTTTACCAGCTGCAGGCTGGCTGCGGCACCCCCGGAGCACTCACCGTCTGCAGGAACTCCCCAAAAGGGGTCCCCGAGGCCACGGGACTGCAGGAACCGCCTGAAGCAGCCGCCGCGCCCACACCGCCGCGCAGGGTATGCTCTCAGGGCTGCCGGGACCATAGGATCCCCTGCCGGGCTCCCCCACAGCGGCACGGCACCGACGTGGCCTCCAAGGCACTCCTGATGTTGCTGCCCTGCGGCTGTGGGCACCGGGGCACTGCCGGCAAGGAACAACCAGCGGGCGTCCGCGCCAGGGCGTGTGACCCCTGACAGTTGCCCCTGGTGCTGCCAGAGCTCACCGCAGTCACCAGGGACCGGAGCCGGCTGCTGCCTGGAGGGAAACAGGGAGCGGCGCTGCTGGGAACTGCCGCAGCATGGGCTCTGGCCATGGGTGCTGACAGCGCTGGCAGCCGCTGCCGGGGAGGGAAGGTGTGCATGCAGTAGCAGCCGCAGCAGCACCACTGCGGTGGCACTGATCTGAGCCCAGAGCTGCGACCGGCACTTGCAGCCAGCCGCCCGGGGTCGGCTCCGCTCCTGTCCCTTCCCCGGCGCTGCTGGTGCTTGCCGGCAGCCAGCCGGAGTTGGGCTCTGCTCCTCTGTGCCGTGAAAACTTGGGGAAAGCTGCTGGACCCCACGCCACGCCTGCCGGCAACCGCTGCTGATCCGTGTCTCCGCTGCCGCGAACCGGGGAAGAGGGTCGAGCCACCCACGTGCGTCTCTTCCAGGCTGCCTGTCCACGTTTTGGTGAGTCCCTACCTCAGTTCCCCCTCCAACCCAAGGGAGGTCGGTGGGGGAAGGAGCCTGGGCTTTCTTTAAGGGAAAAAACCAGGATTTATAACAGAACAGGGAGCCAGTGAACAGTTTAAAATGAAACACCCCTTTCCTCCCCCCTCCCTCCAAGACCCCCCAGTACCCTCCTTCCAGAGGACCCAGCACCCCCCTCCCAACCCCCCACAGCAAATTTGCTGAAACGTGATCCAGCAGGACACAGGCTATGATTCTGAGTTGATTTAATTATAATTTCAGAAAATTCAACAGATTGTTGCAAACTTGCTCTTTGCAAAATACCCAGATGTACAAACCCCCGATGTCACTTGAAATACTCCTTTGTTCTGCTGTCTTTCACGGTAGTAGCATGGCAGTCATTTTCAAGGAAAAGTTGCTTTCACATTATGCTTCTGTCTGAAAACGGATGGGATGTTAGAGCTTTCAGGGTCCGGAAGACAATTTAAACTTTAAATGCATAGCAAACTATTGCTGTAGCAGCACTAAAAGCAAATCTGTATGTTGCCATTTGTGTTGGATAGAGAAGAGCAAAATTTAGCCAGGTTTGTCATGTGTTGTGGGCAGTGAGTGGGGCTTGCCAAGATAATGAGAGGTAATGCTAGGTGAGAGCTGTTCAAATAAACCTTGCTGACTGCTACCTTGCTTCATTTCTCAGTTTTGTCTTTAGCTAAACTAGGTGGGAAAACTCTTGTTTGCAACCTGATCTGGGAAGGTACTCAGGTACATGGAGAGTCCTACTGACTTAAGGATTTGAAATGAGAAATGTATTTAACTGCAAGTTTCGGAAGCAAAATCCTCCCATACTGTACCTCACTGAGCACAAAATCATAAAGCCCTGCGTTTTCACCATAGCAAAGTGAAGCGTTCAGAGAAGGGCAACGAGGATGGTGAAGGGGCTGGAGCACAAGCCCTATGAGGAGTGGCTGAGGGAGCTGGGTTTTTTTCATCTGGAGAAGAGGAGACTCAGGGGTGACCTTATTGCTGTCTATAACTACCTGAAAGGAGGTTGTAGCCAGGTGGAGGTCGGTCTCTTTTCTCAGGTAACTGGCAACAGAACAAGAGGGCACAGTCTCAAACTCCATCAAGGGAGGTTTAGACTTGATATTAGGAAGAAATTCTTCACTGAAAGGGTGATCTGACATTGGAATGGGCTGCCCAGGGAAGTGGTGGAGTCACCGACCCCGGAAGTGTTCAGGAGTAGGCTGGATGAGGCACTTGGTGCCATGGCTTAGATGATGGGCTGTTAGATTATGGGCTGGACTTGATGACCTTGAAGGTCTCTTCCAACCTCATTGATATTGTTATACTGTGAACATGGATTGCTGTATGTATGTTTTGTTTCAATGTACGCAACTTATGGGGAGTGCCTCACAAAGAAATTTCAGGCATTTATTCTCAGTGTGAATCTATCCCTGCAACTTTTAGGGTTTCTCAATGAAATTGTTCTCTGCTAACATTAGTAAAATGGAATCCTTGCATAACTGCTGGCCGTGTGCATCACTTTATAAGAACTGACAAATGAAAGGCCAAATAATACGTTAATTACCTCTTGTAGAAATAGAAGTGCTGTTGTGACCTTTTTCTGTGTGGTACGAGCTATTTTTTTTTTTGCAGCGTCTAAGAGCAATTATTTAAATTCATTATGAAAGCTATGCAGGACCTGATCCATAAAGCTTTTACAAACCAAACTCTCTTATTGCTACTGTACAGGTCTACAGCCTTATCCTTGACAGGTGTGACTTGGCATTGCCTTGGGTTACATCAGCTTTGTTAGCTATCTGAACCTGCTTTTGTGTGCACACTGTCAGTGAGAGTAATTAAAAGGCCACAGCTTTACAGCATTCAGCCAGAGTGTTGCTCTGTTTTTTGTTGTTGTTGTTTCTGAGGGTATACAGTTAGGTACAAGGCTGTTAGTAATTGAGTATCTGCAAGGTACATGTAGGTACCCTCAGAGTGTACAACTAGGATAAATTGTTGAAAAGGGTATGGAAGGGGAAAAAAAAGTCTTCTAGATATTCCAGACAACTAGTAACATCCTTGTAACTTGTATTACATACCCACACAGAGTGGGTGAGGTCTGTGTGAATGAGACCTCAGCAAGGCAGCTTTTCCCAACTATTCCTTACAGTTCTCTGAGATTTTTTAAGGTTCCTCAGAGAGAACATGTTGGTGTTCGTGGGCTGGAGGGATTGCATCAAGAATTCAAAAATTACAAACTTTCAGCACTGCAAATGGGAAGGTAGTCCAGAAGTTGAAGTGATGATAATTGTGCCTTGAACTCACCTTTGTGGTTGGTTCTCCAGAATTTTTTTTTGTTGCTGTCCCCTGGAAGCTTTCAAATATGCCTACACCTTTCTTAGGCTTTAATACCCCAAATGAACATGAGCAACATACCTCCCAAGTCTTGCCAATGCCCTTCCAGCATTCCTGCCTTCATTTTAGTCCCCCAAAGAGTAAGAATGGTGGGTTTTTTTCCTCACTTTTTCCCAGCATCACTTACTCAATTCATATACAGCTTGTGAGACAGTACGACACCATTTTGTGCAGAATTAGAGGTACCCCCATATAGAATATAATACAATACACAGTACACATCCAGTCTATATTAATTTAAATTGCAGATAGTAAGACTAGCATCTCAATAGCATATTAACTGTTGCAGTCCTGACCTATATGAGAGGACTAAGGCCTCATGGAACAAAACCAACATTAATTTTCTGATGTTACACTTGCATCATATTGATGTATGGAGCAGTATTGAACATATAGAACCAGTGAAGAGCAAAATCGAGAACGAGGCAAGTCAACCCATCTGAATTTTTCACCCAGAAGTGGAATAGGGAGAGGATTGGGCAAAAGGGCTGTAAAGCTTCAGAATTTTCTGTGGTGCTGCCTAGAAATGCCAAGGCGAATGATCCCTTTGGCTGCCACAAACACCAAGTCCCTTAGTACTGGTGGTGATCAACAACAGTTTTTTGCAGAAACCTGAAGTAGACCATTGTATCCGTTTGAAAAACAAGGCTTTTGAAGGGGGGTGTAAGAGAGCAATCCACTTACCTGATTTAAAATTCAATTTTCCTCAAACCTGTTTTCCTTAAGCGGGGCGAGGAGGGGGGAAGCTGAGATGAAGGCAGCCCTATCCCGGGCAGGGCAGGGGGGCTGCCCCCGGCCGGGACCGGGGTGGTGGGCTGCAGGGAGAGGGGGAGGACCCTCGCTTCAGCTGCTCTCCCCGGGGTTGGGGAAGGAAGCTGGGATCAGGGGCCGGGATGGAGCAGGGCCTGCGCCAGTCCCGGTGCCCCCGAGGCCGGGGCCGGGCAGCAAAGGCCCCTCATTTCCTGGGGCCGCTCCCCCGCCACCCCCGGCCGGGGCCGGGCGGTTGCTCATCGCCCCGGGCTCCTGGGAGCACGGGGGCCCATCGCCGGCTGTCACCACACATGGCCCCGGGGCCGTCCTGTGCAGTGTGCGTGGCCCCTCGGTCCCAGAGCCCAGACGGCTTCTGTTCCTGCCCATTGTCCCCCTTCCCTGCGGAGCGTGCGGCCGGGACCGTCCCTTCCCGCGTGGTCACAGTGGATTCCCGAGGCGAGCAGCAGCCTGGGCGCAGGGAGGGAGGGAATCGTTTTCACCTCTGTTCGTGTTTTTCAGAGAGTTTGGAGGGCCCGAAGTCCTTCGGAGAGGGAAAAGAAGGAGACACTCTTTCCTACCCTTCCTCCTTGTTCCTTTCAACGAGTCATCTGGCTGAAAGGAACAGTTCCCTTCCTTTTTTTTTTTTTTGTTTTGTTTTTTTGTTTTTCCTTTTTGTGTTTTGTTTTTTTTTCTTGTGTGTAATTCTGGGGTCTTCGGTGGATTTCCCCTACCTCTCTAATTCAAATTCCTTGTAATAAATTGTTCATCTGCTGAACATTCTATTCAGTTTTCCATCACTTTTATTGAACCTGCCCCCTGAACGCTAAAAGGTGGATTAAACCACCACAACCATAAACTTCTCAACAAAGACATTTTGAAATGTCAAGTATGCTGCAATTGACAACAGAATGTCTCTTGGGAAAGAGCACATCTTGACACCAAAGCAGATGGCAGATGAGCATTATGTCATGTAACTCTACAATAAAGCAAAGTCATACAAATTTGACCAGCCACCAGCCTATTTAGTAGCTTAATAGTTTGTCTTCTAACATATCAAGTGAAAACAGGATACAGGAAACTCATCTACCATGAATAGTAGGGGCTGGCAGGACCTAATGAAAAACTGTGCACTGTTCCTTTTTATAAATTCAGAATTGATACTGGAGCTGTCTTTCAAGAAGACCTAAACTGTCAGAGTTCTAAAAATGGTGCATGAACAAAATCCTGTATGTTCTAACTCTACAAAGCATAAAGCCACTTAAACATGGAACACTGCTTCTCATCTCATCTAATTAATATTTTCCTTACTATTTTTTTCCATTCATCCAGTCCAGTGATTTTAAATAGATTTGTTTTTCACTTTTGTGTAAAGTAAATTAATAAATAAAATTCTGAAACTGGAGTGAAAATTTTTGTGGAATGACCTGATTTTCATTTAGTTAGACATCACTTTGCACTTCTCTAACTGTATAACAGAATCGTGAAACAAATGTGACTGTAATCTATGTAGTCAATGAGATGCAAAAGAGATTTTGTATCAGAAAGCATCAAAGCTGAAAATGGCTTTGCTCCTTAGGACCTGAGCATAGATGAATCAATTTCTACTCATATATGAACTATTATAATAAGCCAAAATATAACTGGAGCTCTGAAGGCAGTTAGAATTGGAAATTAGTGTATTTACATATTCAGAAGCTTAGTGTAAAAAGATAATGAGATCCACCTAGTTCCTCATTAATTTCCAGGTCTCTTCCTATTACTTATCTTCACAGAATACTGAAATCTCTCTTAATTTTATTAAAAGCTACTTTGAGCTTAATTTGCTCAATAATTAATTTATTAAGAAGCATTATTGAGAAGCATTTGACAGTAAAGATCTCTAAATATTTAAAATTCAAGTGCTGGAGAGGGTCTCATCACATTAGAAAGCAATCAACTATCTTGAGACAGGTTAATAAAAGCATCTTAAACTCATCATCTAAAGGCGCTCTTGATCTCCATCTCCAGGCATAGGACACCAAATGATTCATTGATCACATTTTCTCTGTTCAACAAAAATATCATGAGCTGAAAGGCTTCAAGATATACAACATGAGAGGATTTTTTTCCTGCCTCACAACTGTATTTGACAGATGACCTTTGGTCTTTCTTTCACATTAGTGAGATATTTAACAAAAATAATGCAGATACATTTTTCACCATTATCTGATGCACATGCTCACAGAATCCTCTATTTGGTCCCACACAGTAAACAGACAAAAGAATCTTACTTCTGTAAATGCGTTCATTATAAATAAGTGCCCTGCTTTCAGCTTTCTTCTTCCAGTAAAATCAGAAAGTTTAAAAGCCTCTGAATGATACTATGAATGCATGTAGTTAATCTGTTGCTGTTTCACAAGGAGACTGGTGCATGTGTAGCTATACAGGAAGTTTTCAAGAGGGTTGTGTAGTCTGTTTACATCCCTTCCATCCAGCATGCCAACAACTGCACTTGAATCTCCAAAGTACCAAGAAGTCCCGCATACTCAGCATTTTGGTTTGCACCTTCGCTGTTGTGCACTTCAAAGGGGTGGACTGTGGTTTGCCTTTCTGTCCTGAGCTCACCTGAAATTTCCTGGCTGGGATACAGGTAGCAAGGGAGCTGTGATGTTGAATGTATGCTCAGCCAAGTGCTCACCAAGGGTCCTGGGCAGATTTGCACAGTCTGTGCAGAAATATTGCCGTCAGGATCAGAGCTGGCAGCTGAAGGTGACTCAAGTATCAGCTGCAGTCACACCTATAGATCATGGCAATGTTCCCATTTTCACTGCTTCTTCAGCCTTGGCAAATATATCTTCCTGCTGAAACTGCAGGTCAGAGGTGTTGTGGAGGTCATAAGGTTGCATGGAAGTATTAAAAGAGCTACATCACCCCAGAGCTCCCCGGTAGTATGTCAGTTGTCCTCACTGCATGTCGCCATTCTGTCTGTTTTGCAGGTAAAACTTGAACTCATTCCACTGAAGTCAGTAAGTTTGAGAAATGTGGCCTTGTCTGTCTGAAGACCTTTCTTTGGGGATAGACAGGGGCCAGGGAAGTTGTTCTGCTAGGATGAGCTGACACTCTTGTGCTCTGCAGGTGAGAACAGAGAGAGAGAGTTGAGAAGTAGGCAGGCGGCATCACAGAACAGCTGGCAGAACATGGTGAGCTCAAGGTCACTTGGCTGTTGGCCCAAATCCATCCAAAAATACTGAAAGCCAGCAATTAGGCCATCGTCTTAGGAAAAAAAAAAGGAAGAGAAGAAAAAGCTTAGCCATTTCATTGTTCAGCAAGGATTCCAGATTCTGCTAACACCCTTTGGAAGGCCACCATGGATGGGATCTGGGACCATTCCCATTTGTGGCCTGGCTCATCAGTGTAAATAATTGAACTCAGCATCATTTTACTTAACTCCTGCCTGAAAACAGGTTGAAAAATACATTCCTAAATGGATCAGGAATTAATGGTAATTTTTCAACTTTTCTCGGGATGAAGAAAGGGGTGGTTGAAGACAGCAATGCTTTGATGCAATATGCACGCTAGAGTGGAAAGTACAAGCTCTGGACAGAAGCTTTTCCTGTCTCTGAGGCATTTACAAGGTTCTACCAATTCTGAGACAGTTGAATCTTTCTTCTTCCCCTCTATTAATAAACACAAATGTGTGGAAAATTACCCTAATCTTTCTGCAAAGAGGATGTGCCTCCAGAATCTCTTCCAGTATTGGGGACCTCAGAGTTCTGCTGCCATATTTAGAGGCGATAAAAACAGTCCTTGCATTTCTGACCAAATCCAAATATAGCCTATTACTATCTGCCAACTGAAAATGCACCTTTTTATTTCATTCAGTTTTGTTTAACTCTAACTTTGTTCCAAACTTTTCATTCCATAAATATTTCTTTCACTATAATCATTTAAATAAAGTGGGAAAGTGCCCAATTTACTGAACTAAATTAGTATGCTACTTAATGTGCCTGCTATTGTCATTCTGCTAGGGCTTGTGCTCTGTTCCCATTACAACTTCTCCCTAACTTAAGTGGATTTACAAAAGACTAGAACCCAGACTGTGAAGGACGTATTACCACTGGCAGTTGTATTTCACAAATTAAGTGGACATAGTTGTTATTTCTACAAGATTCATCTAAGTTTTCACACTGGTTTCTACTTGGCAAGGCATTGGCTTTATGGTTAGAAACTAGCAGTGGAAGTCAATGATATTCTGAGACATCTAGGCCTACCTGTCTCGTGCGTTGTGTTATGCCAGGTCCTGGTTTCCCAAGCATTCAGCTGATCTCCAGCTTGGCAGTGTGAAAGCTTTTGTCTGTGATGAGCACCTCTCTCTGAGAGGTGGGAAACATGAAGCCCAAGAGTCCCTGAGAACAACAAGAAGCAGAAGAGACCATGCAGGAGTATGCTTTATGTTACTGTGCCAATAACCTCAACTATCTTTAGGTGCCTAAAGTGTAGGTGTCCACATAGAACTGGTTATTTAGGCTTCTTTTAGAGCAAGTGGAGAGAAACAAGAAACACTGAGACACTCTGGATAACTTCTTTGAGACAAGACAAAGCTGAGACAAAGTGTTTGTTTCCCTTCAGTAAGCTTGATGACAATTTGAGTAACCCAAGTATAGCCCTCATTGTGTAGGTGCCACAGGTAGGTGAGGTGATCTTATCTTTTTTGTCTGGGTCCTCAATAGGTAAAGGCCATTCAAGGTACCATGTATATATTCCCTATCCAGCATATTTTTTTTCTTCTTTCCCTTTTATCTCGTCTGAAGAAATTATTTTTTCCCTCCACACTCCTTTTCTGTTTTATTTTTTTAACTCCTTGTTTACATTTTTTACTCATAGTCTATTTTTCTTCTACACTTCATTGCTTTGAGATGATGACGAGTCTATATAAACAGGTTTAGCAATCAGAATACTTAAGGAATTCCTTGAAAATATTTGCTCATCTCCTAAGGGTTAGAGGTGGAAAGCAGGCCAGTAACTGGACAGATTCATTTGACTGCCCTTGTTGAATGGCCCCCTCTTGCCTCACCTTGTCTCATCCACTTTCAGTCCTTGCCCTGAGGCACCAGATGCAGCTGGTCAGCCAGCCTGTGATCTGGAGAAGAGGTTGTGTATGGCAGTGAGACTGGTCTTATCCAGTGCACCCTGTGCTCAGAGAGGCTTCTCCAAGTGATCTTCTCTCCTACCTGGTGTCTCTTGTGGCAGCTTTATGTATTTCATCTAGTGCCAGGAGTCTCATACACTGCGACATTCAGGGTGCAGTGATGATACAGTTAACTGGTTTAGGGGCTGGGTGCTGCTGAAAGAGGGTGCTGGTGCCTTTTCCTGCCCTTTCCTCCCTAGCTGTGGTGCCCTGCACTTGCCTAACCATGGAGTGAGACAGCTCAGGGGATGGTCCAGCAGAAAATCACATTAAAAATGAAAGAGTTTTTCTCATGAGTCAAAGAGATTTCTGTTCTTTGCTGTCTTTGAAACTGCAGTCTCTCAGGTACAGCAGTGCTGTGCTCTGGGGTACAGTATAAAGGCAGCATATAAGTCTTTAAAATGTCTGTGAGAAGGTGGTACACAATGATCCAGTTCAGCTCCCTCAGAAGTTTTCTGTTGTCTTCAGTGGCTCAGGATTTCTCTCTGTTTCCTCGCTGCTGTGTTTCTGTAGTGCTGTCAATATTCTCCTGCTTATTCTACATGGTCATAGACCAAGGTACTGTAAAACATTTCATCAGAACACTAAACCCGGGACTTTCCCTGCGCTAGAAAGCACTTATACAACTATATTTTACGTACTGTTGTTACACTAAGCTGCACTCTGCTCCTGTTCATGCTACTGAAATTCAGGAGTGATTCCCTAAACACCTGTACGTTGGCTTTGTGGATCCAGCCATGAAGGGAATGTGGGGAAAGAAAAAAAAAGTTCTGCAATATCCTCTGCTTCCTCCTCCTTTGGGGCAGAAATTCAGTGTGGCTTCCCTGAATGCTATTGTGCTGCTGATGTGTGTGGACAAGTACTATCCCACCCTCTGTGAAAGGGGAAGTCAGATTGTGGCCTCATAGTGTCCTCACTGTGTCCTATGGCATGAGAAGGGGTAGCCAGTATTAAGGTGGCTAACCAAAGCCCCTTCATTTCTCCCTCACAGGCCTGAGCCTGCCCCATGCTCGAAGGACAGCATTCTCTGCTCACATTTGCCGTTTCTTCTTGTTAGAGAATTCATTGGATTACTTGTTAGAGATGAACTACAAGTGTAATCCCAGAATTTGTTCAAAAATGCAAATCAATAGTCACAGAAGGGTTTGTTTTTTTCTTGTGTTGTTTTGTTTTTTTTTGGGGGGGGGGGAGGCTCAAACACTTGTTCCACTGTATTCCTCACACTTGAGCTATAAAAAGCAGCAAATTAAGGCTCAACATGAAGCCAAATAGCATAAAATCAAAAAGTGACAGCAGAAATGTTTCGGTATCTACCCACCACTTGAACAAAGGAATGGGGAATAGTATCTTACTTGTTCCAGGAAGAACTATCGTAGTGATCCAGCCAAACAAACCATAAAGTCCTTAGAGCCCTTTACAGTTTTGCAAGTCAAAATCCTTGTTTTTAGCTACAGTTGTAGAGGAATGTGCAAGGTGGTGACAGAAAGCCCAGTTTGAAGGGAAAATAGTGTGGTTTCTTCTTCCTCTGACTCTAAAGGAAGGCTTTTGAGATGGTGGATTGAGCACAAAAAACAAATTTGGAGAAATGGACTATCACAAACATATGGTAAAATGATATTATGCTTATCTGCAATTTACTCATTCAATCAACCTGTTTGCAGATGTGGATGAAGATAGATTATGCATTCAGCACATCCTGCTTCTATTGCAAATCCCCTTTTTGTCTGCCCAGTTTCTGATATGATCTGAGTGCACAATTCAGGAATAAAGATCCAGGGACTTGGTTCCCCAGTAGGGGCCACTTTCTTTTAGTCTGCCAGATCTTCCATTGCATGTCTGGGATGTGCAGCTGTGAGTGTTATGGGTCTGGTTTCATTTTTTTTTCTTTTTTAAATTTTCCCTTTCTCTGCAGGTAGTGGGGGCTGCTTTGGCCCCTGTCTGTTCCCAGAGTGGCAGGAGCCAGGGTGGGCTGAGCCAGGCTGGTGCTGAGGGCTGGCAGGGCCGGCATGGCAGTGGCCACAAGGAACTCTTGGAATTTCTGGGGTTCCACATGGTGAAGACATGCTTGGATTCAGCTCCCAGCATGGAATGTAGTGAGCAGTGTAACCACTCTTCCCAGTGCCCCTGCTACAGGTCTGTCCCAGCTCACATGAGCCCAGCTCAAACCCCTGGGAGGAAGGCTTTGCCACAGAGGTTTTTTTCCTTCCCTTTTGTTTGACTGGAGCATTGGTGAGAATGTACCTGCTCATAGTTCAGCCTAGGCTGCATTTCAGCAAGGATTGCAGCCACCATCTTCATCTCAGGAGCCATCTTCTTGTGGTCACAAGACTGGACTAAGAGATAAAACAAGGGAGTTTTCTTTCTTTTTTAAATTTTTTAAATTTTTTTTTATAACTAACATTTCTCTGTGTTCTATTACGTCTAATTTATTTTTTTCCAATAAAAAGCTGTTATTTTTCTCCTATCTTTTCCATAATCTCATATTCATAACTTCAAATTGCATATTTGTCTTTAAACCTAGACAGTGAGCCAGCCTGCCTTTTGGAGATGTCAAAGCCAGACACATTGGGACATTTAGCATCTACTACCTGGACAGTTTGTCCTTGACTCTGCTCACTTTCCAAAGAATTGCATACATTTTGAATTTTTCATTCCTTCCTGTTATCAAGTCAATTTTCATATCAATATGTTTTGTGAATCAGTTATTTTTCCCTAATCCTAAACGTATGATACCTCTCAGAAGAGGCATGAAACTGAGATTCCAGTCCCTTTAATTTCTACAAGCTAGTCTCATTTCATTAGTGTAGGGATAGGGACCTATCTGAAAGTCTTTGTAAGTAATTCCATTCTTCATGCATACGTCCTCCTGAAGTGTTGACTGCAAAAGCCATTTGTCTTCATTTCCAGTACCGAAACTGGAAGACAGTGTTTCTGTGTACCAATTACTGCCTTGTACTGCTCTCTACCTCTCAGATGTGTTTCAAGTCAACCTTATAACTCTGTTCCAATTTAGAAATCGTCCCAGTAGTAGCTGCAATTTGAGGTGACAAATGGTAATCTGTCCTTGCTGCTCCTTAAGGACCAGCCTAATGGACCTGAAGGCAGCTGGAAGTCACTGCAGTGTGCTTTACATCATGCTGAGGCCTCGGCCGCACCAGAGCTCCTGTGGTTGTAGCTTGCTTCTGTGACTTCCCAGCACAGGAGAAAATCATACTTTACACACCGTATGAAAAAAAACACACCAAAAAACCAAGCAAACATTGTCTTCCAGAGCAGTAACAGTGTTACAGAACGTGTTTTTGCAGTGATGAACCAAACAGAATTTGCACCTGGAGCACATATTGCTCTTCTGGGAATGTTAATGGCAGAGATGTGGTCCAGTCAGGGACAATCTCAGGGACAATCTCAACTGTACAGTGCTGCTTTGCTTGTACAACTGCTGCCCAAGCATATTTCATGGCTGCTGGTGAAGATCTGCAGTTTCTTGCTACACTATGCACAAAACTGAATGAAAAAGTTGATCTGAGTTGGAGTTCTTCTAAATTAATAGAGTGCTAGAACAAAAGTTAGTCATATTCGTAACAAATTGAATTCCCCACCCTTCTTTTGAGCATACCTACTTCCATACTTGGGATATCCTGGTTTGAGAGCCTCTTCTCTCGTTTTGGGGCTTTTAGAAGCAAAAAAATCTATAAATATATATTATTTTCATAATAGTGAAATAAATCAGCTATCTTAAAATAATTATTATAATTCTGCACTAGAAATGTTTCTCCTTTTATTATTGCTTCTTATTTCAGAGTCATGAGAAAAAAAATGTCCTGGAAGCTATTTCTGGGAAAACACTCAAAAATTGTTAAGTCAAATGCTCTGTTATTGCACCAAACAGAGAAGTAGCAGAATGAAACACCTCTGATGACACCATTCATTAAAGAAAAAGCGACTCAAACCCTCACAACATAGCAAATTAACTATTAGGTACATCTACCTGACTTGATGGTTATTTCTGTGCTGTGATCTGGACCAAAAAACCATCCCCAACTCTGTCCTTCTGTGATAACTTCTGAAGTACTTTAGTACTGTCACATCACCCTGGCGTTGCTGTTTTTGTTACTCTTGGCAGAATGCTTGTGTAAATGCAAGCAGAAAGAATGGCGACTGTATAGCAGTTTGACAGCTCTAATTATGAATATTTAAGAGCTTCTTAAATGTGCTCTCTTCTATCACCTAATTTCCTATCAATGACAGCATTGGAAGCACTTGTCTCATTTTTCAAATCAAAGCTTCCTCAAGCAAAATGCTTGGAGACTGAATAGCTTAGGCATTCTATTAATCACAGAGGGTGGGAAAAGATCCATCAAGTGCTTCAGATAGTTTGAGAGTGCTCTATCCTTGTAGAGCTTTCACTTCCCATTTCTAACAGATGAGTGCTTTTTCCTCCTGTGAATGATCTTTGTGATTCTTCCTCATCCAGAAATGGCGTCAGATTTATCTTCCTTTAACAGTGCATCAAATGATGCCTGAATATTTATTAAAAGAGTAAATTCTAATTGGGGTTAGTCATCGATAGGAGGAAAGAGTAGTCATACGTTGCTTTTCTGAAGGGTGATAGCTCTTACTCTGTTTCCAGTGAGTCAAGTTTGTCAAAGAAGTGTTACAATTTAGATGGAAAAGAGTAACCATTCCAACTTTGAAATGAACTTTCTTGATTTGAGACAGAAACAGTGTTGTTGCCTGGTGTTTATTCTGTGATTACTGTTAGTTTCTGCAGTTAATATTGTCTTTGGCCATAATGGCAAAATAATTTTGTCAGAGTTTTGTTTTTTAGGTATACACTGAAGAGAAGGATCTTCTCATTACTAGATAATGTCAACCGGACTCTCCTCAATAATGACATGTAGATTCTGAAGGATGTGTTTAACTGCTGCAGCTGGAGAAGGGGAATATCTCCAAAGGTGTGCAGACCCTACCTGGAAATAACTAGGCAAGTCCTTAGCTTCCTGTGGAGCTCATGATGGCAGAGCTGTGTGATAACTTCCCCAACCTTTTGAAGGAGTCTCTGTCTGTGACTCCTCTTTCCTCCTGCTTTGTTGTTACAACTTGTGAATTTACATTCCATGTGTTACTGAAAGATGACACAAAAAGAAAAATGCCAATACTTCACTAAGCAACATCTTGTGGTATTTCCTGCCATTACTAGAGGGGAATATCACTCCTCCCGGCCTCATCAAATTTAGGAAGTTTTATGGCATAGCAAGGAGAGCCAGTCTCCAGACTGGAGATGGGTGGGATGCCAAAGTCATGTCTGTGTTTGTTAGATTAGAGCAGGATGGGGAAAGGTATAGACAGGGAAACGGAGAGAAGAATAAATATTAAAAGAAACTGAGAAAATGAAGAGCAGGTTCAGAACTTCTTCATGTACATTGACACAGCTGGAAAAAAAAGTGTTCTTGAGCTCAGAAATGCCTAATCCCATAACTCCCACTGAAATGAATAAGATCTGCATCCGGTCACCTAAGAGTGAACCTCTTACCAAAGACATCCACAGCTGAAAATTTTAGATTTTTGTTTTCATATAGTGTTGTTTTATAGCCTATATTTAGTCTACATCTTCATGAGTCTAATCTTAGAAATATTTTTGTCCAGCTACCAAGCCAGAGGGAGCTACAGAAAAATAAGTCTGCAAACCTTTTAAATAGAATTCTGCTATTAACTGTTTCTAATGCTTATGCGATTGATTGTATTTCTGCTTTACCAGAAAAATCACATTTTGTCTTCTGAATAATTGTTTTAATTTGCCATTGATGCACAGTCAGTTTGCATAGCACAGCAATTTGTTTCTCACCATTTCTCCCTGTTTAAAGGAGAATCTGTGTACAATTCTATACTTCCATTGCTACGTGCACTGCAGTTAGCTCATTCCTTCAGACTGTCTTTAAAAACACCTTAAAAAAGAACTAGAGTTTAAATTATGTAAGTTTTTGCTGTTGTTGAGGAAAGGAAGACGAATAAAAAACAGGATGCCCTTTGTTGGAAGGACGAACTGTGTCCTGAAACATCTACCAGGATTTTAGATTTCCTGCTGAGTGACAGGCGAGACTTTGAAGAAGGCAGGTTGCAGCTAAATACTGAATTTGGCCTCAAAGAGAGGAGATAATCCTAACCGTATTTCATAGATTGACAAAAATTAATAAAGACCCTGTGCATTTGGCTGTGAGGGAGAATATGAGTCTGTTTACATTTTCCTGTCAAAATTTTTAATTTTTTTTAATTGAAATGATTAGCACCCAAGGCATATTAACTATGCTGTTCACCCCAGTGTAAATGAGCTCACAGAATCATGTCCTTTGAACAAAGTTTAAAGTGGGTCAAAAATAAATTGAGTCAGTGACCTTTTCGTGTAGTTTTCCCTGGAGCAAAGCAAAATGTGTCATGTGCCCAAGTAATCTATTTTCTATTTACAAGGTTCTCTCTTCTGTGGGGATCCTCAGCAGTCTCCAAACTTTGGCACTTGAGTTCTGCTGGTCGCAGCTCCTGTTGCAGCCTCAAAGCACTTCAATAACTCTACTGACTGAATACAACTAGTGCTCTTCCAGATTCAGTGAACGAAATAAACACAGGTTCACAGAATGCTTGAGGTTGGAAGGGGTGTGGAGGGCACGTGGTTCAAGCCCATGCTGAAGCAAGGCCACCTAGACCACACGGCCCAGAACCATGTCCATACAGCTTTTTAGTATCTCCAAGGATGGAGACTCCGTGACCTCCCTGGGTAACCTGTGCAGGGCTTGGTCACCCTCACAGTGAAAAAATGTTTCCGGATGTTCACAGGGAACCTCCTGTGTTTCAGTTTGTGTCATTGCCTCTGGTTCTAGTGCTGGGCATCACTGAAAAGGGTCTGTCTCTGTCCTCATTAAACCCTACACCTTTGTGCCACTTCATGCCAAAATACTGTGTTGCTGTATTAATCACTGTAACAAACTTCCAGACCTGATTAGTGGGGGTGTGTGATGTAGGGAGCAGGAAGAAATATTTCAATAGGCTTCTGATGAGTTGATGTATAAAGAGGCAAATGAATTATGTAATTTCTACTCATTTTTCACTGGAATCCATAGTTACTTGGAGTATAAGAACAAGAACAAATAACTTTGATGCCACAACTCTGTGTGCCAATTAATGTTTGTGGTTTATATCAGGCAGTCATTTGATGAAATAAATAATAGCTGATGCAAAAACTGAAGTGCTAATTTCTCCTCTCTCAAATGAGAGCACCACACATCTCATTAGATGCTCTCATGTATTCTTTCTGTCTACAGTTTCTTCTCTCTGCCTTCAGAGAGGGCTTTGGAGTAGTGGTGTGCCAGGCTGAGAGCAGGTCACTGAGCCCAAGTCTTCCACCTGCGGACTGAGTGTTGCTTCAATTAAATTACTGAATTAAAATGAGGAAATTGTTCCTCTTTGCAATTTTTATGTGGGCCTTTGTATTAGGGCACACAAAGATTTGCTTCTTGAATGATTCGAGTGCTGCAGACAGAGCAGAGAGCTGTCAGTTTGTAGTCCTGACAGGACGACCGAGAGGAACTAAAGATCTAGACTTAACATTACCAGGGCTGGGGCATTTCTTAGAAGATCCGGCTGCAGATTTTTACAATGTAAATGTGCGTAGTAGGCAGTGTAGTTGCCATCGGTGTTAGTGAGTCTTTACATTAGAAAGTTGCACTAGGATTATGGGCTGTAGTATTCAATCAGTATCTCTTGAACAGCCACATCTCTAAAAACAAAGGTTGGGACAAATCTCATCCAGCTTTAGCTGGTTAATAGATAACTTTCTCTGGCCTGAGGCCAACTGTATAAGGTTCAACAAGGCAGAGTGCCAGGTTCTGCACTTGGATCACAGCAACCCCATGTAGCATTGCAGGTTGGGGGCAGAGTGGTTGGAAAGCTGCCCAGCAGAAAAGGATCTGGGGGTCCTGGTCGACAGCTGGATGAACATGAGCCAGCAGTGTGCCTAGGTGGCCAAGAAGGCCGAGGGCATCCTGGCCCGTATCAGAAATAATGTGGCTAGCAGGACCAGAGCAGTGATTGTCCCTCTGCACTCAGCACTGCTGTTGTTGTTGTTGATTTGCTTCTCAAGTCCTGCATCCAGTTCTGGACCCCTCACTTCAGGAAGGACATTGAGGTCCCGGAGCGTGTACAGAGGAGGGTCACAGAGCTGGTGAAGGGTCTGGAGCACAAGTCTTGTGAGGAACAGCTGAGGGACCTGAAGGTGAAAAGGAGGTTCAGGAGAACCTTATAACCCTCTTCAACTACCTGAAAGGAGGTTGTACAGAGTTGGGAGTCAGTCTCTTTTCCCAGGTAACAAATGACAGACAAGGGGAAATGGCTTCAAGTTGTGTCAGAGGAGGTCTAGGTATAGCATCTGGAGACATGGTTTAGTGATAGGGTAGATGGCAGTGCTGGGTTGACTGTTGGACTCAATGGTCTTAGAGGTCTTGATTCTATCCAGATTCCTCTACACAAAGAGAAAAAGGTTACATCTAATTGGACGTTTGTCCCACTCACCTAAAATGAGCTGAAGTGCCTCTTGAGCTCTTTTTCTCTCATCACTGCTGGCAGAGGGTATACAGACCATTATCTGAGGCAGGACACTCAGAGTGGGATTTAGGTGCAGATTACAATTAGATGCCTACAAGTAGGACTCTTTGGTGTGGATTAGTGTCTAAACTCCTGTATATAGCCACTTGAAATCCCTCAGAGAATCAAATGCACTTACTCAGAGCTGGCAGATATGCCATAGGACCTACAGGAGACACCAAGCCTTCTGAAGCAGCAGCTGGGGGTCAGGAGGGGTATACTAGGACATCACAAAAGCACAATAAGATGTCTATCCTTGGACAGAGGAATCCAACCCCTACTCAGAGCAGACAATGTATCTTACTGTCAGTGACTTGTGCAAATCCCTGTGAAACTTGGGAGTTTGGCAGCCTGGGCTCAGGATCAGCTTAGATCATCCCCATCTCTGGGATCACGGGGCTCTTGGCTAATGCTGGTTCCCATTGCCGTATCTGCTCAGCTTTTCCTGCCCAGATGCTTCAGAAAAGTGCCCAGTGTCAGCAAGTTTGCTTCCCTGCCTATCCTTCTGCCACTTTCAGATACGAGCTGCCCTTCCAAAGCAGATCCACTCCTGCCGCTCAGTGGCACTCAAGGTAATGATTTAGGCCACCAAAAAGTAAACAACTTCTGGATGGGAAGCTCTTTACCTCCCCTGACTGTATCGATTAGAGCTCTGCTGGCAGTGATGGGAAGCCTGGACACTTGTTTCCCATGGCAACATGAGTTACAGCTAAATGTATGTCTCTGAAACCAAGGAATGACGGTGTGGGACCAAGCAAGGGGAACCAGCTGGGGACCCACTGCCTCAGCCAGAAGCCTGGCAGCTGAGGGTCACTGGGGCAGGTCTGGGCTTCAGGCACATCCCTGGGGATGGGTGAAGGCTAGGATAGGATGTCAGTCCATAGGTGGGTATTAGGATCAGTTCCACTGAGGGGAATTTCTGTCAGACACAGTCCAGGATGGCCAGGTTTGGTTCTGGCCATGTTCTCCTATGGGGAAGGGATGGGGGATGCCCTCAGCTGTGCTCGCGCTGAGCTGCTCCAACGACCCTGATGGCAGCACTCAGAGCAGGGGATGCACTTGGGGCCCTGCTGCTGTCACTCTGGCTCCTTGTAGCTCTACACCTCCTTTCCCAACCATCAGTGGGCGCTCACTGTCCCCTTTAAAACACCCGAGGACCACATTTCTGTCTCTAAAATGCACCTAGTGCTCCTTTTGAATTCAGTGAAGATCAGAGCAAAATCATACAATCTTCTTTCTCAAATGATAAATTCACTTCAGACAGATTTTGCTGTTATTGACATAAATTACAGATTATAAGGGTGTGCACTTGTTTGATGCCCTGTGTGTGTAAAGCAATGCATAAAATCTGAAATCTGCTGCATGATGATTTTTGGTTTTATATACAAAAGGAGTGCAATCAGACTATCAGTCTGCATAATTTCCTGTTGTACATTTCTGCACCAGTAGTGAGATTTTGCAACAGTTCTCTGTTTGAAGATGTTCCTAAAATAATTATATGGATCCTGCATCTTATCCACAGCTGTATCAGAGGATGTGTGGGAGGTGCCAAAAAAGCAACAAGGTGGACCTGAATACCTAATTAGTGTAGTGGGAACTTTGTCATTAAACTCAATTATTTAAGGTTAATAAATTAATTATTTGTGAGAATATAACTCTTCTAAAGTGTGGTTAAGATACAGCTTCCATGTTTAAATTTTTTCTATGGTCTTATATTCTAGGCCATATAATGGCACTGAGGAAATTGACACACACCAAAGGCTCTTGCTTGACCACAAGTGGACCATTTTCCACATTCTTGTGCATAAAACAATACGTTGCTTTTTCTTTCATATTAGAAAATTTTCTTTACCTCAGGATCTTGCTATTCTTCATTGGAAAAGAAAATAAAGTCATTCTTCAACATGATTCAAGAAACAAGACAGATTAATAAAAATATTTGGGCATTTAGACAGGAGATAACTTCAGTATTTTATGTAAGTGTATAAGCTTTAATCTGTGTTTGTAATGTTATGTCATTCAATTTTCTTTCCAGATGTAGATACTGAAAGGTAACTTGACATGTAGCAGTAGGATCAGGGGAAATTCAGAGCTCCCTTCCCACATTGGCTTCTATCTGTTTTGTGGTTGAAATATAATCTGTTTGAAGGAGGGACAAAACTCCCTGAGTGGAAGGAACTGACCAGGAAGAAATCAGACCAGTGAAATGAAAGGGACAATATTGCTGTATGACTATAAGCAAGGGATGAACTCCAGGTAAAAGGCAGATAGAACTGCAAAGAGTGGGGTTCAGAATTAAATATGACATTTCCCTGGCTTTAATAAAAAATATTACCTGTAGTTAAAAGAAAAGCTGCTTGATAGGACTAAACCTCCTACATCATCTAATTAGCCTCTATGAACTCCCCTTCTTTAGATGCTGACTCTGTCAGGGCTTATGCTTGTAGTTGCAGCAGGACTAGATAAATATTGAAGAATGAAGGGGATGCACAGAGAAAAACTTCAGTCTTTCCATAAAGAGTATGTATCACAGAAGCCACTTTTGATTATATTGGCCTATTGCTCATGTTGAGACCAATATCTAAAAATAGAAATCCCATTAATAAAGAGAAATAAGTGGCATGTTTAACACAATCAAATTAAATGTATAAGGCTTAATCCTTGTAATAATGTTAATTCATTAAACTACAGGTGGTCTCACCATGAGGGCATTATATGAAAGTGTCACTCATTAAAAATCTTTTCCTCTCACTTTGGAATTAAATAATTTATAGTGATCCTGTGCATTTCCTCTATTGATTAACCAATGTGCTATTGCATACTACTGCAGGAGGTAAAAGGATCTCAGGCTGGTTTAAGCAGCTGCTATTTAAGCCAGTAGATCAATGACACCTTATTTCTGCTGAGTGGCTGCCTATGCTTTAGGTTACAGAAGCAGGCGCAAGCACAGCATGAGAAAACAGTTGTAAGTGAGGTGTTAGTGGAGGCCAAAGGCAACTTTTTATTTTAAAGTTCAGATGCATTTGTAATAGCCCTGTAATGACACCCTGCTCATGCTGATGGACCTACAGCAGTTTGGAGTTCTAGAGTGAAGTCAATAACAAAACTGTTGTGGGTTTCACCCATGATATATTCATTGAATTACAGTTTGAATGCTGCCAGCCATTAATCTGCTACTCTCCTCCCAGTTGTTTTTTCCATTCCCATTTCCACATGCAGTTGGCTCCAGTGTCTCCTTCTGTAGCTTCCTCATGTCAATTTGAGACTCACTGCTTGTAGGTCTAAATAACTTCACAGCACCTATTAAACTGTTTTATTCCACCACTTCCTTGGGCATTCTGTTCGAACGCTCTACAACCCTTTCTGTGAAAAAACTTTTCCTAATATGTAATCTAAACTTCTCCTGTCTCCGCTTGAGGCCATTTCCTCTTGTCCTGTCACTTGTTACTTGGGAGAAGAGACCAGCACCAACCTGGCTACAACCTCCTTTCAGGCAGTTCTAAAGTGATAATATCCCCTCTGAGCCTCCTTTTCTCCAGGCCAAACTATGTCAGCTCCCTCGGCTCGTCCTCATCAGACTTGTGCTCCAGACCCTTCACAAGATGTGCTGCCCCTCTCTGGACACGCTTCCACACCTCAGTGTGTTCCTCGTAGTTAGTGGGTTAAAACTGAACAGGGAATATGAGGCGCAACCTCACCAGTGACAAATACAAGGTGGGGATGAAGATGACCTGAAAGCTTATCTGCTTTCTCCAGCTCTCACAAACTTATCTCATGAGAGTTTTAGTTTTCCTGCCTGCCAGAGCCCTGAGCACAGCCTCTGCTACTGGCACTGGCTGCCAGGCTCAGGGCAGCCCAGTTCTGGTCCAGCTGAGGACAGTCCCTGGCCCCATGGTCATGGGGATAATGTGGCCACAACTGACCCCGACCACACTGAGCATGTCTGACCCTGGTTAGCTTCACTGGACCTGTTCCTAGTACCCACCTGTGGGCTGACATCCCATCCCTACGTTGGCCCATTGTCAGGGAGATGCCTGATGCCTGGGGCTGGGGCTGCCCTGGTGCCCCCTGTGACCTGTTTGTGGCTGGAGTCGGACTGGATGGGCTGTCAGGGCCTCCCACTGCTTTGCAAGGAGCTCCCAGATCCTGCAGTGCCCTGGCAATCCCCAGTTGTCATCTCATATGAGCTACATTGGAGACACACAGGAGGGGGATCACGTACATCAGACTCCAGGCGCACTTGTGCTGTTAGGAGCAGACAGAATACAATGCCTATTACCCTGTTATTAGGCAGTCTGGGCACCCTGGGCCTTCCTCTTCCCCTAGTAGCCCTGCTCAGCTTGGCACAGACACTGAGCTCCCACTGTCAAACTTATGAGGCCACTTGTGACTGAAAGGAGATGGGGAAAGATCATCCCCGTCACCTCTTTATCAACAGCAATGACACATTGGAGGAAACTGCCACCCGTCTCCAGCAAGGTAGCAAGAAAACCATGAATTATTTATTAGCTCAATTAGTTGACATGGGTAAAGAGTGGTGAGGGCTGTAAAATAATTACTTATTGATTTGCCTTTTCTTCCTCAAACTGCTTCATGACTCTGGTGCAAGACAGCAAAAGTGCAAGGGCTCAGGAGCCTGGTTGCTGTCCCTTATGGTTACAGTGGAGCTGGCATTACAAATAATGAGTCTTCAGCCCCGGACGTGTCCAAATATCGGTGCTGGCACAACAGACAGACTAACTTTATTTGCTACAGCACAGATGCTGTTACCCCATTATTTTCTACAGGCATGTTAAGCAACAATCAATAACTCTCTATTTGCTTATGGCATTTGGAAATCTCCGAGGAGTACTTATGACACTCATTTGTTTTTCACACTTGCCATTAAATCGTATTCAAAATGCCCCAGACCTTCAAAAGGTGGCTACTTCTCGAGTATTCTTGAAGCATATTAAAAGGGGACTAATTTTTGTGCATATTAAAACTACTTAAAAAAAATCGACCCAACTTCAGAAAATGATGGACTATGACACTCCTTCAAAGAAGAAGGGAGAGCTAATAGCATATTTTTAGATCATTCAGAATTCTATACAACTTCAGTAAACTTCATTTTTGTTACTACACCAGTAAATAGCAATGTTGGTTATGGTTTGTACCGGTCCCTGTGTCATAAGGTCATAATGTAGAAAACAGTCTGATGGTGATGCCTGCTATACGCTTCCAGTGGTATAGATATCACAGACACTCTGTTGTTGAATTGTCACCAGAGGTCACTGCACTTGGCATAGGAGCTCTTCACTGAACCCTTTAATTAACTCTTTTGAAATTTGAAGTCAATTGCAAAACAAATACAGATCAAGTGATGAGTTCAAGTAAATCAGAAGCTCTAATAGCATTATTGGAAACAAACAAATCAAATCACCTTGTAATCCTGTTGAAAACTCATTTCCTAGGGTAACAGTATGAGTAAGAATTTTTATCCTGGCTCAGGACTTCCTGCATTTTGAAGCACAACAGTTCTTGAGTTTTCTGACTGTTGTCAAACTGCGAGTTCGAACATGACATATATACCATCATTAGTCATCACAATCTGTGGTCAGGAAAATGTCAGGTCCACTGAAAATCACTTCTAAGCACAGAAGAATACGGAGACATTTCTATCGTAGAACTAGCCTGAGGCAGGCAAAAGTGGATGTGACAAGCAGTGACATTTAAACCTTGAATCAAAGTTATAGGTTTGAAGAGAGGAGCAACATTTTCTTTAGCTGGTGACTACCATCTCTCCTACAACATATTCATTAGTTACCCAGCTTCCAGATGCAGGTAGCATAGGGCTGTTTGCTTTTCTCTACTGGTCAGAGAAGTGTCCTGGTCAGACACAACTTGTTTGACTCAAAGCCAGCAAGGTGGATTCTCCCGGCTGGCTTTACAGCACCAACAGTGTAATTTTTCTTGGTGCTACTGGTGTTGTGGTGCAATGATGAATGTCCATCTTGTATCCAGCTCTTGCACTAACTACTGAAAACAACAGGAAAATCAAGCCTTCTGTGGTTGTTCAGTCACGGCTAGCAACGAAGCCCATCCCCTCAGTGAGATGGGTGAGAGAACTGGAAGAGCAAAACTGAGAAAACTGCTAGGTTGAGATAAACGCAGTTTAGTAAGTGAAGGGATGAGAAACACACACAAAAAAAAGATGCAAAGGATAATCACCCCCACCATGCCAAGTCAGTCTCTGAGCAATGGCTAGTTTGGAAGGTAGCCATTTGAAAACTGGTCTTTCCAGGTTCATATGATGTGCAACATTCCTTTGGGTAATTCAAGTTAGCTGTCCCAGCTGTTCCCCCTCACAGCCTCTTGCCCACCCCCAGCCTGCTCCCTGAGGGGCAATGAGGAACAGAGAAAGCCTTGACGCTGTGTAAGCACTGCTCAGCAACAAGTAAAAGATTGGTGTGTTAGCAACACTGTTTTAGATAGAAAACCAAACCATGGCACCATGTGAAGTGTGATGAAGAAAGCTAACTTTATTCCAGCCAGACACAGTAGAATTTCATACTAGTGCTTGCTTGTGAAATATTTGGACTGAGGTTCTGGCTCACCTTCAGCTCTGGAGCTCTCATGCTACAAGACCAAGTCACAGCCTTTACCAGAAGTGGGTCTGGAGAAGAGCCTTCCATAAATCATGTTCATTTCTGTCTTGTCTGGTGACTGTAATGACTGTGGTCCTGCTGTAGTGGCTGTGATCCAGCTGATGGTGAGCGTCACTGTGAAAAAATTCTAGAGCATTTCCAGCATTTCTAGCAGAGCTAGAAAATTACATATAAAACAACAGAGCAGAACACAGTGTTTGAAAGCTTCAGGCATCAGAAGATACAAAATGACATGATTAGGTTGCCTATAAGATCCTCATGCGGGGTATTATCACACCTCTCTTGTTTGCCCTGTGACTGTCTTCAGTTCCAGAGTCATACACCACTTTCTCCACAGGGAACTTTAATTCAAATCTTTTCTTAGGTGCTTGCCTGTGTAACAATAATGTTCTCAGCAGTTTGTCTTTAACGTGGTGTGGGTGACCTAGGGATATTTACAGGAGGTTTTTGCCCTTTCAGTTTCTTCCTTTTCAATATAACGTATTTTCAGGAAACAAAATTGAAGAGCATTGTGTTAAGCTGGGTCATAATGAGAAATGTCAAGATCTTATTAAAACCATTCATAGTCTGGGCATTCAGCTCAGCCAGTAGGACTCCTAATTTTTTCTTGAAATCTGTTTGGGAAGTGAGCTTCTTCGGCAAGTAAATGTTAGCAGGAAATTAGGGGAAAGTTTCCATCAGTTAAGGATTCTTATGTTCAAGTGTTATTTTGAAAATATTTCTGGTTAAGTGCTAACACATTTTCAAGTGTCATTTAGCAGGTATGATGGCATCTCATGTGGGAGGTGAGTGAACACCAACAACAGTACTGCTCCCTCAGCATGACACATATGTTCATTTTGTGTGCTGGAACAGTATGGTTTTACAGTCACCTTGTCAATACCTACATTGGCATAATTCACAGAATAATCCCATGGGGACTGTAGATTTAATTACTGTCAAAGTACTTAGAGGCATTTATGCACATCAAATCCAAGTACACAAATAAATAAATAAATAAGGCAAACTTTTCCCTTCAGTAAAGACACTTTCTACCAGCAGCGGCTGAACGTTCTGCTGTTAGCATCTTACCAGCTACTCAGTCCCTGTCTGCAGATCCGGGTGCAGGAGCAAAGCCCAATCACACCAGTAGCCACACCACCTCTGTGGACAGGGCAGTTTTTACGGAATTGCAAGAACAAGGTAAACATAGCTGCTAGTAAATATGTTTGGTCTGGAAGGGGAGTTCTGGCTGGCGAGGGAAAAGGTCAGGAGCAGCCTTCAACAAGACTGCCCATCCAGGTGAGTGTTTGACAGAGCTTTGTGTACTCCTGGCAGGGATTACGTGGCTTTTGGAGGAGAGCTTTCCCTGGGGTCCTTGCTTTGTTTTTCCTGCAGTGGCAAAGGACAGTCTTTACATCATTCTGCCCACTACCTTTTTTCTCCAGTCCTTCTTATGTTGACACCATGGCCCTTTCTTCTCAGCAATCCTTTACTTATGCAGTTTAGCAGCTGGTAGTAGGTGAGGTGTCAAGGGTCACAGCAAATATGTGCATTTTACCTTCTTCTATTCTGACTGTAGAATTTATCCTCTTAGCATTAGCCTCTGTAGAACACCAAAGAGGCAGTAAATGTATCCATTGACTAGTGAGTTTATGTACTTTTTTCTATACCAGTATTCTGTTGTTGTTTAGGTAGCTATAAACCATGACAATTTTTATTAAGTCAATATAAATGCAGCATTTTGAACAAGCAAACCTCTGTAACAGTTAATGCTTCTAGCATACTGTATAAAGAAGTATCAAAGGTGACACTGGATGAATATTTTTTTCTCTTTTCTTTCTTCTAAGTATCTTCATAATCTTCTGTGGACTCAGGGTTCTTGAATAAGGATGCTCTAAAAATAGAGGCATAAAATTAGGGCTGCATGAATAATTGATAGCTGGAAAAATGGGAAACAAATTTTGTTCAGGTTGAACCATGTGTAGTTGCTCTCCTTGGTGGCAGTAGCTCCTGTTTGGATCAGTAACTCAAAGGCAAGAGAGCATACCCTACCTCATTATGGGAGATGCTGGGCCAGCTTTAACCCCTGAAATGCAGTTTTAAAGTTAACATTTCTAAGTGTCTCAGAGATTGTTTTAATATGTAGATTTTTAATGTGGAGGGGCAGGCAGGAGATGGTGGGAAGAGAAAAGTTCTCATTCATTCCTATCCCTGTTATCCCCCTGTGTAAAAATAATTAAATACTCATGCAAGCAGGAGGCAAACCCAGCTGACCTGTTACCCTGTTGGGACAAGTTGTCCCTTGGCTGCCCACCATGGGAATTTCTTGGCAGTCATGTTGCTTTGCAGCCTCTGTCTCTCCAGTCACTTACTGCAAAATAGAACCAGCTTGAAAAGGAAAAACTGTGTGGATATCTCTTGCCTACTTTTTAGGACTTCAAAGTGCAGTTGAAGGATGTTCATGTCCACTGGTGACCTTATTGAGGGTGGGGATTGCATCCCCCAGTGGGCACTCCAGTTACCTCCAGTAGACTGTTCTGCCAGCTGGGAGCTGTACAGGATGCTGAGCAAACATATGCAGAAAGTGAATAATGTGCCTTATGTTTAGACTCATTAGAATTTTTCCCCCTCAAAAAATTTAATACTAAGCAATTAAGTTCTTAAGAATTTTCTTGCCTTTCCTGTCCTCTATTCCTTTCAAGTGAAACCTCATATTTAGGACAGTCTCTGGATTCACCCCCTGTCGGACAAAAAAACCCCGAAATTCATTTGGGTGTTCCATATCCAGAGAAAGAAGAATCTCATTTAGAGATCCCAGTCTAATTGATCCAAGACTAGTGTGCAAGCACTATTAATAATTTTAAGATAAAAAATGTTGAGATCATTGAAATTTCCCTTCACAGACATGCCAGTCCTCACTGTATAACCTATTGTTCTTTCTCTCTCTCTCTCTCTCTCTCTCTCTCTCAATGTGTGTAAGACCTGAGAGGTCTTACAGACTTCTGCTCAAAGGGGGCACCACACTGTAGTATGAAAGGGAAGAAATCCAATAGACCTAGAGATCAAGAATGTGTTTTTATCTGTTTTGATGGATTTTGTGCAAAGCTTAATGATAAGTGATGTTTATTCATAATATTCATAAACATATTACCACTTCCTTTATGCCTGAAAGAAATATGCTTAATCCCTGGTTGTTATGCAGCATGAAAAGTATGCTACACTGATTTTCTTCTCTCTTAGCAAAAATTCTGGTAATAAGCTTAGTGATATCACTGGTACTATACACATACCTCATTGATGAAAAAGAATGAAGAATGAGACTTTTGGACTGATTTATATTAGCTGAGGATAAGACTGGCATGTTTTATTTTAACAGTTGCATGGAAGTTCCTCTTGTCTTTAATAAGTCACTTGCATTCAAACATTCACCAGAATAGGCCCCAGAGGAATATTTGAATAAATCTGTTGTTTCTGTATCTTAGATACAGAAACATTTCATGATATAAACTCTTCTTGTAATTAACATTTAATACACAGAGTGCTAGCATAATTTTTTAAAAAATTAAAGGTTGCTCTTATCTTTTAAGGATAAACCCATTTAATTTTGTTTTTCATAATATCCTACTTTTTCAGGTTATATTTCTTTTAATTTATACTATATATTCAGGAGAATCAGAACATGGAAGGCATAAGCTATAACACTTTACTTACATTTTCTTAAATAAAAAAGAAATTATAAATATCTATCTGCAAATTTCAGTATCTTGCCAAACACAAATGCGGAAGTTCCTTTTTTAAAGGACAAAGTATTGAAACACTTGTAAAACAGTATTGGTGCAGCTGGCTTAAGTCTACTTTTCACAAATTTATTGTCGTTGGTTTTGTCTTCCTTCTCCTTCCTTTGCCCCCATGATTCACAGAATCACAGAATGACAGAATTAACAAGTTTGGAAAAGACCATTGAGTTCATCGAGTCCAACCTATTACCTAACACCATCCCATCATCTAAATCATGGCACTGGGTTCCTCATCCAGTGTCTTCTTAAACACATCCAGGGGTGGTGACTCCACCACCTCCCAGGACAGCCCATTCCAGTGGGAAATCACTCTTTCTGTGAAAAAGTTTTTCCTAACACCCAGTCCAAAACTCCCCTGACACAGCTTAAGACTGTGTCCTCTTGTTCTGTCACTGGTATCCTGAGAGAAGAGACCGACCTCCACCTGGCTACAACCTCCTTTCAGATAATTGTAGAGTGATAAAGTCTCCCCTAAGCCTCTTCTTCTCTAGGTTAAACAACTCCAGCTTCCTCACAGGGCTTGTGCTCCAGCCCCTTTACCAGCATTGTTGCCCTTCTCTGGACATGTTTGAGCAACTCAACATCTTTCTTAAACTGAGGGGCCCAGAACTGGACACAGTGCTCACTAGTGCTGAGTACAGGGGAAGGATAACAGTCTCATTTCTCCCTGGCATGATTTAGTATGAGATTGCCAGAAGATGCAGGCATTTTAAGATTCAGCATCTTGGAACTGACAGGCAGCACCGGCAAAAATCTCAACCCCAGGGCTATGGGAGTCTTGATTTGAATTTTGCAGGCATTAAGGGAGTAATAGTCTGTAAGGAGAAAGGTTAGGAGGGGAGTAGTGCGGAGCTAATAGACATGCTAAAAGATCTGGGCAAGAGGATTTCAGGAAGCTTCAACTTGATTTGTTTCAGAAATGATCACGAGATAAATTAGGATTCCTGATAAGAGATCAAGGAATATGATCTTAAGAGCCATACATTGACTTGCAGTTTCTAAAAGGGAACAAAAATTTGGTACCAGTTTTGTTTGCAAAACCCAATTTCTGATTATTTCCTTGGCAAGCTTTGAAAAATCCTGGTGTAATTTGGAGTAATTTTAATCCAGTATCCTAATAACATTTCACACACGAGCATAAACTAACCCCTTTGAGCAAAGGCATTTTGTTCTGATGTTCAACAAAGCAAGTTTTTTGAAAAGTTTGTTTTTTCCCTCATATACTTTGAAAAAGTTGGTGAGGCCCTTCCTAAACATTGAATGTCTTAATAGCGATCAGGGGGCAAACAAATAATCTGAACAAGTAGTGGATTTATATTTTCATAAAGTGCTGTGTGTTGGAAGTTTGTAAATGAAATACTTTTCTTCAAATATCAGGAAGCATTCCTGAACATCATGATGATGTGTGATAAATGAGAAACTGGGTCTGAACAAGGAGTCAACTTGGGAGGGAGTCCTAGAAGATTTATTAACTGCAGGACATGCTGAGTCACCTGCTTGATTTCTTGTCTTCTCAGTATGTTAAAAGGCAGATCAGTGCGGCATATGCCCAGATAATCTGGGAAACATTATGTTTGGGTTGAACAGACCGCAACAGATAGGTAAGTTCTTCACCCCTCCAACCTTAGATGAGAAAGAGAAAACCATTAGATCACTGAAAGAAGTTATAGATGTATTAAAAGTAAAGATCACTGATTTGATTTATTTCTGTTGGGTTCTGAGCAGCCTCTCTTCCAGAAGCAGGTATTGCAAAAGTCAGCTTGAGCTTTTCAGATAGAGTTAAGGTGGCTCATTCTGAGAAAAGTCAGAGCAAGCAACAGCTCCTCTTCTTGAAAGGTACCAAGAAACAATAGGCTTCTACTCGGACTTGTTTTGCATAGGTACACCTAGAAATGGAGCAGAGTATTTTCAGATGCAAACAGAAAGTTTTCCTTAGAGGAAAATTCTTAGTCTATCAGATGTTTTAAGATATGTCAAGCCAGTTTGTTAGATAAGAGCTGTCTGATGGTAAACCAGGGCTAAACAATTTCAAATTGAGAACATAACAGTATTATCTACTGAGGATACATTTATTTTTCCACAACAAATGAACGTGAACACTTCTCAGATTTTATTTTTTTTTTTAAATTCAGGTGAAGCCATGAAAATTAAGAATTAACAGTGCAGGATATTGTCAATTTGATGTGGCTGGAAATGCCTTTTTTACTTCTGCAGTTTACTAAATAAATATTTATTAGTACAATTAATGAAGTATGGAGTACTCTATTTATTTAATTTCATAATTCCCATACTGCCATTTTGTAACATTAAAAATAGTGGATGATATTAAAATGGTAAACTGGAAATATGTCCACAAGTGTGTATAAAAGTGGATAAAAAAATTATGAGAATGTGATTCAGGAGCAAAAAAATCATTTCAAGGGAAATGTATCTGGCAATCTATAATCAGTGCTTTTTATGTATAGCTTAAGATATTTTGTACACTGCATACAGAACTGAATGTCGTGAGCTGATTGTTCTTATCTAGATATCTATGCTAAATACATATAGTATCTAAGGTCAGATTTAAAATCTGTCTGGGACATAATTTATAGCTATACCCTAGTAGGTTGTGACCCCATGAGATCTTGTTTGCTGGATGACTGTGGAGTCCGCTGCAATACCAAGAATAATTTCAGGAATGAGGTGAAAGATTCCAACTAATTATCACTTGTGCAGATATTTACATCAGCTGGAATCTATCTATCTATCTATCTATCTATCTATCTATCTATCTATCTATCTATCTATCTATCTATCTATCTATCTATCTATAATGCATATCTGTATCTAATCTATAGCTATCTTGCTCCGTAGTATCCTGTGATAGTACACCATTAAGGAGTAAAATCACATGCTGTTACCACTGGCAGGATTGTTGAGACAGAGAATCCATCATTTTTTCTGTTTGCTTTGGGTTCAAACAACATTTCTGGCAATATGGACCATAGAAACTCTATAGCTTGTTGACGATCAGGTTATGCTCAGGCCAACCAAGAACTAGACTGGTTATAAATTTTGACTGGAAGAAGAGCAAGAAATCCATGCAAGCCTGCTTTTCTGTTTGATGATCTGCCTCTTGTCTCAGTGCAGTTGATTTTACTAAAGCTGAACTGCCTTTTTGTCACATTATTCTTTTTGCTTCAGACTAATACACTCTCTGAATGATGTCCAGAGGTGACATCAGAGTCTGCCCAAAGGCAGTTGTTCCAGTGCAACATTCAATCTGGTGAGAACTCATCTACCTTAGAAAACTGTAGATTTTGAACTGTCTCAGTAGAGTTACAGTGACAAGATGATCCTGGCACACTTACAGATGGGCTGATGAAGGTGAAGTGCATATTGGGGGGGCTTGTTCTGCATCTGGAACAGAAGTAGGTGGCACATGGAATAGATATCTTGAATAAGGCCGAACCATATCTGGTAACTTGCATTACTTAATGGATGTTCCACAATTTGCTGCTGACCTCTTTTATCTCACCATGTCTTTGGCACCTTGGGCTATCACTTAAAGCTGTGCTGAGGAATTAAGATAAAACACTTTCCATTTATTTGGCAATCAATGGGCACAGGTTCTGAAGGAGCTCTGAGGTACCCAAATCCTACTAAATTTCTTTGGAGGTTGGGTGCTTGACTCCCACAGGAGGATTGAATATCCATTCCATCACTTTTCAGTCAGATGTAAGTGTGGAGGGAGCAGAGACCAGAATCGGCTAAGAGCTGTGGTAATAAGTTAAGTGACTTCAAGTGAGGTAAATACTAAATATAAATTTCCAGTTTGACACAGAATCCACTGACAGCACCATAATCTCAGATCCTTTCATCATGCATGATTATAAGCACTCATTGGCATGAGACACCTATCTGTCACATTTATAGTTAGAAGCAGTGGAGGCAGCTGACATCTGACAGGGATGAGGCAGACCTGACAGGCACCCCCATCTTGCCTTGCTGCTCCTCTCCCTTTCATTCCTGTCTTTCAGAGGCTGGTTCGACATCCCCTTCCTACAGCACAGGCTCTGCCTGCCCTGGTCTCACTGCCACTGGAAGGAAACACGCCTTTATGGGGTGACTTCATGACTTGCTGCTGTCCTGAGGGCAATAATCAAGGCATGAGTCTTTGAAATGGGCAAAAAATTTCTCAGAGAGCAGAAGCCCATTTCGAACGGGGCTTGTCCACATTCTCTTTACTCATGGCCAGGGACTTCTCTATCTGTGTACTCTTTAAAAATTCAGTGGTACTGGATCCTTCCTGAATATGGGCTTGGTAATGTGGATTGCTTCAGCCATGTGTATTTACCAGCTCCAGGGTACAATGATCCTTTCAGATCAGGTCAGGTGCCAGATCTCTGCTATAAGAGATATGCAGTTTATGAGCTGGTTAGCATTACAAAAATCAGCCCTACATTATTGTAGAGGAAGAATAACTAAATGCTTAAACTCTGCTTCTTTTTTCGTTCCTTGGAGAGGACGATGTTTGCCTGCTCTTTTCCTGACAAAGTTCACGTCTTTCCTCACACTTGTTTACTTATGGAAGTATTACCTTGGTAGAGGTCACTGTCCATCCACACCCACTCTGTCCGGATTCACAGCCTTCCCATCAGCAAATGGAGAAGAGAATCAGTCCAGAAGCTGGTGGTATCCTGTTCTCTTAACAAAATTATTATCATTCTAATAGTTGCTAACTTTGCTCAACATATGTATAAAATTGTCTATAAAATAGACAATTCAACAATCCAAGGGAGCACAGTGAGTGCAGTAAGTGATGGTTGAATGAATGTTCAGATCAACATTCATCTTATTTCTAGGATATCCTTTCAATTTTTGCTAAAATTTGCTGTGAAAAGGACTAGAAATTTCTAAAAGTTGATTTCACTGTATTAGACTGATGTCTAAAACTGAGACTTGTCAATAAATTTTGTCTTTGGTACCTAACAGGCAACTGTCTTATTCTTCCAAAGTGCTATGACACAACCATGACACTTTTATTATCGACCCGTTGCTGAAACAAGGCAACACAAATTCCTCTTATTTTCTTTCACTGGTATAAATCTAAAATAACACCACCATTGAAATGAGTGGCAGAATTTGGCCTGTCAACATTTTGTGAGTTTTAAAAAGCAAGAAATGGAAAAGAAGCCTGTTGTCTCCAACTTTAGTAGAGGAACTTGATCTATCAGGCAGCTGCTGTAGTCTACCTGCAGTTGATTGATGTTAGCTTAATAATGATGATCGATTAGATCATCAGTGTCATCCTTAGAAAGAATGTACTTTAGCTAATGACATCAGTTGACTAATAGATTCCTGTTTAAATGTCAAGGGGCCAGAGAAAGACACTCTGCTAAGTACTTACATTATATCTATTGAAAAAAATCACAGCAGGTCTACCTTACAAAGGACTTTTGTGCCTTTAGTTACAAGCCTTCTATTTCCTCTACTACCCACAAGCAAATTCGGCTTTAAGTTGATGTAAAGCAGGGAGCTACTCCATTTGTCTTTAAAGTTTGGATTAGTGTTTCTGGACATCACCAAGTATAAATCACTAAGCTGTCACCTGAATGTTTCTTTCCACACTGTCATTACAGAGGGCATATATCCAGCCCTGAAAACAAAGCTGTGGAAGCTGGCTCCTTGTCCACTGTTGCCTTGGAAAAAAATGTTTTGGCTTAAATTTTTCTCTTGCAGTGTTCTTGCTTTTGGATAAACTCAAATTTCTTTCTTCAAATTACATACACTTCGTATGAGCATCTTGAGAATGTCTTCCATCATTATTCCTGTAAACAAGCTGTTTTTCACCTTCCCCTCAAGCAAAAGATTCCAGATGAATTTTACATTAATGTTATGCACAGTCACCTATAGTATGCAATGAAATTTTCAAACACAACATCTAATTAATTTTAAAATTAGTATTCAAGGAAAAACTTGCTTAATGCAGATTCAGAGTAGATAATATGAACGGGAATGCCATTCTACTACTACTTTATTTATTCCTTATAGAGAGGTTGAATTTATAACAATATATGACATTTATTCAGCTAATAGAAGGAGGTGGTTGCATGAAGGGCACACTATTCTATGTGCAGAGGTGTAATTCCATAGTAGAAGAAAATTTTGGACTTTGAACTTGAATCAATATGTACAGAACTGTGAGTAAACAAATTCATTTTACTTATATGTCTAAAATCTTTCTGATGCTGAAATTTAATGAGTATTCAGATTTAGTTTACTCCTTTTCTGAAAATCACTGCCAGTGTAAAAGTAAGGTGCAAAGCTGGTAGAGGCAGCATTACAGATACATATGTAGATTTCATTGTTCACAAACATGTATGCCTTAAATTTAGTTGTCCACCCAGCAGTTGTATTTTTATAACTGGAATTTGGGTATGTTTAAGTGAATGTATTATTTTCATGGTTCTGCCTCACTTGAATAAAAAAGCTTGATCGAATGTAGACTACAGGTGCTGCCTGAGCAAAATAAACAAACCAAAATACTGAGTGAGCATATTTTCTTACAGACCATCACAAATTTAATTGCTACTGCTATTCAGTTCACTTGACCATATTTCTTTTGGAGCAGGCTGACATGAGAGGACTGTTGCAGGTAGTGGCAAGGAACAAGTGTATTAGTGTTGCTGATTCCCCAGAGAATCAGAGGGAAGTCTCTACCTGAAGGATCTGTAGCTTTCACTGAGCTCTTGGGGAGGTAGAGAAGGGTGAGAGCTTTGTGGAGAAGAGACACTTGTTTGTCACTGACCAGAGAAGGGGAGAAAAGAAGCCAGGCAAATAAATATGCAGGACAATATTCCGTCATGGCAACAAAAATCAAGAGAATGAAATACAGAGAATGATGTGAGTATTTGCAGCATTTGATTTTACATGCCCAACTGAAGTTAATAAGGTTATTAATGCAATGCAGGCTCACACAAAAGGACTTTGATTGGACTGGACTCTGACTGGCAAAGGAGAGTCTGACACATTCTGAATTTATTCCAAGATTTTTTGACTGGTGTCTTTGGCCCTCAGTCATGCAACCTTGCCCCATCAGCATGGCGGGTTGTTCACAATGTATGTGCACCGTAGATTGATGCTAACTTTTCTTGCATCAAACTACCTTGCACTGCTGGGAAGGCAAAGACAAAGACAATCCAGGGGCTAATGCAGCTATGACCTTCCAGGATGTGGAGAAGGATTTTTTTTGTGGAGGTCTCTACTCTTCACAGGGTACTATGCAACCTGGAGAGACCTGAACAAGTTTTAAATAAGCTAGTTCTACTCCCAGAAAAGCTTAGGTACAACAGTACGACACTCAGAGTAAAGCAGGCTGTGTATACTTTGTCCTGGATGTGGCTCTGCCAGTAGAAGATGTATTGCCCCAGTTTTTCAGCACTACCCTTTCTTGGAGGCTATGGCGATTCTGACCTGTTCACTCAGCTACCTCTGCAAGTGTTCCCACCTCAGTGAAAATGAGCAAAATAAATCCAAACCTGATGTTTCACCTAGCCTTTTCTAGTTGACTTGGCTAACACCAGCAGCTCAGTGGGCAGCAATAGAAAAGCCATTTTCATGACTGCCCAGCCTCCATAAGCTGGGCGCTCATGGAAAGTGGTGAGCTGTAACCATAGCAGTGGGCTGCAAGGAGGTTTGTGTCTGTGGCTCCAGCATCCCCCTGCTCCACAGACACACTGTGCTTTCTGTTGGAGAAGGGCTGCAGCTCTCTAAAGATTTTTCATGGTAGGCTGGAAGGGTTCAGGGTTTATTTGTAAGAGTGTGATGTATCTTTCATACGTGCTTGAATTCGGCGGACATTTAGCTGAGACCAAAGTCCAGTTACTTATGAATCAAAAATGCTGGGATGCTCCACAACACCCAACTGCTAATGAAAACAGCTGTGTACTCAATGCTGCTGAGCCTCTGCTGTGAATAGAGTTCAGAGAGAAGATAAAATCCTTCTATGAAGGTAACAGCTCAATAAGTGGTGTGAGTTTGAAATTCAGCCAGCTATCATCAAGAAAATGATTACAATACAGCTTAAAAGACTCAGCAAAGAGCTGTTCTCTGCAATTTCAGGATAACGAGAAGCATTCATTGTATCATTGCAGGTTGCATAGTTTGCTCATTTCACCTTTATCTTATCTAAAAAATAAAAACATCCTGAGAGTGTCTTTTAGGAGGAAGAAAAACAACTTGAGAAGAACATTTCTATTGCTATCTATCTATCTATCTATCTATCTATCTATCTATCTATCTATCTATCTATCTATCTGTTAATTTGATTCTTTAAAACAAAACCATATTTTGCAACCACTAATCTAGACCTAAACAATGTATGAAGAAGAATTTGGCTTTTTTAGAAGTATTTTTTTATTTAATGTTTGTATTTCCCAAGATGAAAAATTAACTCTTAATAGCGGATTTTGCAAAGGCATCTTTTTAGATTTCCTGCCCAATGCATCATGCTGTGACTCACATCATGCAGTTGTTTAGGTCATATCAGACTTCTTTCTTTAAGAAAAACATGATGTCACATGTGCAGCCCAATGTGATGTGTCACAGCGCATGAGAGGCCATGCCTGAAATGTGACAGAAGTAGTTCTCAAATTCACTTAAAAATCTAGGGACAAACAGCAAAGTGCTAGACAAAGCTGTCATATGATGTTAATAGTATTAACTCTTACGCTTTTCTATAGCACCTTCAATCCTGAAATATGACTACCTCTGGGACAAAGAAATAATTTTCTCTTTCAAGTATGGCTCTTACAGGAGTTTTTTTCCTTAAGAAATAATGAATGAAATCAAAACTCTATTTTAATGACCTACTTAGATTTAGTCTAAAACATAAAAGCTTGTGAATTTATGTGACCCTTATGTTTATGGTTTTGATTTCACTTGATGTGGTACTGCCATGCCTAGTTTTGCTTCAGTTACAACATAAAAAGGAAGGTACCACCTATGAATTTCTCTCCTTGAAGAGGTTCAAAAGCTGTCCAGACATATTACTGGGTAACAGACTCTAGATGACCCTGCCTGAGCAGGGGTGTTGGACCCAATGCCTTCCAGAGGCCCCTTCAACCTCAACCATTCTGTACTTTTGTGAAAGCAGTACATTTGATACTGTAATCCATAGCTAAACACACTTTTAATTTTTTTTTCTTAGGTTTAAACTCTGTTTGATGACTACCAGCCCCATGCAATGCTTGGGTCAGTTAAATACCTATTACCATGGCTTCCCAAGTGCTTTGAGTAATGTGTTTGTCTGCCTGTAGGTTGAATTTTCTACAGGGTAGCTCTAGTGACAACAAAGAGGTTTTGTTTAAAATAGACTGACAAATACCATAATTAGATTATTCTCACTCTGAAACTATGAGCACATGAATATACATGTATATAATTACTTTTATTCTTCTGAATATAGATGCGTAGCTCTCAACAATATGTTTTATGAAAGTAGTCACTGTCATCATCTCAGTGAGAGTTTAATGTTTAATCCTGAAGTTTCTTACAAGAGAGATGAATCCATTTTACAATATCAGACTCTGATAAATCTTTGACCAGATCTGCTCAGAAGTGTGGAGAACATTTGTCTTTGCTTGAGTCCAGGCCTGCCCTGTTGCATGCATGCTGGCTTCTGTATGTTGTAATTAACTGTTTTTAATTACTCATCTATAAACCACTGAAGCTCTTTTTTTCTCACATTGGTGCAGTATTTTTTCCTCTTTACCTGCACTATGGCAACAAAATCGTGTACTGCGTCCAGGCTGTGAGTCTCTCAAACAATACAGCATTATTGTCTTTATATTTAAAAGTTTGAGTAAGGATTTCTAAATTTTCCTTAACAGAGCAACTGTTAATGCAAATAGCTGTCAGATGAAAATTATTATTTCTAAGTTCTGTGCTTATTAACATTTAGCAGTCCCTTTGGAGTAACTAATTGTCCTTTCCTATTGAAGCTCTTCATTGTTTGGTAAAAGTGCCAGGTTTTCTAAAGTGTGGGACCAAAATTCATTTGATCTCTTTGCCTAAGAAAAAAAATCTTTAATTTCCTGACTCTTCTGTGAGAACAAGTGTGGTTAAAAAGGGCTGATTGCTCTTTTCTAGTTCTGCAATTGGAGTTATGTTCGGGGAGATGCAAGTCATCATTTCTGCTTCTCCTAAGCTCTTCTAAAATGTCACTCTTGACATATAATGTATATACACTGCAAAGTGTGCCCAGATCCTTGATCCAGGCTTTTAGCCAAACCTCTGGTCTGGCCAAGTTTTTGAGGTTTATTGCACACAATCCACACATGTTCATTGCTTCTATTCTCGTGCATCAGTTTGGAGAGAGTTTGGTGCAAAGGAGTTACAGGAACGTACCCCAGAGTCCTTAACACCACTTTTAACAGTGCCACTTGAAGGATTAGCTCATGGGAGAACCTGTCTGCCCATCAGTCACCTCAGCCTGAGCCTGCCTCCTCCGTGCCCCAGGCTGAGCTGGGGCAGGTGTGTGTTTCCCATGGGAGGTGACTGGCTTTACATAGTTCCCAGTTGTCTCCTGCCTGCTGAGACAATGAGGTGAGGAGGTGGCATTCTGGTTCTATTTCACTGTAATGACACCCGGAAAAGAGAAAAGGTGTGGAAAGGGAAAGCCAGGCTCTGCAGAGGCAGAGGGGCCAGCACAGCATGGCACAGCTGGCAGGCAAGGCTGAGAATGAAAGTGGGCACAAGTGTCCTCTGCTGAGTGGGCATTGCAAAGCAAGCATGGTGTGCTACGTTAAAACAAAATATGTGTTAACAAACAGACATGTTCATACAGCACAGTGTTAGTAAGAAAGCACCTGGGCCCATGCCCAGGGAGCAGCAGCCAGAGCTGTGCACTAGTTTATAGGTGAGGAAGGGCCAGTGCAGGCACATCTGGGCAGGAGGCAGGGAGTTCTTGGGCTACAGACTGAGTCACCAACAGGTTCCCATCTGACCAGTCTGACTACCATGGGCTTTGCAGTTTTATAATACCAAATTACAGAGTCAAGAAAGATTAAATCCCAAGTGAAATGCATTCACTCATTTTCAGAAGTACATCAGGCTTCATGAATAATACTCCTTCTCAAACCTTTGTTTCAGTTTGTTCTCTACTCCTATCTATATTCAGAAGAAAGTGGAAGCTAGCTTCTTAAAATATTTATAAAGCATTTAGTGCAACTAGCCTGAGTTCTAAATTTAACCTTCCCCCTAAAGCCATAAAACACTTTTGGTAATAAATTCTCTTTTTCCTATTTGGGAAGGAAAAGAAATTGTTTATTTTTAACAATTCAGTTCAGAGGAAAAATTATAGCATAGTGAATAGCCAGTAAATTAGCAATTCTCTCTATTATCCAGACCAGCAGGTCTTCTATTAACAAGGGCAGTTTGTGGCCCCTGGATTACAAGATCAATCAGGCAGCTCATTTTTCTTTAATTTCAGAGAATTAAGTAATTATAAGTCAGTCAAAAGCTGCATGTAGGCCTTTTTTTTACCTGTGTTGAGTTGTTTTAACTGACTCAGTACAACTTTCTTACTCTTTCTGAATTATTTTCTGAATCTGGAGTGGCTGATTGTATGTAATTTATCCCAGATTAAGGACAGTTATTAAAAACTCTCCAGCAAATGTGATGTAGACCACACCTTTATTGTTGCTTTGAGAAATGTGCTTAGACAGCCTGACAGTCAGCCAAATACGGAACAAAGGCTGGGAAAGGGGAACTATTGCATTTACTCTGTTTTGTCTGCAAATTCAGTGGAAGACTTTTGGTTTTTTTAATCAGATATGTGTGTTGGCACATGAAGAAGCTGGTGGAGTAGCTGGGCAAGGCAAGCTTCATGTCCCCTTTCTGAGTCTGGATTTTATTCAATTGTAGTAGAAAGCTCTTAAGTAGTACAGAGCAGAGGCTACAATTGTACACCAGGTAGAACTGAGGAGGAAACATCCATTTCCATATTTTGTCTTCCTGAAAAAAAAAAAAAGAAACCAGATGTGACCCAGTTGAGTTCTTCTTTACTGGTAGGTTTTTACTGTCTGATGGCCATACATAGGAATCAGAAAACCTAGCATGTGATTTCTTGTAGGTCTCTTGACTACCCGTAAACATTTGCTGCCTGTCAGCCTCCAACTTCGTGGTCCTGGTGCAAAGACAGAAGCAGGTACCTGTGTACATGCACCCCGAGTTCTTGTTCCGAGTTGGTTCTATTAAGTAGAGTCAGATTCAAATTGGTTGATGCTGGGAAGCCAAGGGTCTGAGCCATGGAAAAGAAGAGCATGGAGAGATGATACTACAACCGTCGGCTCCACCAGCTCCTGCAGCCCTAGAGGGACATGGAACCCAGCAGAATTCAAGATTGGCCTGAAATATGCCATGGTCTAAATCAGTTTCTTGGAGCCACAGGAGAACTGAAGTAGCGTGCAGACATGCTGGCAAGCTCTAGGGTAATTGAAGGTCCATTTTATGACATAGGTGCAAGGGCTAGAAATCTCCCTCATAAATTCAAACAGCAGTCAACTGCACTGCTGCATTGTGTTATTCTGCTTTTGAAGATTAAAAGAATTGTGTGACTGAGATTAAAGTACATTTTTACTGTGTGAAGGCATACAATCCACCTACTTAAAGAATTAGATGAGTCATTCTAAAATTTCTTGCATCAATACATTATTTTTTAAACACAAACAAAATCTGAATTAGCAATGGCAGCAAGTTTGAAAAGGCTGTGAATGGGCACGTACTTGCTTGTGAGCCTTTGGTAGAAAACACTTTTGGTGAAGAGGACGTTAGTTTAAAAAAATCAAACCATTTCTAGAAAAGCCAGCACTAGAAGAGAGGCAGTAGATGTATTTCTCCAAACTGGTCCCTGCTGCTGGTTCTGTACCATCTAGGACAGAAAAAGTACGAAGATGAGTTTGAAAATGGAGAATGGAAGTGGTTTATTGAAGAGGTAGAATCAAGATGGCATGAAAATAGATATGAAGACTTAAAGCCAGAAACCATCTCTAGATCATTTATCCTGAAACATTTATTCATCATATGCAGGTGTATGACATGCAGGTCAACGTCACCTCTAAGTTGAATTTAGTAGCATGTTTGATGAAAGACCTCCCAGAAATACACCAAATTCTGTTTCGAAAGCATTTGAGAATTGGAGAGCCTTGCTCTTGACTACTCAGTCTGGAACAATGGATACTTTGTTTCATAATAAAAACAGTGTGTCTCTGCTCTGACTCAGAGTCAGGCGGCCCATGTTTACCAGCAGCACCCACGTCTTCTGATGTGTTTCCCCACCAGGTTAGAGAGCTCAGTGTATCACAGCAGTAGACACCTCTTTTCAGTGGATCAGACATCTTAATTATGCCAGCCATAACGTGATCAGGAGAGGTGCTTCACTGGAGTACCAAGGCTGTGCCGCAGGCTAGGACTGCTCAGCTGCTCCTTGGGAGGCTGCATTACCCTCCATAGCTGTAAAGCCAAAATTGTGCAGAGGTGATTCAGCTTTTTAGCACTTGCTACCTCCAAGAGAGCAGTATTCGCTCTACCATGCCCGTATTCTTCCACAGGCTACAGACTGCTCTCCACCCTCACTGTCCCGTGACTCAGGGCAGGGTTCAGCCACGATTTAATGGCAACTGTAAAATGAGTGTAGGTCCAGGATGTCAAATTGACTCTTTTTAGTAGCATAGAGGTTCTTCAGTGCTTCTGTGGCAGTGCAGAGATACCTTACAGTGAATAACACTTTATTTTGCAGGATCTTTTTATTGTCAAAGTAGCAAAAGAAGGCCATAGCTGGAATGCAAGCTGACAATTTTGGAGGATACATCTAAGCTCTGCAAAGGGGAAAAATGCAGAAATTTGCAGGTCAAGTTCCTTAAACTGGCTATTACCTGCACATTGTACAGGACAGTCCTGTGAGACAGTAGTAGCTTCTGTCCTCTGTAGGAACAAAGAAGTGACATATCTCAGAAAGGCTAGCAAATACGGGTATAGTGTGTAGTCAGTGCAGGCTGCTACTGGCTCCCAAACGAGCTCAGTGAACACTGTCACAGGGATCTACATATCATCAACAAAGCATTTAAATCAGTGTGTTCAAGACCCTGCGCTCAAGCTTTGGTCTTATGAATGTTAGCAGTCTGTCATTTCTATGATAAGTTACAGGTGTGTTGATTTGGAGACCTTTACTACCCTCTTCTCTTTAAGAGGGTGTATGCCTGGACTATACTGCCTGGGCCTCATCTGGAAAAGAAGAAATCCAGTGCTCCTTCAGCTCTCCTTAGGATGACACACATCACAGGTGATATAATGTTTTCTTCCAGACATCAGCACCTGACTTGTTAGTCATTGGAGAACTCAGCGTAACTCAATTAAATTTCTTCCACTACTTAAATGACATTTAGTTAGCTGGGAAACAAATACTGGCAGAAAATAGTCCTTTCCTTCAGTTAAGATGTTATAAAACTTCCAACTATCCAACTAGCCAAATGTGAGGAAGAAATGAGGAAAATCTAATTAGACATTTCATGGCCTCTTCTTCAAAATTAAATGTAATGTGTTTGTGGTTACAGCTTCCCTTGACGATCCTCCTACTCAAGTCAGGCATGTAGAAGTGCTAAACATCTGTGACAGCGTGGTACATAACATAGCACGTAATCTGTTGTCACAATGTTGGGGTTAACTCTTCCAACCAAAGAAGGTGATATAACTGCTGAACGTCTGAGGCTCTGGGCATCTGTGATAAACTTAATCTCTGAAAGGGAGAAGTACATGCAGGGCCATTGCCATAGTCAAGAGAGGCTTCAGCTTTGGAAGTTGCAGGAAATGGGCCTTGAGAGTGATGCAGGACATTGTGCTCATCTTCCGGAACACCTTCTTACAGTTCCCAGCACTTGGCAATACCTAACACCATTCTTTGAGCTATTGTGTGTTTTTTCCTAACAATCTTTGGAATAATAAAACTTAAGAAAGCATAGAGTTGTCAGGATCCTGCTGCATCTCAGCCAAAGTGCTGCAATGCTGGGACACAAAAATGTCTGCAATTTTCTTTTCCTGCAGAACCTAGAGAGGAGTTTAATCAAGAAGCAATTGATGAAACTTAACTCCAACAGACTTTTAATACTCCCTCAGGGATGTTTGTCTTAAGCAGTATAAAGGAACCTGGTCTAGTTCAAGGTTAATTCTGGTAGTCTGTGGACTGATCTCTTGACTTTTGTAATGTATCAAAGGTGAGTTGCAAAATGGTTACTACCAACAGTTAAAAAGAAATGTGTGCACACTCCTGTGCGTGTTGGGAATGCAACACAAGGAAGAAGAACAAAAAAGCTTTCACCTAGTTTTTAACCACACCTAAATTTCATGTGGTATCATTGCACAAGATGGTACATGGATTTTTGTTTAAAAGGTTGATCAGTTCTTGTTTAATAAGATCGAAAAAGATTGCTCTAGATGAAAATGCAACACTGACAGTGCAAATCTGGTGTCAAAAATCTTGTTCAGAGATTAGTTACTATTACCTTTCTAACTGAGGAGATGCATCCAAGGATTTATAACCTGGGCTTGATATTTAAGCATTCCATTAGTAGTTTGGATGATGGAATAGAGAATATACCTGTTTAACCTGCATATGACTCCCATCTGGGAGGGGCAGTATGAACGACAAAGGATTTGAGTGTTTCTTAATTTAAAAGAACTCCACTGGGCTAAAAAGCTGCAGCCCAAAAAGCAAAGTTTTATTATTTGGAAGGAAAAGACACACACCCCAAATGAGTCTTCAGTAGACACAGATCTACTGAAAGAAGTCTAGGTCTTAAAGCAGATCCCAACCAAACTCATGTGACATTGTTTAGGTAAAAAACCAGATATTATCTCATGTTTTGTAAGAAGGACTGTTTTTCTCACTCCTGATAAGGCATCACTCTAGTCTTGTGTCCAGTTTTGTGTACAGTCTTGTGTCCAGACTTGTGTCCACTGTAAGATAGATATAGACTCTAGAGGAGAATAGTGTATGGGTGATGCAGTCTTAGGAAACAAAGTGTATTTGGGTAGAGAAAAGCAGCTGAGAGGGGTTAATACTGAGTGAAATACAGTCGTAGTCTGCAAATAATGTTTTTATGGGATGAAAACTCATGGGCTATGTTGATATAGTGGTTAGGTCTCAGGAAACTTTGGCGATAGTAAGGAAAAGTTATATTAGAGGCTGCGGAATCTCTGTGATCCTATCTTCTTGCAAGATGATGGTCTGGTGTTTCTAGCCAGGACCATCAGTCTTATCCAACTTCTGCTCCCCCATAGTCAACAAGGAATGATTTGTGGTGTATTTTCTATATTCTACCCTTTGTTTTCATTTGGGTCGAACTACCCATATCCAAGGTACTGAATTTTCTGTCTCATACTTTTGCTGGTTGCCTCTATTTTAACTGCTAATAATCTGCTTGAGAACAATTTTCTGTACAAGTTCTTTATGGTTTTCTACCAAATCAGAGTTTTTAACTCAGCATCTGAGGCTGAATTAGAAGCAGCAGCAACAGCAAAAAAATAAGTTATATTTTACCATATGCTTCAGAAACCACAGAAGGAGAGACCTCTGTCATTCAGAAGTTAGAGAGCATAGTGTTACTGACAAAACTGAAGTTCACAGTGTCTGTAAAGTGGTCAGGGCTCCTGAGTATGCAGGAAACAATAATGGAGCCAAGTTGTGCTACACAGAAAGTAGTTAATAGTAGTTTCTTGAAGTAAGTACATTAATGGTGGCGTAAGCCAGATCTGGCTGAGGGGAAAAACAGGCTCAAAAAACTTTACTCATGTTGCATTATCATGACATCAGCTGCAGCCCCAATGGTCTTAAGCTTCTCGCATTGATATTGATTAAACTCTTGTCACATGAAATATTGATTTCAACAGAATTATTTCTGTTCAGACAATGTGAAGGAGGCAGTCTGTCCCTAGGAGTGTAGTCTGTGTGTCCTTCAGAAAATATATAGAAATAGCCTGCCCTCCCAGCATTGATTATTGTTTCAATACATGCAGGAACAGGAAAGCATTATGCGTGTGCATTTCCCAATGGCTAGTTTCAGCACTAAAGGGAGAAGTAACATTTGCATTCCTTAAAGAACTGATTGAGATTCTAAAAACAGATTGGAAACTTAATGGTAAGAAAGACACAGCTTGAAAGTCTTTACTTTTTGGCATGAAAGTGTGGACCAGATTGACACAATCTGTGACGTAGTTTCTAATGAAGCATTTGTAATGAGACATTTAAAGCAACTCAAGAGGCCTCTCTATCCTGTTAGGAAAAGAACACAAGGAGCACATATTTGAAATTCATTCAGCAGTGAATACATAAGCTGATCTTGACATGAATTTAGAGTAGGATTCAATTGTAGATAGGTGCTTGGGGAAGAAGTTGCTTGGGGCGGTGGGAGGGGGGGAGAAAAGAAAAGAGAGAGAGATAAATTAAGAGCTAAAACAGTTGGAGGAGACTCTTGGGAAAATTACCAAGAAGAGGGAGAGAGGTTTCTGCTTATTGAACTGTTGAATCATGGAACTGATTTCAGTTGGAAAACTTTGTGGTGAAATTTCATGCAGAGACAAATTTAGTTTTCTCAGTAGGTAGGTGGGAAGGGTGAGACCTTCTGATTTCTGTTTCTTATTCATATCTTATTTACCACAGACAGGGAAGTGTCTTTGGTCCTCACTAACACACTGTAATAAGCCCTTTTTAAACCTCTGCTGTAGCTGGGATGAGTGTGATCTATAGGTTTTTTTCTTTATTGTTTAAATGTTTATTAATTAAGCAATTCAGAGCATCTCACTAGGTCTGACCTTGATTCACTAACATCTGTTAAAATCATAGTTTACCTTATCTCCCTGCTGAAAAACACCTGTTTCCCTACAGAACACCACAACAAATGAATGGCTGTGCTCTAATGATCTGACCTTGATTCTGTAGCTCTGTTTTCTGATCCTAAAATATTGTTATTGCTTGCTTCCTTTGCTAATTAGTTAGGGATTAATTTCCCACCTAATCTGCTTGTGTAGCTTTTTGAATATAAAGTGTTTTTAAGTGCCAGATATTGCTGTTACTGCTGATTAGGTTATTAGGTAATAATCAGTAGCTGAAATAGGACTTCCCAGAATGAGGAGCAAACATGGCACTCTTCCATTTTCTTTCCTGCCTGCGGAACAGCTGACTCCCTCTGAAGCACCCATACAGCATTGTAAACACCTTGTTGAGGTATATATGGCTACACATATATGACTACATGATATAGACAAATTCACAGGTGGATTTGAATACTTGATCACAAAATTAACTTTTGGATGCAGTGGCAGCTATGGCTTTCAGTGACACGAGTCACATGTGCCACTCGGCAGCTGTCCTTCAGGACTGTAACCCAGAGGTGTGACAAACAGAAAAGACTAATGCTTTGGTTCACATGGCCTGACTTTTGACCCAGTTTCTGAGCCTAATATTTCCTCTTGGCTGGATGTAGGCCTTCAGAGGTGCTAATTGAAAACACTAGGCAGGAGGAATTAAGTGGAAGTTGGGCTGAGTAAACCTGGGCACAGGCTGTCTCCTGTAGCATGTGAATGTCAGAGAAATGTCTAATTGCAAAAGTTGTCATCTTCCTCAGTGGTGATGGGCTGATGTCTAGCATAGGCACAAGGGAAGTTCTTGTCCTGGATACACTTTTTGGTTGATTTTCTGTTAGGATGTAAGTCAGGAAGGCATTCCCAACTCTAGCCTTCATAACTAAATCTGCAGCATCTTTTAGGTCTGGGCTGATGTTTTGCTGCTGAGCTGTGTCAGGGAAGGAGTTGGCTTTATGTTGTCAAGTGTAATAAAACCAAATGTTAGTATGAATTTGCCAACAAATGAAGGTAATTGGGCTCTTTAGGAGGGAATGAGATGACAGCTTTTACTGTACTTCAAATATCAGTCCCAATTACTGTAAATATGATCATGATGCAAAACATTAATTAGGAAAATCTGAACTGTTTGAAATATAGAGTCCCATATGAATGATTAACTACATGCAAAATGTTGTGCCTGATTAGAGGCATTCTACTGAGACATCCATCTGTGAGCTCAGAAAAACTTGGTAGAAGGGAAGGAGAGCTCACAGCACTGAGGGACTGGCATAGTTGAGATGACCTGGGAAGGGACTGGACCACACGAATCTCACTTAGCATATAGGGCTTCTGTACTCTATATGTAGCCTACATTCTTCACTGTAAGCATCTTCAGAAAGAATATTTCAGTTGTGCGGAAGTGAGGCACTGAAACACTACATGGCTTGCTCACCATTACCCTGGCAACAGTAGCAGAGAAAGCAAATGGCCATCGGTCTTCTAGGTCTTACCCTAAGTCTAGTTCTTATTCCTTACTCAAGCATGGAAGTGGATGTCCACAAAAAGGTGAGAAATAGAACTTCTCAAAAAAGACCATGGTGAGCATCCAATTATGGAAGTCCCAGGAAATACAATATCACCCCAAGTGCTCTTCCTGGTGCTGGTGGCTCTTGTGATCCTGCATTAGCAAGCATGCATCAATTGCTAATGAAAGAACCCACCTGGAAATGCTAGCTCAAGGTATGTCTGATGGAATAAACACATCTAACAGTTGTCTCCACTGAGTCATAGGCAAACCCTAAGTGGTGAAGGACATTCTTATGAAATAGTATCTGTATAAGGCCTTTAGGACATAGCTTGGTAACAGAATTGATTTAGGGGAAAAAAAGGAAAGAAATAATCTCCAGTCTTGTGACTTAGTTTTATTCATGTGTTCTTTGGCACAGAGAGGGACCATGAGAACTCAAAACACTATCTGCTGGTTTGTATCTTATTTGAAATGCATTGGTCTTCCCAGTTAATTAAAAATACTAAATAACTATCCTATTGCTGTTTTATTATGAAACTTGGGTATATGTTGCCAAATGGGCTATTTTAAGCAAAATATTCAGTTGTAGTCTAAATGTACTATTGTTCCCCATTTGAACATAAGTCCATAGCCAATGAAACATAAAAGCTGACAAAATGGTCTTTCTTTGTTAAAAACTTGGTGAAAGAATAAAGCAACAAAAGATAATTGTTCATATTTTGGACTCCCTTTTCAGTCAGTTCTCAGCCTGAAAGTCCCCTATCTTCTTTTTGGTGGTGGTGTCACATCCATTGCTAGTAGAACTGCTCACCACCAGATCACCCACTGATCCAGCTGGAGCATGAATATATGCTCCCATTTCTGTCAAATTACTCTCATCACGTGCTGTGGTATTTATACTGCCTCCATATCCTGTGCCAGCTTTTGGGGGAACAGATGATACCCAGAGCAGCACAAACCCTGCTGGTACAAAATTAACTTGCTTTTGAAGAATTTTGATCCAGCAGCACTTTGCACCAGGTGGCTGCAGCACTTTTGATCCAATACTAGCAGGTGCCAGGTCAGATTTGCAATAGTCAGTACTTGGAGCTGTGTGCCTGGAGCTTGCTCTGATCGTGGCATGAGCTTTTCTGCTTTTCTTTCTGAGCAGCTTTAGTCTTCTCTTTCAGATGGATAGCCTTCCAAAAACAATGCCCAATAAACTTCCCCTGCTTGTTACACTGATGTATGGCTTTATTGGTGATGTGTGTGCATTTTGGGGACAGAGAATAGTAACTCTTCTGATCTGATTCCCTAGAGTATTATAATTGATGCTTATGTTTATCCCAAAATGGAAGCTGGCTGTTATATTTATTTGTTCCAAAGAAAATTGATCCAGTGCATAACAACACAATGATATACAAATTATATAAGAATATAATAAAGACAAATTATGTAATGTCCTAGCATTTGAATTTGTTATCTCAGTATGCTCTTTTTATGATTAAAAACCCCCAAGTTTATTCATGAGCAGCTTATGAAAATTTCACGTCAAGTGTTCTATCAGCTAATTGTTTAGGAGCTCTTCAAGAAATTCCCTAACCATTGACCATGATGCTACATTTTATTAGCTATCTCTTGTTAATTCAGAAGTAACAGTCTTTAGTCATCTTTTTCACAGATTAAACTTGATGAAGGAGGCATAATTGCCCAGATTTTAATGGAGATAAATACAGAAAACAGTGGAAGCTATAAGAGGGGGATTCTTTTCGGGGCCTTTTCAAATCAGTTGCTAGAGAGTGGTGCAGGTAACAACTGATAAGTACTGTTAGCTGATAATAAAAATGGTTATTCACTCTCTTGCGGTCTTTTCTTGGTTTGATTTATCTGTACAGTCTCTTCTGCAAAACTGCCACTGAAACCTCACCGTGTGGTTCTTTCAGGAGAGATGTACCTGTTCTTCCTAATACTGCTCAAATTTCCACTGCAGCATGAATATTTCCCTTTGAGGATGTCTGCATAGAGAGAACAATTCCCTGGGGATTGATTTCTCAGTTCAGCCATTCACCAGCAGGGCAAGAAAAGCCTCAGCTATGGCAGATACTCCTGTCAGTGCTGCTATAAGTAACTCAGGTGTTGTTCTCGCTGTCTCACTTGAGGTCCTTAACCTGAAATATAGTGCAATTCACTGTCACTGAAAGAGCTTCTGGTAGTTCATCCCTAAAGTAGGATATTTGTCACTGATGAAAGGCCTGGTGTTAGTTTAAAGCATTATTTTACCCGCACATCTTTGGCAGTGTGTGGCTCTAGTGCTTAGCTTAGGGACAATGAGATGAGATTAACTCATGAATATTTGCATTTGAGGTCATCGTTCTCATTATATTGTTAATGAGTTCTTCTGGATGTACAGTTTCAAGAACACTAGGAAATGAGCAGGAAGAATTGAGCATAATTGCTTTCTTGAACAGCTAGCCCCTAAAACTACAAAACAGGTTATACTCTTCCTAACAATACAGACAGCTGAGGGAGACTGAAGAGCATAGCTTGGAAATATTATAAAGCACAGTGAGTTCAGCCATCTTTTATAGTCTTTCTACCTAAAAACCAGATGAAATACATATTTGCTGGGTACAAGATAGCTGAGTTCTAGCACCACCTCTTGGCTCCCACCTGTAGGTATGGGATGATTCCAGCTAAAAAAAGAATGAAATAAATGGGCAATAAGGAAGCTTAGCCTTTTTGGATGAAGATCATTCCATTCTTCTCTTCTCCTCAGAGAGTTGTTATTTCCTCAGCTAGAGGCACAAAGCAAGTAACCTACCAGCCTTACAAAGCATGGCTGGGATTTCTGGTATTTCCACTGGAAATCTGAGCTGTGGGTGATGATCCATATTGTTTATGTTATGGAAGAATCAGGGTTTTTACAATCAATTATAAAATCTATTCCTTTTTCAGTGTAAGGGCTGCAATGTCAGATGCAAAAATATCTTTCCCAGGAAGAAAAGAATTTTGCCAGTTTTACAGATGGGCTGTATAGTTGCAGTTCTCTTTTTCCTATCAGGGACATGTACATGTTAGGATCTGTTATGGGCTTGCTTTTCTTTAATGCAGATATCATTCACAGAGCACTTAGCAATCAATCTTTGTTCAGACAGATTCACAAAATAAAATTCTATACTATCCTATCCTATTAAAATTCTGTTCTATTAGACACAAAGCCTGACACTGGATCACCAAGTCCCTAAGCCACAGACTGCTCCCCATCAGAGCCCCTGAGCACAAGCTGCATGATCAGGCCCCAGGACATGAAATAAAAGGCAGAGAGCAATGTTTGACTGAAGGGTCTGGCAAATGAATGACAGACCTGTGCTGTATTTGTGAACTATGGTAAGTATTCTAATAGTTGCTATTTCTTCAGCACTCAGAAGGACAGTACAGTTGAAGACACACCTAGTTTATGGCTAGTAAATGAAGCATCTGTTAGTTCCTGAGGGAAAATGCCGTTGGGAGATACAATATCAGACTGGTGTTCTGGGTAGTGAGTGGTATGATACTGATGTTGTGCTTGGCAAATTGAAGAAGACCAGGTTATTTAAGAGTGTAAAATCTGTATATGCCCCATCTGAAACTGTGCTACCAAAATATTTCTTTATTTCTCCAAAACCACTAGGAATTATACATGCTGTGAGTTCACAGCATTCATTGTTGGAAGAAAGAAGTCACTGGAACATTTACTTCAGTTTAGATTTTTGAAAACACCTTGCTCTGTCTCAAGCTACACCCTAACCATAACTGGAGGCTGAAGGATAAGAAGATGATTTAGTTTTGTTATTGAACAGAGACAGGTTATCAGTAGGTGTAAATGGGCATGAAGAAATTCACCAGGCTGTTGTCTGCAACTCCTCTGCAGCTGGCATCATTCATGTCCAAATCTTGCAATATTGAAGTCAAGCTGAGCAGGACCTCTGGGACGCTGTGGTGGAAATACACGCAGATGGAAAACCTATTGTTGTGGCTCCAGTCATAATGACAGATAACGTGCAAAGATATTTAAGTTATCACATCCATTCTTTGGAGCATGAGGCAGATCTGCCTCAAGATCTATATGTTATCTCAAGCAGAGTCATGCAGAGAGACAAGGTTGTGCTTTAGGATAGTGTTCAACATTTGAAATCTGTCTTTGATCCCGAAGTGGGACATTGTTTTCATTCTCCACAGAGTCAAAGAACACCTTGTTTTCCATCAGCAGGTTTGACTCTGCTTGGTGTTGACTCTAATAGAATTTTTAAGGGATTATCACTAGCTCATTTTTTGAAATGATGACCTGCTGTGAGGGCCCAAAACTGGGATAGTTACCCTTAGCTAGGTATCTAGGACAAGTTGTTTATTAGAAGCTTGGCTTTGTATGTTGCTAAGCGCCTGAAGAAGGGAGGATAGTCCTGCAGCAAGAGACATAGTACCCAGCTACAACAAAAAAACCCCAAACAACCCAAATGTAGCATAATTCCTTCTATCTCAGAGTGGATAAATACCTCTTTTGCTTGCTCCCTAGAGAACCTACTCAAGTGTTTCTTGGGTCTAGATAGAACTACACTGGAAATGTTTGTTGATTGTGATACACACAACATTCCTCCTTGCTCATTTCTTTAATATGAGATTTATTTATTAATAGAAATAGCAAAAGGATCAAGAGAGAAATCCCACCTCTTATGCACAGCCACTGTAGAGGTGAAAAAGGAAGGTATCTTGAGTCACACACAATTGCCTACTGCATTGTTCTTGCTGACATGATAAAGACATGATGATGCAGTCCAATCACCTGTTGCTATTCAGAAGCCAGTTCGTTTACTGCTGTTCTTATTTTCCAGTTCTCTGGTTTCTTGTTATTGGCATGTCCTTCCCATTCCTGTTCTGCAACACGCAGCCAGCCTCCATCACATAGCTTTGCCAAAAGCTCTGCCAAGACAAATAGGAGGAAAGTGTGTGCTTTTTGCTTTGGGGCCAAAAAAAGTTTAATTACAGTCAGTGTCAAAACCCTAGATTTCAGGATGCACAATTACATCCTCTCTAAGTCAAAACCAGTACCTTGATGATCATTAATACATACAGGACTGAGATGTACTTCCTGAACTATATCCAGAGATCCTCTTCCTTCTCCTACTACAAAGAAGGAGATGCTTCTCACTCTCAAGTCTAAAAGCAGTCCTGACTGAGCTCTAAGTGGTTTTGTGTCAACGTTTTTACTAGATGTGTTTCCAGATTCCTCTGACTATGTCTCTTACGGCAGAGGCATTGCTGAGCCCACTTCTTGGGGTGTCATCCCTTGGAGGGTCAGATGTACTGTCTGATTGATGGAGGAATTTTTCGAATTTTCCCTAGGGACAAGGTACTCGTAGAAAACTGGAGAGACAACCTCAGGGAATTTATTATTATTCACGCTGCTGTCTTACAGCAACACCCAAAGGTCATTGGCACTCACTGTTAACGCCTTAAATGTGGCTGCTCTAAAATTATTTTTCACGCAGCTTTCACTAAGAGAACTGAAAAAGCCTTATAGGGACATTCCCAACCTTTGTTTACCCATATAAGTGGCTGACTCAAGAGACACTATCAATTCAAGTATTGCCTAAAATTAGACTTTATTTACTGATTATAGTTCTGATGTTATTTTTCGAGTTTAAAAAATGCTTTGGCTTCTCTGGTAGCAGCTATCTTCTCCCATTTGAAAGCATCCTGGCAGGATCTGTGAACTTATAGCTCCTAATGTCTTTGAGGCCAACCCATGGCTCTCCATCTTAGTAGCTAACTCCCAAGATTTCGTTCTTTCTCTGTCCTTTACTATGAGTTTGTTTGCATCAGAGATGAGTGTGGAAGAGCTCTGGGCATTTACCTGGATAGTTTTAGCCAAGTTTCAGTTTAATCCCAGGCCATGCACAGCAGCATGCAGTGGGAGAGTGCTGAGACCCTGCGGCTCCAAAACCCATGTACTTGAAATGCAGCATTGCACTGCTGGGGCAGCGTGGCCCAAGCCTCTCTGTGCCCATTATGTGGGGTAGGCTTGACTGTAACACCCACATCCTGCAACCTTGCTAGGATGCAGTATTCATACGTGTGTCCTGGTGCTAGTTTTTTTTCAGACTTTAGGCCTTGATTCTGGGTAGTGTTGGGCTGTCTTTGTGCAGAATGCTTTTCAGTGCTAAAAAAAGTTAGTTATATCTGAAGATTCATTGACTTCAGTGGTGATATTTGCAAGGCAGTTTGAGATCTGCTTCTCATCCAGTGGCCTGACGTCAGGCCTAATGTCAGGCCATTGGCACTGCTGTATTCTGGTGAAAGAGAAATTATGAGCTTCATAATCCATCTTACTTGATTTTTCATATCTGCTAGGCTTTTAAACCATTAGATTTTTAATGACATCCTCAGGCCAAAGATACACCTGAGTTTACTGGAATATGCTAGTTGTAAAGAAGCAAATACAATACCTCATTGCTACTCACCTTTGCTCTTTTTCAGCATCAGGAATTAAGAATAAAGTCAATATTTTCTTTCAGACTAAAATCTTCCTATGATACTGACAAAATAATATATGGTGATGCATAGGTGTGGCAGCACCATCCATAGCCCCCGTCATGACATCTGTAGTGATGACAAAGCAGAAGAGAGATGAAGGAAACCATCCAGTGAGTAAATTCATTAAGTACATATTTTGCAATAACAGTAACCTACTGTGAGATTTGGAATGGTTGAGAAATCTGGATATTTTTCCTGGTGGAGACTCATAATTTCTTCCATTTATTGACTGGCACAATTTGTGTTTCTATTCTGTACTTTGAGTCCTCCACCCAGTCTTTCATCTTAGCTATATCAAAACCTTCTCCAGACACTGCAGCCCTGAATTAGAGGAACCAGACAAAAAGTCCTGCCCAAAATCCTAAGGCTAAACTGTAGTTTTCTATTAGCATTGTCTTCTTCCAACAAAATAAAGTCTTTCCAAATAAAACTCCATTGGCATCTGGCTTACAGAAATGTTTGTTGATCCTGTACATTGGAGATGGTGATGAAAACCAAATTCATGTTCCCAGCTAATTTAATACTACTATTTACTATAATTTACTGCTTGAATTGCAGTGCCACTTAGGATTCCTAGTCACAGACTAGGGAACTGCTGTGCTAGACACCAGGGAGGCATGGAACAAAAAAGAAAGACCCTTCCCTAAAGAATTTGCAGTCTTTGGCATGAGTATGGTCATTATAAAGATAATGATCTTTTTTTCCAAGAAACGCCTCATCTTGTTCATTATCCCTTGCAATTAGTCTCATGGGGCTACACTTCCAGCAACATGCACCTGTTAAGTGCAGCCTAGTTGGAGCTTAGAGAGACTTTGATTCTTCCATTTTTTTAATGAACAACAAATGGTGCATTAGAGATGTTTGCTCCTTCAAATATGCAGACATCTGAATTTCTAATTGTTTAGCATTAGTCATAACTTAAGTAGGACAGAGCAGATTCTATATATAGCTTGTTGCCCAGCCATTCAAGAAAGATAGTGTGTTTGTATTTCTCCCATACTTCCTCACTTGAAAGGAGCGAGAAGGCAGTTGCAACCTCTCAAGTATTCCAAAATTGTTCTGCCCTCATCTCCTTTTCCCCTAGATATGAGACTGTTTTGAGAATCATGAGATTTTTAAAGAAGATTACATTCTCAGCTCTTCTGGTGTTTATCTGGGGGTTCTCAGCCCTGATGGTATAGCTGGATGATGTCTTTAAGCTTGAAAGCTAAATTTTTTTTTTTACTTTTTAACAACAGTTGAAGTCATGACAAGATTCCAGGAGCAGAAGTTGCCCTTAGTATACCAAATCTCATTTAAATTGCACTGATCATTTCCCCCCTCACTTTTCATTTCTCAGTCTCATTCTGATGTTGTATGTGTTCTTACATGTGACTGTATCAGTGTCTTACATTAATGCATCCACCTCTGGGTTCCTCAGCACAGGAAAGACATAGGTCTTTTGGAACAAGTCTAGAGGAGCACCAAAAAATGGTCAGAGGGCTGGGGCATCTCTCCTGTGAAGAAAGGCTGAGAATGTTAGGGCTGCACAGCCTGGAAAAGAGAAGACTCTGAGGAGATCTTAGGGCAGCCTTCCAGTACCTAAAGGGGCCTTATGAGAAAGATGGGAACAAACTTTTTAGCATGGCCTCTTGTGATAGGACAAAGGTTTTAAGCTAAAAGAGGCTTGGTTTAGACTAGAAAGAAGGAAGACTTTTTTTTTTATAACAAGGGTGGTAAACCACTGTAACAGGTTGCCCAGAGATGCCCCATCCCTAGGAACATTCAAGGTCAGGTTGGACAGCGTTCTGACTGAGTTGAAGATGTCCTTGTTCTTTGCAGGGGGGTTAGGCTAGATGACTTCCAACCAAAACTATTCCATGATTCTGTGATTATGAAGGAATTCCTGGGTCGTGAGCACAAGCAGTGGATGTTTTGAACTGAGTGAGGGTTTCAATTTCTGCAAATTCGAACTCCCGCATTCATCCCGCTACTCTTTTCAGCAGCAAAACAAAGGGTTGGCCATTGAAAAAACATAGATTCAGAAGTTTGCTCAAATTTCTTTCTCCCTGGATGCTGGAAAATGCCACACTAGCCCAGTTGTGCTCAAAAGCTTTCCTAGTGGTGCTTAGATCCACCACCCTGGCAGCCTGTTCTCCTATGCTTGTGACATTGCTACAGCCTCAGAGTTGAATGAACTAAACATTGCTGCTAACACTAATGGCTGATGGCAGGCCTGATGCTGCATGTCATAAGAGCAAGGCAGGGCCCCTGATGTCATTGATGTGTTTGCAGGCTGAAGCCATCCCTGGTCTTTCCCATGAGGACATCCTAGGTGGGCAGACAGGCCTTGGTCTGCTCCTGGCTTGTGGACATTTTTTCACAGACTCCCTGGGACAAGCCTGTCAACAGCCATCCACAGTTGCAGTGATGTGAGTTTCCCTCTCTGCCCCTCTCCCACTGCCAAGTAAACGGACAGTTCTGGGCTTTAACTTCCCTGAGGAGAGGCACCAGTATTCCCACCTGCCCCTTCCCTGAAGGTCCACCCTCATCTCCCCTCGGCCAGTGGCTTGACCTGTGTGCCTGGCATTGCCCTGCCCTGGTTCAGCATCCCCCATTTCACCCATCGGAGCCCAGACCCTGCTGTCCCTGCTGGCTGTACATGTCCTTGTCTCTGCTGCTATGAACTAGGGTGAAGCTGGCTATTTCAGTGGGCCGATCCAGAAGTGCGTGAGATGCAGACTCAGATCTTTGTCTTTCCCCCAGGCTGTGGCAAAGACGGACAGACAGACAGACTGGCTGGACACTCAGCTAACCATCAAAATTTCTCTCATGTCCGAATGTACCCAGACGCCAAGACAACCAGGAATACCAATTGCTTGGCACTCCCAGGGAGTGCTTGTTTGATGGATTTCCTTGTTGCTTCCAATAACTGTGAGATTAGTTCCTGCAGCATTATCATCAACAGCATAGAGGGCTCACACGTGCCTGTGCAGCCTTCTCCAACCCTTACTCGAGAGCAAGAATAGCAACTGACAAGTCTTGTGAGGTAAATATAAAGGTCAGCTGTTGCCTCCCTGGGTGAGGGCTGTCAGGAGGAGAGAGGCCCAGCCCTTGCTGCCTGCACAATTCTCCCAGCCTCTGTCTGCAACTTCCCTTCTCTGCTCAGAAGAGACCAATGCTGTGAGGCGTCCATAAGTACTTTTTGAGGAAGACTGCAGGGCAGCAGCTCCACAATATGTTACATATGCTGTTGGGAATATCCCCCTGGGCATGCAGGACTTTGGGCAAAGGGAAAGCTCTGGCTGGGCCAGCAGGTCCATGCCTGAGATTCCTGAGCAGCGTGCACTGGCCCCTGCTCAGCTGGGGGTCAGGCTTTGGGAGGAAAACTGCCCCTGCAAATCCATCCCTGTGTTAGCCACTGTGGACGGCTGTGTTCTTCCCAGACACGGTGGAACCAAGAGGATATTCCTCAGGAATTTTTCCTCCTGCTGGGACCCTCAAGCCCATAAAATTATGTCTTGTGGGCAGCCGTCTGGCATCAAGAGCATGAATATTAAGACATGAATGAAAATAGTCCTCTTGTTGAGCTAATGAACTTGGTCTCAGACAATGCCAGATTCACTCTTGCTTCCTATGCAAATCCTGGAGGGATACTGGATAAATCTCTTCACCCTTTTATGCTGTTTTGTCCCAGTTCAAAGTCTGGGAAATTAAGGTGCTCTCCTCTCCATCTCACAGGACTGTAGGAAAACAAGCTATAGGTGGAATTCTGCTGTAAAGGTGAGCACACAACAGAAAATCCCTGTGACAGGAGCATGTGACTGCCTTCCTGAAGGGAGGTGATTGAGAAATGGAAAGAGAAATTAAAAGTGAACGAGAGAATTTTGAAGACATCTGAGGTTAGAAGAAAGGGCAGATAGCTGAGCTCCTTATCGGTTTTGTTCTCCATCTTGACCTACAACATACTCCTTTGTATTTAATTGATTTATTTTTATTGATTTTTATAACTCATTTTAAGTGAGGTTCTCTGTGATTACTTCAGCAAACTCAGCCTGCTGAGGAATAATCGGCAAATGTATTTTTTCTTTAAATGACTTATCACCTTCAGGCATAATAAGATATCCTGAATTTTTCTTTTTTTTTTCTCTCAGTTGTCCCAGAATCCATAATATTTATGACCATCTGATTTAGGCTTCTTTGTATCAGAACTACCAAAAGGTGAAATGGAAATGTGATGCATACATATGTAAGTGTATGATTGATTTCTGGCACCTCAGAAAGGATGAGATGAACTGAGTTCACCTGAAATAGTCACAGACTGTAAGAGTGCATGTTAGAGAGCTGATCACAGGGATGAAGAATGATGGTGATCACATGAAGGGGTTCTATGAGATGATGTGGACATGTTTGCTGAATGCAACAATGAGAAAAATCCTTATTGCCTTCTGACGAAGGCTGGAGTGGTAATGAAACATTGTGCTGTGGTAGAAAGTTGATCTACATCTAGTGTGTGTCCTTCCATGTTTGTAGTTGGACATTTTCAAAAATACCTGCGGTAAGAGCCATGCCCTCAGTTTAACATTATCCCCTCTGTACTACTATATTTAGAACTTCGTGATCTCTCTGCTATGGTCAATCAGTGAGGAGGGGATTCTTTGTGCCTCACATTAGCTGTCTAAAAATTCAATGACCAGGCTAAGGTGGTTGTCTGCACTCCCTTTATAGACAAGGGAATGAGGTGAGCTTCTCCAGAAACCTGAAGGTACTATATTGCAATGAGATGTATCATGCTCTGGGAATGTTTTTGCTTTCCCTCAGCTACCTCAGAGAAGCTATAATTGCTTTTCAGTAGGTGCCTGAGTTTGAGATCACTAAGGCCAAAGGACAGGTGCACTCAAGTCAAGCCAGTGCAGAGGAAATGGGCTTTGCTCGTGCTTTTTATTTCTAGACAATGTTATTTTGTGATTCACTGTAAAAATTCTGTTTGCTCCTGATGTTTGCAGAATGAGTCAAATATGAATATTTTTCTTATGTAGGGTATGCTAATCTCAAACTATATTATTAAACATAAAACTCTAATCCAGATGTACCTGATATCCTCCTTGTCTTTCTTTTTCATCCCTCTAGTGAGAACCTATGATTTCTTCTGTTGTAATCTCTTTCAGGAGTGGCAGCTGAGATTTCACTTAGAAACCAGTGACTCTGGAGAACAGAATTCTGTACTCCTAGATAGTTCGTTTTGCACTCGAAGTGCTGAGAAAAGTATTTTTTGATTTGTGTATCTATGATATTTTATATTCCTCGTTAATCAAGGTATCCAAATATCTCAGTCTTCCATTCATTTAAATTATTGAAAGCCCTCACACATCACCCAGGATCTATGAGGAAAGTGGGTTAATAAGACCATATTGGATTAGAAACAAGCTTGCATGAGAGACTGCAGACCCTACTCAGAGCCAGTGGTCAGGAAAAAAGGCAGAAGAAATTGGCAGGTTGTACAGCTCTTGTGAAAACTTGAGGATCCTAGTCTGCTCCTGTGTTGCATTTGCTATACCTGGATTTCTTCAAGGGACCAAACAGGACAAATAGTCTGCCGAAAAGCACCTAAATAGTATTATAAATTATTAAAAATATAACATAACCTGACCCAGTTCTTACTGGTGTCAATCTTTTGGAGAGATGTATCTCTGTCTTATTCAGATCTAACCCACAAGACACAAAAAATGTATTCCAATAAAAATTCTTCTTTCTTTAAATTTATGATCACATTATTTTAAGAACTTTTGTGGTTTTAAAGGGCATATTAAGCCCAAAAATTCAGACACTGTGATAAAATCCACCCCAGAGCACATCTGAATGGTTTGAGTTTAATAAGTGCCTCTTACATTTTCCATCGACTGATTGAACTTAGCTCCTGTTTCCTTGAACCACTTGTTCTCACTGGAAGCTGTGCTGACATGCTTTAAAAGCATACAAATGGCTTCTGCTGTGACTAGGTACACAATATATTCTGTTCTGTAATACACATTTTGGTTCATGAATGCCTGAGTTAACAGAGGCAATGAAGAGCTAAATCTCTGGTACTACTACTTGCTTTTCCATTTGTTTCTTCATGATGCACAAGATCTGATTCTTTGGCATGTCGCCAAAAGTATCTGAGGCTGGAGGTAGGTATAACTAAAATTGAACTGTATAGCATCCCTAAAGAGGTGCTCAGAATCGGGCTGCAGCCAACCTCATGCATTAAGTTGTTTGAACCTTGCTATTTTATTAAGGAAATGGATTGCAGATTTATCACTTATTCATCATCAAAGTGAATGACCACCTGTTCTGTTGCAACTCCTCACTATGATGGGAGACACACAAGTGCGTGACCCCAAGCACTTACAGTCTAGACAAGATAAAACCAGCAGATTTTCTGCAAAATTTTTCAGTTTAAAAAGAAGGACATGATTGATGTTGCAGCTGAGGCAGTGGAAAAGCACAACGGAGATGCATTGGTGAAAATGAGGGGATGCAAAAATGGAAGAACACGCATTACACATGGAATGGATGTTGGACAGAAGTTATTTCTATAGGCAGCGCTACTTCCTGAAGAGATCAGAGACCATGAAACCCGGCTGGAGACGCTGCTGCAATATGGTCTGGAGCCTAATCGACATTGGAGAGTACTTGAAAGGGAGCTCCACGTGGGATTAGGACCCTCCTCAGCTAAGGAGGGCAAACAGGGAAACACATGGACATGGAGTTGAAGAGGTGGGGAAGATCAGCTAGTGGAGTCGAGGAGAGGGGAAAAAGAGCAGTTGGTACCTCCACTCAAGAAGTGGGAAGACAATGGAGAGGAGCACGGGCCTGACCGGGGGAGCGGGACCCGGCAGCGGGAAGCCAGGGCCAGGATGAGCAGGCGGCGGAGCCGGCGGTGGAAGGGAAGGCAGAGCGGGCGCAGCGCTACCTGGGCTACGCTCCCTGCCCCGGCAGATGCTCCGGGCCGTCCGGGCGGCTGCGATCCCGGCCCTTCTCGCCACCCCCGGGGGCTTTCCACCCCCTCTCCCTGTGGCCGAGCAGGTCCTTCCCGGCACCGGCACCTGCTCTGCCTCTTCTCCGCGGGATTCGACTGCGTCCCTGCCCGCTTTTGTAGGACAAGCGCTGCCTGGCCCCGGGCTCGGAGCAAAGCGGGATCCTCGCAAAACGCGCGCCCCGTGGAGCCTTCTGTGCCGACCCGCCACAGTCGCCCCATGCAGGCGTGCTCGGAGGCGGCGGGAGGTGGGGAGGACCGGTGGCAGGGGAAGGAGACCGCCCGGGATAGCAGCCCTGGCCCCACTTGCGTCGAGTCCCTCCCCGCGGGCCGGCCCGTGAGTGGAAAGTTTCCCCGGAGTGACCTCTCATAGTACGCGCTCGCTAGGAAATCTCATTCAAGTATTTTTGTCAATGGGGTGGGGGGGGGGCATCCTGCTCCCCAGCCCCCGGCCCGGCTGACGTCACTGCAGAGGCGATAAATATCTGTTGATATAATTGGACGTGAGATTTGGGGTTGCGATAGCGAAACTCGGCCCATCGCCGCTCCGACGGGCCCCCATGATTTATTCAGCAGTAGATCGGGGCACGCAATCGGGCTGTCAGGAGAGCGTCAGCTTATTAGGCAAGTTCTGCGTGATTCCAGGAGAGGGTCTAAGCTATAAAAATCCCGCGCCCCGGCTCTGATTAGGACCAAATCTGATCCCAAGTTCGCCAGGAGCCGGCTCCGAGGGAAAGCGAGAGGAAGGGACGCCGGGCACCGCCGAGTCCCGCCGCCGCCCGCCTTCCCCTGCCGCCGCCACCGCCGTCCCAGGTAGGTGCGGGGCCGCGCCCGGGCGCGGCGCGGGATGCGCTGCCCTGCGCTGAGCGGGGCTGAGCGCGGCGTCCCGCGGGACGCGAGGAGCTGCCCTAGCCGGGCACGGGCAGGGGAGCGGGCGCTCGCACCCCAAGGCTCGTGGAGAGAGCTGCCCCACCGCAGGCACCCCAGGCTCCCCCTCGCCCAGGGTGGGTGTAGAGGCGCGGGTCCGCGCACACGCGTGGAGTTTCCACAGCAGCTCAGACCAGCCTGGTCCCCGGGAGCCGTCGCCGGCGCAGCGCGGAGCCGCCCCGCGGGGCTTTTCCCGCTGGCGCCGCCGCCCCGACGGCGCGGGTGGACGGGCCGGGGTGAGCGCAGCCGGGCGGCGTTGTGCGTGTGCATCGCGGAGGGACGCGGAGAGGCGCGTTTCAGCACTGGGACAGCGGCGGCAGGGGCGCCCCCTCCCCGGCCTCGCACTGCCCTCCTCGCTGCCGCGGCTCGGCTCTGTAACCCAACCCCGTCCCCCGTCTGCCCCCGCAGGTTTGAGCCCTGACCATGAAGATCCCGCTGCTGGTCTCCACGGGAATCCTGCTGGTCGCTCTCCTGCCCTGCCAGGAGTGCAGAGCTCTCAGCAAGAGCCCGGCAGCCGCCCCCGGGGCTCTGCACCAGCCAGATCTCTTCCAGCAACAGAAGCAGCAGCAGCACCAAACTCTGCCGGTCCTGCTCCGCATGGGAGAAGAGTATTTCCTGCGCCTGGGCAATCTCCACAAGAGACCCGTTGGCTCTTTCTCCGCCTCTTCCAGCAGCACCAGCCACCTACAGCCCGAAGCCTCCGCCAGCAACTTTTTCCGTGCGGCGGTGCAACAGCTGCAGCAGCTACCCGAACGCTCGCCGGTGAGCCTCGAGGACGACGAAGCCGAGGGTGAGGCCGTGGAGAGGGAGAAGCGATCCGAGGAGCCCCCTATTTCTCTGGATCTGACTTTCCACCTCCTGCGAGAAGTCTTGGAGATGGCCCGAGCCGAGCAGTTAGCGCAGCAAGCTCACAGCAACAGGAAACTGATGGAGATAATCGGGAAGTGAAACGACCCCTCACCGCCTTGCCAAAGAGATTCCGCAGTTAGCACAAGAATAATTACACCGTCCGATGTACCATAGTGCTGCTCTGATGTCATCTCTTTATTTTTATATAGCTTTAAACCTTGAAGGGTTTACTCCGAACAGCCTCTGTCCCTTGACTAGCATGCACAACCGTGTACCAAGTGCAGAAACACGAGTGTCGTTCGTAACCTCCCCTACCTTTATTTATTTCTCCATTTCCCACTTAATCTAGTGCCAAAACGTAGGGATGTGTGAGCATTGGAAGAAATGGTGCCAAGAAGACCGAAAACTTTTCTTCTAGGGGCAGGGAGGTGGGAGGGGGAATCTCTGTAAGCTACTTTCAATCCACTTTTTTTCCTGTAAACATTTTCACAATAAAACATCTTTTCAGCGCTCGGTCGATTTGGTTGTGTAAGAGAATGTTTAATATTTATATTTTTAATAAAAGCTGCAAAGTAAAGATGACTTGATAGACTTTCTTGCCTAGACACCTGAGGGCTGCTCCGCCTCCCTCAGCGTTTACCAGGATGGGATGGGAGCCACCCACGTCCGCCCGCACCCAGAGCCGCGGGGAGCCCAATATCGCCTCTAGGGATGTTGTCCCCCTCCCCGTCCCAGGAAGCCCCCGTCTCCACAGGCTCTCCAAGGAGCGCACCCGACGGGAGCTCCCCCTCGCCTCTGCCCTCGGCACAGGCTACTCCCGGGAACGGGGTGTCAAAGGCAAATCGTTGCCTCGCAGCGCTGCCGAATCCGCCTCGGAAGCCCCCTGAAGGCGCTCCCTGGCTCCTGCCGCTGTGGCCGGGGCCGGGCAGCTTCCTTCCGCCGTAGCGCAGCGATGGGAAAGCAGTGAGGCGCTCCCGCATCTCTTTTGAGTTTTCATTCTGGCTCTGCGCATCCTCCCCGCACTCCAAAAGGGCACGTTCCTCCCCGCTTCGGCTTCCCCCGTCCCGGCGGCGGTGCCCAAGCGGGGTCCCTCCCAGGGGCTCTGAGCAGGCGGCAACGCGCGTGGCGAAACTTTATCGGGGGGAGCTGGGGGAACTCTATAGAACGATTGGGAGAAAACAGAAAATCCCTCATCCCGAAACAAATCCCAGGGAAAAGCTGCTCCAGCAGCCGGAAAAGATGCGGTGGCGGTGCTGGGCGGCGCTCGCTCTGGGCTGTGTGAGTTCCAAAGCTTTGCGTGGAGCTCGCCTATGCAACTCTACAAAAACTCTCGCAGGAGCGTTCTCCAGGGAGAACAGATACAAACGAGGGTTGATGTAACTCAGGTCAGTAGCAGCGGGTGTCCAGGACGCGGGCTGACCCCACACAGCCTCTTAATCAGTTTGCACCGCCAGCTCACCAGTCCTGCTGGGGCACAGTGCAGCCCCGTGGCCACACACGGTCTCCTGGCAAAACAGTGAGTTGAGGGCCTGACTCGGGGTTTTGGGAAAGATCCACATGTAACTCCAGTGCAGAGCTTGACCCCTTGGTCCCCTATGGCACCAAGCAGTCCTGGCAGCCTGCCGATCTTTCTTGCACACCACTAACTGCTGATACAAAAATTGCAGAATGCCATCTTAAGTACAACTTGTAGACCTTCTTTTAAGATACAAATTTGAGTTCATTAGATGAATCAACATCTGCAATGCACGTGGAACAGGACAGTCAGCATCTGCTTTTTTTACAGCACACCACATGGCCTTCAAATTAAACCTTGGATGAGTAGCTATGACCACCTCACCACTTTCTGGTTTCATGTAAGAACATGCTCCCTTTTCTACACACACCCATGACTGAGAAGACATAGACACAGATTATGGCTGAAGAGACTGGGCAGCACTGTGACATCTGTTCCACATACTCAGAGCTGTGTCCTGCACCTACATGGGGGTCTTGGCCAATGCTTTTGGTGTGTGCACCTTCCTTATTCCTGCCACTGGGAATCTTCCTTACAAATGAAGTGTTTATGTAAGCGTCATCTGTTGTGGCTTAGCAGGAAGAGCAAGTGCAAATGCAGAAATGGCAGCTGCCTTCTCCCCTCCCGTGTTCAGCCTCCGCAGCCTGGGAAGCACCAGGACTGTCAGACACAACCCTGACTCGGGGCTGCCAAGGATGGATAGTGTCACTGAAGTCACCAGCACTGACAAGTGGAGACACAGTAGAAAACAGAGGAGAAACACTGTTTTGGCAAAGGATGCTACTAGTGAATATCATACCAGCATTTTAGCTAAAAACATGGGTGAAGCTCTTACGCCTAGAGAGGGGTGTGCCCAAAAGTGAGTAACAAAACACTAACAGTGCTTAGCCTACATCTGTAGTCATGCTACTTTCCCCTTGCAAGGAAGAAATTCTTGGAAAACACTCTGACTACGATACAGTATAGTAATTTGTCCCCATGCTCCCATCCCTCTCAGGTCTGTAATCTCAAAGGTATGATGTGGAGGCCAGCTGAGTTCCTGGGAATTAAATCTGCTGAGATATCCCTTTCCAGGCCAGTTTCTTTGCTGACTGCAGCCAGGCTGTCTGCGCTCACGGTCCCTCGGAGGAGAAGCACACCAGAAGCCAGCCAGAGTGAGTCATCATTCATTCAGTGAGTTCAACCAGGAGAAGGAGAAGACATGACGAGCCGGCTCATCACCCCTCTCACTGCTCACGGGAGCTTCCTCCACTTGTCCTTGAGGGTGTGGTTCAGAACCAATCTGCAAAGGAAGGAAAGATTGACCAAATGGAGGAAGAAAATATGAATTGCATTAAAATCCTTACGATTTCACAGCATGCAGGAAAACAGAATGAAGTGGGAAAGAGGGGAAAATGCAGGGAGCATGGAAGTTTGGGGAGGCCAGCCAGAGTTCTAATGCTGGAAAAGCCAGAGACACTTTTGCCATGAACAGTGGCAGAGGAAGGATTGTGCCAGGTGAGGATATTGCATCTGCCCGAAGGGCTTAGTCCTGAGTTGGACCTCTGGAGTATTATTGCACTGAAGGTGATAAAATGCCTGTTCAGAAGTGATCCTGAGCCAGCTTGGCTTGTGTAGCTGGGCCTCCAGATTGACGTGAACCAAAGCCAGATATTATTGCCAGTGCATTGCCACTCAAAATGATACTTGTTCTGCTGTTATGAAATCTGCCTTGGATGTGTTTTCTTTTTTTTTTTTTTTCCATTAAAGTATTTTAACATTTATTTAAGTTCAATTTCACTCAGGTCAAGAACAGGAAATAAATACCATAGGTATATAAGCTTCTGTTTATATCCTGCTTTTGTTTTCATAGGTATCCTACACTTAGAGTAGAAAAAGGAATTTGGATGTGATATGCTGTAGCTGCTAGTAAAAGGAATTTCTAAAATTAGCTGAATATTTAACAGACCAGTGCAATAGGCAGAAATATTTTACTAGTTCCAGTGTTTCCAGATCCCTTTGGAAGAGAATGAAGACTGCTTCATAATAGTATCAGAAATCCTATTAAAAATAAAATATATAAAAATGGGCAATTTATTAGTTAAGGAATGCCTTATGTCTTCATCATTAAACCCACAACTGAACTTGCAATATACAGGATTTTTTCCCCTCTATATTCCTATGTATGAACATAAATTATTGTACATCCTTAAAATTAAGACAGCTGTACTGCCAGACTTCTTTGTGCAGGGTTTCACCTTACTGTGGGAACTTCATCATGATCTCACGTGAACTATTTGATGTCAACACACTACTCAATAGAGGGAAAATGACAAAGTAGTAACAGCCGAATTTTAACATGCCTCAATCATTTATAAAATTTTCCTAAAACAGAGAGTTACCAAAGCAGCGATGTTAACAGACATATCCAGAAACAAACATGGAAGCAGGGATGCTTGTGAGGAAATGATGCATGGGACGGCTGATTTCCCTAAGCATTTTTGTAAATACTTACTGTTAAAGTGTGCCATAAGAATTAGTGAGAACTAATAGTATGTTAAGAAAAAATTGACTATTGGGCTTCATTCTGGTTGCTACCTATTTTTTTAACTGTCATGATGCCAACAAGCAAGAGAGCATGAAGGTATGAAAAAAAAACCTCCCTATTTCTTTATTCATATCTAATTAGAATTCACAGTGCCATTTTTAGCCCCAGATCCAGGGTTTTTTAAACTGGAATTGCACTATTTGTTTCAATGAAATACCTTAAATATAGCTTTAATATTTGAAATGTGGACTAATCTTTGACTTATATTCAGATTTTTAATGCAAGGTACTCATTGATACACACTACAAAATACAGGACTCAGAAAGGATATTTCTGGACAAAGACCTTGCAGAAGAATATAGTTTTTGCTTGCTAACTTTTTAATATACTTTAATGAGAGCACAAGCATGGTGAAAATGTGGAGATAACAGCTGCCTACTTGAATGAAAAAGTCCATTTTCAGCGATGCTGGTGAGAAGGGTTGTCTCCCAGGCTTATGCAAAAGTATGGTAAAGAACTGGGCCCGGGGGGCCAGATCGTCAGCTGAAAGGCAGGTGGCTAATTGGGTCCCGATTATAGAAGATCTGCCTCTCAGCCCTCGAAAGTGCTGATCGCAAATCTTTCAACCTGATTACAAAAGTCATGTATCAGCAGTGAATACATGGCTAGACTTTCTGAGTTATAAGGGATTCAATGCTGTGTTGATCTTGGTAGATGTAGGAGTGTAGGAGGTTTATTAGTCTCCTGAGATGCTGAAAATTTTGCCTTTATTTTTGGAAGGGCAGTCAGAGTGCCTGGACTAGCCAAGAGTCATTTTGAAACTGGTTGTGCAATTTTGTGCATCTAGCCCTCAGCAGTGTGTAAGCAGGCATGGGACAGCCGTCCTCCCTTCTCACCCTGTAAAGAAGTAGGACTGGCAAAAATTTTAAAACAAAATTCCAGCACCTTTATACTTTTTTTTTTTAAGCTTTAATCCACACTGGTGCCTTTTAATTTCTCTTCCTGTGCCAGACAGGCTTCCTTTAGCACTTCCACTTGCTATTCGAAGCAGCCACTATCCAGAAATTTACATTAAATCAATATTAACTTTGAAGAAAAGTACTGTCTATGGGCTTAAATTACACAGCTTGTTTCATGGGATTTGGACCTTACATGTTAGACTAACAAAAGCACAATGTAATGACTTAGACTGGCAAGGTGACTGCATTACCTTGTTAAACAACACTGCTGGTACTGCGTTTCAAACAAAACAATCTTTGTCTGCACCACTGTCAAAACTGTATTTCATAATGTGTTAACTCCTTCATATTTTTCTGTGATGACATCTTCCTGTGTCAGCAAAACAATCTTGGAGCTCCAACACATTCCCACTGGGTTTGGCTGGATGAAGCATTTGCTCCCTGCAGCTCGCTGGACTCAGCTGGTCTGCAATACCTCGATGTGCCTTTCCAAGAGCAATCATTTTCCATCACACCCAGCCAGGAGTGAAGCAAGCACAAAACTGACAATAGGGACATTCCTTGTGTTTTAGACTTGTTTTCACACCTGTGACACTTTAGACTTCGTGTTCTGAGTCATACAGTGACTGAGGTATGCTCCCCTCATGTAAGAAAAGAAATCATCAAAAGCTGCCAGCAGTATCTCTGTCCATGTTATATTAAGTCTGTTTCCGCCTTCCAGAAGCAGCCCACACAACTCAGAGTTGTACAGTGTGCTGGGATTGTCTGAGACAAAGATTAAAAAATCAAGATGTAAGTCTGAAAAGCAGAATGCAGAAGCTGGTCTCCTCAGTGTAACTGGGATTCAGGAATCTATCTGTAGGTCCTTGCAATCTCATCCCAGACTACCTTGCTGTAACTGCAGCTCTACTCTGCTGAGAGAGGAAAGCTTTGTGCTGAACATGGCACAGCCCTTGCCACACACCTTTAAGACAGTTCAGATTCAACACTTCATTGTGTCTGTCCATTACTGTTAGGTAACTTGTCAAGCTTCTACCTGAGCTTTATCTCAGCCTTGGAGATTTCATGGGTAGGGCTTGTTTTTCAAATTGCCTAGAATAACAAACCCCAATCCTTGATTCGGGTCCCTAACAGTAATAAGGAATAACTAAAGTGTTTACCTCAGATTGCATTAATCACATTAGGCCAATGCTGAGAGAGTGCTGAATACTTACACTTTGATTTATATTTTCCCCTGTGGCATTGAGTGACATCAGATGATGCTTTCAATAAGCACCAGGAATTTTCACCAGGCCAGCTCATGAAGTGGGAAGTATACCATGCATGACTGAGGGCTGGTTTTGTTTTTCTCATAAGCACAGTCCAGGCTGGAGTTTACATGCCAATTCTTTGGAGGTGCTGAGCAACCACAACTCCCACTAAGCAGACATTCAGCACTCCTCAGCATCTGGCATGCTGAATTTTGCATGAATAAACAATATAAGGATCTCAGGGTTGAGCTTGATGAGTTGTTTCAAAGTTGCAGGTATTCAGCATCTTTCAGTATTTGCTTCCTTAAGCAGGCCTCTACTTAAATCTGTGTAAGGTTCTTGTAAAAGGGTGTGGAGTGGAGGAAAGAGTGAGTGGGATGGCTTTGTCATAACATTTTCATTTATTAGGTCCCAGCAATTATCTTATTTATGCTGGGGAAAAAATATGCAGTCTTGGCCTTCTAGATATTTGAGATACAATGAAGTCTACACATTGTCTTCTGCTTTACCACCACTAATCTCTGTAGCCTTTAGGTACAAAGACTGGGATCCATATTGCCAAACTTGAGTCATCCAGAAATGAGATATCCACTCAAGCAAACTGTATTCATCCTCTTCAATGGGAGTGATGAGAGAAAAGCACAACCAGAGAGTGATTTCTCCCGTTCTCAAGAGGTAGGTTGCCTGTGGAGGTACCTGCTTTTTTCTGTGGATCCTAGAGACACTCTACGTGACTAGGTTAGACTAGGTCTGTCTTTTAAGTAGTTATTCAAGAAAGGTTCCAGCCAAGTATTTCAGGATATCAGAAAACTGCCTAATAGGAGTTGAGAACTTTGACTACACTACTATTTCTACAAGATCACTAAGTCTTAAATTGAGGAAGTGAGGAGGAAAGTTGAAGGGTCTTCAAAATCCACTTTAATGCAGATGGATGAGGAGGTTGGTTACAAACTATATGAATGTTTTCTGGAGCAACAATGCTAACCAAAGCAGGTTCTGCCCCTTGCATCCCAATCCATCTCTTCTTCCTGCTTTGGTTCCGTGGTTCACTGCTCATTTGCACTGCTGCAGCTCTTTGCAGGGATGTGCTGAGAATGGGAATGTCACTGAAATGACATCAAATTTTTTTGTTGTTTTTTTTGAGGTGAAGGGAGATATTTTTAAACCTGGACCATTTGAATGATTTGATTCCAGCACAGCTCGACAAACGGCTGCCTCAGCACAATTGCCCTGCAAGTGGTGGCATCTGGGCAGCAATAAGAAGCAGGGCCATTTGGCAAGAAGCTGCTAAATCACCTTTGCTGCCAGAGTAAAAAATGGATCTACACCTTTAGAGGCACATGAACTACCCAGTGCCTTTGCTGCCTCCTCTTGATCCAGCAGGAGAGCAATGGTGTGAACTTGTTCCAAAGTGTGGGTCTCAGAGAGAGAAGCAGGGAAAATACAGGTTTCTAGGGTTTCTGTAGCCTCAGAAAATGAGCAAGAAATTAAATTTAATTCCTATTTTTAGCCGGCTTGTTTAGAAACAACCCGCACTGTTGACAAGAACAGGCATGATTAAAAAGTGCTAGCTGGTTACAAAGCAATCACAGAATCTGTAGGCTATGCTTGCCTGCCTCAAATGTCAAGTGTTACACTTCTGGCACTCAACACTTCTAGGCAGCGGAAACAAAGGGAGCACAACAGGTTATTTTTAAATAGTTTAAACTTTAGTTCAAGCATTTTGTTTTCATATTTTTATGCAGTCTAGCTCCTTCAACATAACACCTGGCAGCTGTCATGTAAATCACAACAATATTGTTTCAAAGCTAAGAGGCTGCTTATTTTGCAGGGACATTTTCTTTTTTATTGGTGGGAACCAACAGAGTATTCTCTAAAATAATCACTATTATTACGTGCCACAGAAATATATAAGATAGCAGGCAAAATAATATGCACAGGCAAGATCCATCAGTCACAGAATTAGATATATCACTCTCTTAATAGTGGTCAAGAATGAATTTTAAAAGCCCATTGGGAGGAAATAGATTTCTTTTTCAATAGATTTTGATTATATTACAATTAACATCATGTGAATAATATCTAATGCAGATTCTCTTACATAATGATCTTAAAGAGATCAAATATATTTCAGAGCAAAACAGTCCAAAGCTTATTTGGATATAGGTTCCACACATTTCCCATGGGATGTGGAGGTCCAGAGACTTGAACTTATGGTGGAAACAGTTTTAGAGAATGGTATGGGGCCTTCTTCTAACCATTACCTGAGACAAAAGAAATACAGTTCCCTTACTTGAGTCACTTGACTCGAACAAAAAAAAAGGCAGAAATAACATACTTGTATAATATTTCACCTATTGCTGCACCTCATTGGTCCAACTCCTTGATGAGAGTGATTAACAACAGTTTTGTATAAAACTTAGTCCTGTCACTGTACGGAAAGATGAAGGTAACCCAAGAGAAGAGTCTTAAAAACACATGAATATTAAGGCTACATGATTAGACTAATCTGTCCTGCATCTACCTACATCATTCTTCCTTCCTGTCAAAGTGAAGTTTTTGAGGACCTCCTGATGGATCAGCCTTCTATCATTTCTGCTCCCTTCCAGTCCTGCTGGAGGACTGTCTAGCAAAGTGTCATATTGAGAGGCTGTAAGTGTAAGTGGTATGTGCTGGCCGTGTGTGCCAGAAAGCTACTCATGGCTACCAGTTCTCCCCTCTTTCTACTACTCCTGCTTCATCAGACAAGTAGATGTGACTTCAGATCAACAAGCTAAATATGAAATAAAGACCTCCCAAGAACTTCTCCATGGCAGTTACTAAATCTAAACCACGTCATAGAAACTTTGCTATTAGCTTTCAGGGAGAAGTAGCAAACCTACTAATGCTTTAACATCCTGCCTTTCTCTGTCAGATAGTCTTTCCTTTGAATAATATGGGCTGCTATAAATCAAAGCTTTTTCTTCCTCTGCATATGGCACTTTTGTAAATTCTATGAATGATAGAGAGTGCCAGTTTGGACTGTGACTCACCCCAGAGCTCCATTCATGGGATCAAGCTAACAGAGCCAGCATAGCTTTGAGGTGTGTAGACACAGCATCCCATGCTTGGAGGTTGGAGCACTGCTCACATTGTGAATGACTGACTTGGACTCTTGTTAATATGCAGTTGGTGAAGGTGATATATATGAGCTGTGGACACAGCACACCTTCTCTGGGAGACAAAACCATACCAGTGGAGATGCAGGAAGAAAAGATGGAATGTCAGATAAAATACCCTTTTGCCATTTCTTAAAGAAATACATAACAGAAAGTCTTGGCCACAGTTAAAACATTTTTTCCCTCATCAGCTAGCTGTTGCTGCTACCACTTTTCTTTTGTGTGCTCATTTTCCCATGTCTTCACTTGCCTGGATCTTCTCCTTACTACAACCACTGCAGCTGAAGCTGTTAGCCAAGATATGACTTTACTCCAACAATATATTGCTAGGTGAGTAGCACTCTGAGCTTCCAGATAGATATCCGACATATCACATCTCACATTATAATCTCTGCTTGCTCATTAGCAATGCTGGCATACTTGCACAGCACTCAGCCAAAAGATGAGCAAGATATTAAGTTTCCTTCTGTCCATCTTACACTGTTCCCAGGTGCAGTCCAAGGAAGCTGTGATAAATGCTGCTCTTAGAACTGCAATCACAGTTATTCCAGGTTATTAGAGGATATAGAGCACAGATTGCAGTTACTGTCACCACAGACAAACTTGGAACTGACCTGCATTCGGGCAGGCACAATCTCAACTTTTTAAAATAGAAATTAACTTATTTTATAAAATTCAATTTTACAGCTGTGTGTAAATATAAAAATGAATTTATATTGAAAAATAAAACCGGTGCCAGATGTCGAAGAGTCTCACCAGCACTGACAGGGGAAATGACAGCTACATTTCCTCAGTAAGGCATTTTGTAATAAAGCAAGTCATAGAGCAAGTGTTTCATCATGAATGAAAGCCACTTCTGTGTGCAGAAGTGCTGAGCCAGGAGAGCTCTGAGCAACTGATCTGTATTTTGATCACCACCTTCAGTGGTTGAGATAGTCTCAGGCAGGTTTTATAGGGTGCTCTCTAAATTGAAAAGAGCAACGAGAAATTAATTCTCTGCTCAGTCAAAGGCATGACATCTGTGTTGGACATCTGTAGCATGGTTTGAACATCACGGCACTTATTGGCTGGTAGCCAGGGATAACAGGTTTTCTTAATTAACCATTGGTGTGTTACTTAATGACCTGAAGATTACTGTAAAGATGCCAGGAATATTTATCACCTGAAAAGAGATATAAGACTGAATCATCACTGTTTGATATGTCCCTTTCCCTCTCTTCTGTTTAATTTTGGCTACACATGGATCCTCCCAATCTTTATCTCCATTTCAAATGCCTGGTAGGTGGGCACTGCAATCTGCAGGGTGCTCCAGTCCAGCCCCTTGCCTGCTCACATGTTCGGAAAGCCTGGAAGTGGCATGATACACGATTCAAACATAGGGACTCCGGCCTGGTTTACTAGTTGCCACCACTAGGATATTCAGTCAGATAGGCTGGCATTTAAATATTTATCCATCTCTGATGGTTACTACAAGCACTGCTTTCCATAGGTGAGTGTATGGATGCACTGAAAGCCTGAACTGCCTGAAAATGGCAGGATAGCAAACCAAATATTCCACAAACAGATGGTTTGTGTTGTTGTGGCATACATCTACCATAATGTGATGTAAACCAGCAACAATTCATCGGAGATTAGGAAATATTTTTTGTTTACATTCTATTTTCCTTTCCAAATGCCTTAACAATGAGCAGTGCAAGTGATCCATGGAGGAGGAGGAGGTTGAGTGGAGGTAAAATTCAGTATTTAAATGAGCTAGTCACAGAAAGACAATGTGTAGGTGAGCTGGCTTTGTACTAATTTTGTATTAATTAAAGAAATTATTTTGTCCAAGCTGTCATTGTGGAAATCCTTTTGCTAGAAATGGACCAAAAAAAATGAAATAATATACATTAATCAGATGGTATCTGTGACTCACCAGACAAATCACAGAGCAGACTATTTGAGGTAAAACTCCAAGTAAAGTATTTGCCACTCATATTAATTACGAGAAACTGTTGTCTGAAAGCTGATCTTAATGCATTGCCCTCACGACTCATCACTGCTGCCTCTGAATCACCCAGATAATTCTCAGAAGTAAGGGAGAGGGAGATGTTTAAAGAGGAACAATCAAGACTTTCCTGATTTTCTTGGCATGTATTGCCAAACTGAAGGGGGAAAAAATCCCACTGAAGCACAAAGTCAAGGTAAAAAATAGAAATTTACGGACAGATTTCGCCACCAACTGAATGTCAGCCTGAGTGACCTCAGACTTGGTCACTATCACCGAGGGCCAACCGACCTAAGTCAAACTACAGTGAAGCAAAAGGCAGAATTTTTTGACTGTTAACTGAGCTTCCTGCATCTAGTGTTTGCCCTGTACTTCAGCTACAGCCTGAAAGTTTCTTTTTTTCAAGTGAATGTTAAGTGATGTTTAGGAAGATGCTTCAAGTAGAGTTTAATTTGGGCTTATATACCAGCTTATCCATGGGTCTCCTACAGAAGGCCCAGCTTCACAGAGGACAGATGACCCACTTTCATTTCAGTAAAGCCTTGCGGGTTTTTTAATGGTACAGAAATAAACCTACAAAATTTTCCACCTAAGAAAAGGTAAGGTACGAGTATATCAAGACCTAGATAGCAGATATCAAGCTGACTTTTGCTTTCTGCATTCTCATATCCTTCATTAGCACTAAACACAGTTGTTGCAGGGAGCAGAGAGCTTTCAGAGCAGCAGCTGGTGTCCTGGGAGAGAGCTGCCTGGGCTGTGTCTGCTGCTGATGCTAACAGTCTTCCTGTCCTGCTCTGAGTGAAATTATGTGAAGGCTGTGTCTGATGGGCCAGAGGGAAGGGAGACCCTTCTTCAGCATCATTCCTGCAAGATCCAGACTTTCAAGGCTGCCTTCTCTTGAGAAATAATCTCCTTTCTTTGAGCAGCTGGCTTGAAGTGTGGACCTAGCTTCCTTATCTGAGGAGATTGGAAAGACTGAGTTTCCTCAGTGAAAAGAAAGGAAGCCATTATTTTCATACTGCAACCTTGTTCATGTAATCATTCCAGAACAGTGCTGTGCTAAAACGTGGGACCATACCTTTTCTATTGTGATAGAAAAGCAGATGTACATAGACAAAGAGCAAAGCATGACCTCTTGACCTTATTTTGGTTTTAAATGATCTTATTTTGTCCGTGTTGTCTGCATATTGACATGGCAACCAATTGGCTAAAACTGAGCTAAATACTGACCTCTCTGACATGTGATTTAAAGCTGTCTCATGGAAAAAAATTTGAAAGATCACCAGCTGAAATTGAAATATTAAGCAGCAGGGCAAAGACAGCTACAGTACATGAATACAGAGAGGACTGTCCTTATGGTAATTCTGGCAGATGGCATAAGGTTACAAGCAAGTAATAGAAAATTTTAAAACTAATGAAACAAGGCCACTCCATTAGTATTTCTGTTCCCAAACAGTTCAGTCCTGATTATATTTTATATCCTCATGGAATTAAAGCACTGTACTTACTGGCTGCAAAAGGAAATTAGATCTGACTACTGTTTGTGGATGATTAACTTGCATTTCTTTTCAAACTAAATGTATGCGCTGGAGTCCTTTGCAGCCACATGCAGCCACTTTTCTTATGAGGAATTCGAGCAACTGAATACAAGGTCCAGGACTTCACCTTAGGTGAAATAAACTGGGTAACCACAGGCTCAGGTCTCTCATAAACCCTTGCAAATTTATATGGTAATACTACATGAGAGATACTGCCTACAAAATGTGATTAGGGAAAGTTGGGATAACTCGGAGATCTGTCCTCCCATGCACTGCTTGATAATGTCTATGTCACCCTCCACTAATACATTACTCCGTGTGGTGGCAAGGCAGTTCATTGATGGTATTCCTGCTCCTTGTATTTGAATCATTTGCTCCTTGTTGTCACCTGCAGAGGCTCAGACCCTCTCAATTTCAGACACTGAGCAGAGGTAGCAGGGTTAGGAGCAATGTCATCTCACACTCAGCAGGCAGATTGAAGAGGTGCCAAGTGTGAACCAGCAGAAGTTGTTGAACTCTTTCCTACTGGAGATGTTTTTCTTTCTTTATCAGAGGCAGAAGCAGCTTGTGGTGACTATACTTCTGACTTAGGCATTCCCCAGGGCAGGATGTGGCTCTCTAGCGTGGAGTTAGATATTTCATTCATGCTGAATCATCTCCTTCTTTCCCTTCTTAGACCAAGCAACCCGTCCATCTGTGAGCTATAAGGCAACTCCTGTTGCCTTATCGCTGCTGATATACCCTCCTGTACCCTGGAGAAAATTTACAGATGCATCAATACAATTTCTTAGAGTGAAATGACCCTTAAATAAAGTGAATGTTGAGAATTTAATAGGGGAACTGATCTCTTTTTACTGCTGAAAAAAAAGGAAATCTCTATTGGTGCATTCTATTAAAAAGCCTGAAAACAAATAATATGCCGATCTTATGATGACAGTCATGCAGATTTATAATATTATTATAAATTATTATTACAGTTATTCAAAGTAATTTTGCTATTTGACTTTCAGAGGCTTACCACACAAGGGAACAAGGGCAGTGACCTGATCTCTCACATGAAAGATAAAGACACACAAACTGTCTAAACAGCCACCTCACTATACATGGAGAAGAAAATAATTTTTATGCAAATAGGAGCTCAGACCAAAATGCCTTTTCCCTTCACGTACTTTCAATTTCATTATTAAATAAATCATAAAGATGTCACTGGAAACTGCATAAGAAGAGTTTTTAAATAGTAGAAATGAGAACTTCCTTCATTTGTATATTTTTAATTTCAAAAGGTATTTTGAATTAAAAAAAGAAAGAGAAGGGAAAAAAACTGCATGATGCTATTCGCATGCCTGATTGCCCAGGAGTACAAACAAGCTCTATGTCCTGATATAATAATACAACACATTTTCAAAACCAAACACAAATAAATGCAAATTAAACTGTGATCTACAAAATTAATTGAGATTCACAGTGTCCAATACTTTTCAAATTCAAATTACTACCAGGCAGTGCATCATTTTGCATAACTTACGCAACTAAAGAGTAGGTGATAGCTTCTTCACTCTCTACTTTTTTTTTTATGGAGAAATATTCTTCAGTCATAGTATTGGAAATTCTGCACATAAAAGCTGAATAAAAATTTATCAATTTTCATAGAGGCACCATATCTCGTACCTCACAGTGCAGAAAGTAAGCAGGGAAAACCAAGCATTTTTGTGTTGAAGAATAGATAAAAATTGAATTTGTCTCTCATTAGAACAAATATTGAAAGGTGCTATATTTGTATTGTGTCAGAGGTCTTTCATCTTCAGTAAATAAGATTAAATGTCCCAGTGGTACCACAGATTTCTCTGCAGACCATTCACATCACTATGGAAATTGGATGCATGCATATGTCTTACCTAGAAGGGGTGTGAATTTAGAGTTGGAAGAAGTAAATCATGGACAGTGTCTACCAAATAAAGGGGCTACTCTAGAAGAGATGTTATAGAATAGTTAAAGTCTAAATTACAGTGTCTGTATTTGAGACAACTTCACTTGATAGTGAAATTCTTGGTACTTGATCTTGTAGATATTTCAGCTCTTCCTATGACCTAAGGAAAAAAAATAAGCCATTGTCTAAAGGGGTTGGGATCCTCTTAGATGCATGGAGCTGCATTTCAGGGCTGTGATTGGTACTCCATGCTCACTGGGAATATGGGAGAGAGAGCTTTGAATGCCTTTGGTTGAAAAAGGATCTGAAGAGGATGTGGGGTGTGCTGTGTGAGATAGGGTATGAGGGGACACTCTCCACTCTCTCCATGGGGACCTCTCGAGAGCAGGGCTTGAGCCATCCCCCCGAGGAAGCACTAGTGACTTGCCTGCAGTGAGAATCCTGTCAACAGGATTATTCAGTTATTATTTTTCTTGACCTTTACCCCTCTGATGACAATCCTTACTCTCCAGCTCTTTCTCCCCTATTTGTTTGACTGAATAAGTTTGGTGTTCTTCGCATCTGTCAGCCGACAGTTTCTCCATCCTGCTGGTCATCTGAACAGCAACTGAAATATAAGCCCATGTATCTGAGGGAGTGTATGTCTCTTTTTTTATTTTCAACCAGGGAGATGCATTGTTTAACCATGCAGGAATAAGCTGAAGGGTGGTGTTTTGAAGGTGAGAGGAAGAAATGTTTTAGACAGCTTGTATTGTGAACTAGCATGGTGGTTTTGGATGGGAAGAAAGGGAAAAATCCTTTAAAGCCGCGAAGGGACATCACCATTTGAACAACACTGTTTGAATGGTTAGTTAATGGTAAAATGAAATATTTCCTACCCATTAAAGTAAAAATGTATTGAATCAGATTCCAAAGATGATGTAGTATGATAAGAAATGCCAAAAGTGTTATGCAGAATGCTAACTCCTGTGAGAAAATAAGAAGAGTGCTTCACCAGTGTTGTCATGACATGAACTAGTCATTATCACTATGTTCAGTGAAAAAGCTCTGTTTCCACAGCACTTTTCAATGATATACTGTAATTGGAGGGAGTAAAAACAGTGTGGTGAAGAACATCAGCTGAGGTTTTAAAAAAATATAAAGAAATACAGCATTTCAGACTGGGTTGTGTAAAATCACATGCACGAAAAATATGAAGTTCACGTGCTTAAAAATTATCACTGCCACACAACAGCAGCCATTTTCTTCATGACATAGACACATTTCAACTCAGAACCATAAATAAAACCATAGCATCATCTCATGGCATCACTGTTACTTGGTCACTCTGACTTTTATTCTTCAGCACACTCTGCACCTTTCTGCTTCCTGAGCTTTCCTATCTCTTCTTCTGTCTCCAGCACAGGAGCCCCTGCTCCTTTCTCCCCACATCATCAGAACCATGCACTACTCCTCTCAACATCCTCCTCCTCCCCAAATGGCAGTGTCACTTGTGGTCTGACTAAATATCAAAATGCAGCACTCTGAAACTCATATGCCTATGGGAACTGACATCTTTCCTATGTGCCTGTTTTTACCCTTGGTACCCAACAATTAAGAGATCTAGGTACCAGACTGCTACTATTTTTCAGAGAGCTACCCATATCATATGTGAGTTTTGTTCTTTTTCTTGCTGTAAATTAGGCTGAGGGAGGCAGACCACAGTCAGGCAAGCTCCCAGGAAATTAACCTAGTACAGATTTTACCTGCCCATTGTGAGGTTTGGCTGCCTGGTCATCAGTGGAACTGATAGGAAGAAACAGCAGCAATAAATGTCACTCTTAATTTATCTGGTTTTGCTAGTTTGTTTGGAATATACTTAAGAACACAAGGTCATAGCAAATTTGATAATTTTAAAGCTTTTTTTTTTTTAGATTCCACTCAAATAATTTCAAATCAAACCTTGACTTGAAGAATAGCTACTGAAATTCGGTAGTCAAATATTGCTTTTTTTAAGAAAGTCAGCAAATTCAGTAAGAATCCTTCTGTCACTAAATTCAAGTGTCACTGACTGAAACTTCTAGCCCTTTTATCCTGTTTCTATGAACTCCCAACTTTTTCCCTGAAACATGATTGTTTATCATGGTAGAGCTGCTTATGTATGTTATATAGTCAACTCCAACTTTAAATGAAACAGCACGAAATACTACTCACTCATGCTTTGTCTCACACACACATAATCTCCTCTCATTGCACATATACAGGGAATTGCTTTGTTAAAACATGCAGCCTGAACCTGTAAAATCGTGATGGTTTGATTTAGAAAGTGCTGCTCATGGGCTGGTCACCAGGCACTGGGACAGAAGCTGGAGTAGTGTTTAAATCATTGCACAGCTCCCTCAGCTCTTTTCTTGTATCTTTGGCCCATGTGGAATTTGTATACTTATGTAGAAGAAGGAATATTCAAATTCAGGTTATAACAACTCCAACATTGTAATTTTAAAGGAACACACCCTCCTGTACTCAACACAACAGTCTCTGTTATCCCATCATGCTGCTGGCAGTCTAACACTGAATTGGATGTATTGTCTTCGTGATCTCTCTTGCTCAAGTCTCGAGAATCCTTGGAGCCACAGGTCTGTACCCAGGAAATCACACTTCTTACTGAGAAGCTATCAAACACACAAGAAGGCTCAGGGTGTTTGCATAGCTTTGTGTTCACATGGGGAAGCCATGCACTCCAGGTGCAGCCACATTGCTGCAGAAGGCAAAGCCAAGCCATAGCTGCTCTACCAGCCGTGTTAGGATGGCATGTGCACAGGCTTTCAACAGGTGATGAGAGTAATCTCACACACAGAATTTCTCTGCTACTAACACATGCAAATATCTGATGCACAAAGACATTGCCAGCTTCTCCAGTGGCTCCTGAGCCACTGTGCATGAGCAACTTGGATAACAGCTTGCACAAGTGAAGTGCACAGGCAGTTAAGCACAAGCAACTGCTTGCTCTGAAGCTGAAGAGTCAGCCTGTCACACATTGAAACCACCTGTAAATCCAGTGGCTTTGCTGAAATGACAGTTTATGGTGTTCACATATTCTTGAAATTATTCTTACTCTTTAGCATGCAGAGGAAAATGAAATTACATTTTCCTTAACAATTGCTGTTCCCGCCTTGCTGTGCTTCGCAGCCCTCTGGGGTGACTTTGGAAACACTGACCTTGGATGTCGCTGCAGTGGCATTACTTTCCTTACCACTCCCTGGTGCACTCTCCTCGATTGTTGCTGCTGTTAGGGCTTCTGCCTTCTTTGCACTTGTTTCCAGAGAAACAGGAGTCACTACGTTTCCCAACCCACTCACCAGGGTTGAGCTTGGACTGTTTGGCTGCCGTGACTGAGACTTATACCAGCTAGGGTAAAACAAGGGATCGATGGTTTCTGCTGTGGCCGGAACTTGAGTGTCAGACTCTGGGGTCTGTTGAGAACCACTGGGTGTCACAACCACATCCTTAATCAGGACAGATAAAAAGAAGAACAAGCAGAGTGCACCATGTTACCTTCCTGCTGTAGTCATATTCTTCTGCATGTTGAGCTTGTTATATATCACTGCAAGGCATAGATTTGTCCTAATATATGATCTGAAAGAATTTCAATCAAAATGTGGAGCAAAAGCGACTATCATTTGAATAACACCGATAAGGGGAAGAAAATAAATTAACCCTAAAAGTGAATAGGAGGGTAGAACTAGCTGGGAGAGGGGTGTTGACTGAGAAAGGAGTGAGCAAGAGGCTCCTTAATTCATATAAATGCTTGTCAGCTCTACAAACATAAGAAATTCTGCAAAAGAACCTCATGAACCCACATCACCTGTGAATGAGACGTAGGTACCTTCAAATGACTTGTTAGGTTTTATGTTGAGAGCAACACCTTTACCAATGAGTCTATTTATACAAGCAGTCAGAACAAAGGGAGTACAAAAGCACTGGAGAGAAACCTTTGCCCACCAGCCTTGCCATCTATGCTACAAGCCAAGCACAGTTGCTCTGGCAGGAAGAGGAGCTGCCATCTGAACTGCACCTCTCTACCTGCATCAAGATCTTAGGGTTCCCACACACACTACCTCTATCACCACAGCATTTCTGCTTTGCATTTCTTACACCAGAAAACAAAACCTGAAATACAGGTATCCCTCACACCACAACACCCACATGCCATGTCTAACTCCACACCTGACCATTTCCTAATGGCATTTTACGATTATGAGAACAGCATGTCAGACCTTTCTCGTTTTAGCCTTTGCAGTGAGAGAATTCATGTTAGTAGGTAGAATTGCTTATGTAAAACCCTACATCGGTTAGGGAATATAAGTTTAGTTATAAGTCAGTGCAAAAGACAAATTTTGGTTTAATCAATAAAACCTGATTTAAGAGCATCTTCACACAACATGTGAAAACTCACAACTATCATGTTTAGATAAAAGCGAGAATTAATCTATAGCAATTTTTTAGCTTATTTTATGTGGGGAGCTTGCTACAATCAAAGATCCTTTATATGTTTTCATGTTTTTGCACTAGCCTCCTCAAATGTCTTCACAGCAGCCTTTGTCTGCTCAGAAACATCATGGGGTAAATTTCGTAAGAGGAGAATTTTCCGAGTTAATTGTGTGCAAGGCAAGCTAAAGTAGCACATGAAATATATTTCTAATGTAGATATTTCAGAATATGTAGCAATTATGGTCTTGTTCTAATTACATTCCCTAAGAAAAATGCTGGCCTAAAATATTCACACCTTGAACCTGTCTGCTGCTATGTTGTAAGAGGCAGTTTCCTTTCCTGTTTTGTGTATGATACTCCTGCATCCACCTAGACATATCCCTAGGATGACCAAAAAGGAACACAGCAAACATCATACAGAAAACAGATTAGAAGTATGATCTAAAAATTGATGATGGAAAGCTCAGTAAATCCAAAGGGAATGTCAAATTCTCTTAGTATAAATATTTTAACAGCCATCTCATTTACAACAGTTAGTCTGACTTAAATCACAGCAAGCAGAACATCCATTGTAATGCGCCTAACTCCCCAATGGAATCTCTTTTATTTATAACTTATGTATTCCATACATATCTTAATTTATCCAGCAGCAAATTTTTTGCCTATCAAGTGATATATAGACAGGTTGAGAGGACAGTGTAAAGCTGCATATATGTGTACTAGGGCAACAAACGATTTTGCTCTCCAGTGCATTGACTCCCTTAGCCCTGCTCCTGACATGTGGTGCCTACAGGCCACAGGGGAGCATTTTCTGGCTCTGCCAGCATATCTGGCAGGGCAGCAGAACCACTTACCTGATCAGCTGGTGCAGCAGGCAGTGGCACTGCGGTGGGTTCAGCCAAGGGCTCTCCTGCTGCACTCTGCAGTTCAGGGTCTTGCTGAGGTGACTGTGACGCTTTCTCAGTCTCTTCCTCCTCCACCTCTTCCTCCTCTTCAGATGACTCTGTGTGGACTTCATCCAAACCTTCACCATCCACTGTCTTCTCTTCTTCTTCTTCTCCTTCTCCTTCTCCCTCATCATCTGAAAGGATATGTGTAAAAAAACACAGCTGAGCACCACATGAAGATGGCATTGCATTGCAAAGCCACTGATAATCTGCTGCCTGGCAGAGAAGCCATTGATGAGCTCCCATCAGCCTGGACTGGGCACTGCCATGCAGCTGCCAGCAGGTGCATAGTGGCAGGGAAGACACTGCACACTGGTTAAAATCTTAAGCTGGTCCTTTCCATGGGAAGGAGTACAGAAAATCCTGTCAAAGCAGTTATCCTCATGAGGGATGTGCAGCACAGCCCGACACTTTCTGGGATGTGGCACAATCTCCCAGGAAAAAAGTCCCTCTTTCAGTTCTAGGTATATGTTTTTTTAAACATCATTGAAGCTGATGTCATAAATCTCTAGCAGGCCAGTGCTTTGCAATATATGACTGGAAGTTTGGGATACCATCACCACTAAAACCAGACAGTCAAACTTGCAGATGGCACTTGCTTTTGTGCCACCTGACAAAGTTGTGGTCCACAATTGTGGCTCATCTTGTTTCCAGAGGAAGCCCTCTAACAATTGATATTCTTTTGCATAGCCCCACTATTCATCCTAAGAAACACTGGATGTTGTTTAGAGCCATCCTGGCACTTCAGAGAAATAAACTTAGGCATATGCATCAACGCGAGCTTCAGACTGTGCACAGGTTAGGGTTCTGCCTGAGTATGTAGAAGGAATGTAGGTCTGCAAATTAAGTAACAATCATATAATGGAGAAATGTTTCTGCAGGCAAACACACTCCTATAAATAGAGCGCTGTCTCTGCTTCCATGTCCCCTGGCTGCAGAGGACCTCATTGACTGTAGTAGGAGTTGCAAATGCAGGAGTGAACTACCAATTAGCAAAGTCCTTGCCAATGCCTCATCCCTAAAAGATAGGTATCACATTCCCCATTACAGGGTGTGGGTGTCCAGAGCATAAGGTCGTGACCTTGACAGATGCTTGTATGTGGCAGCTGTGACTGATCACATGGATGAACTGGGTATGAGGCTGTGACTAGGGATTGTTAGTCCCAGGACAAATCCCTACAGGCTGGTTCATGGTCCTGCTCCTCTGCTGCTGATTGGTGCCACAGCTGCTGTGCTGCTGACTCATGTGCCAAGTACAGGCAGCCCATGGATTCCAAGGTACAGACCAAGATCTGCACAGAGTATGTGCAGGGTCCCTCCTAGGGAGCAGCCATGAATTCTGAAGTTTGTGTCAATTGTGGCAGGGGAGTAAGAGATGGGTGGCAACTGCAGGAATCTTGACTGGGCTAACAAAGGTAAGGGTAAATGTAGCAGAATCCAGTGCTAGCAAGAAAATTAGAGGTATCCAGATGACAATTAACACTGGTTATTAATAGGGTATGTCTGCTTATTTGAAATGTTTTTCTCTGTTAACTTCTTGTGATTTACTCTGTAAGGCAAAGCACAGTGAGCCGAGATTTCAAGCTACTCTGGCAAATGTAGAATTGCAACTTTGCATTGTTAAATAGACTGATGAGGTATGTTTAATCACGATATCATGAAAAATTACATGACCAAGATGTTAAATGCACGAAAGATTATGACAATTTTTACTTTGCTCCATAACTCTGGGATGTTAAATTTCAATTATGTTTCTGTTATATTTCTTGATTATTGTAAAAAACTTTTTTAAAAATTCTATTGCAATGTTTTGGCATTCTGTGGAAACAAAAAGGAAATAACTGACTACATGGTTCCATTTCTTCAGAGATTTTATGCATTCAGATCTAATTCTTACACTGACTGCTTCTAAACCTACTAATACAAATCTCGTAACTGACAACCATGACTTCTATGAATGAGATCAGATTTGGATGGTAGTTAGTATACAACTGCATAAACCTTTTGGCTTGTTGGAAACTTTTTAATTAAAATCTGAATTTGTAGTTTGTTTAACTGTAATGGATTTTTACTTTTGACTATAACACAATTACATTTTGACATGGAGAGAAATATGTGATTCAAGGTTTCCTACTCAGCATCATCATGTAAATCACACACAGCTTCAGTTTAAGAAAGAAATTTTGGTGAAATAAATTACATACCTCTGTCAAAATCAATTTCTCGTATTATCTTTTCTTCTCTACTGAGGTTCACTGTGAATTGGTTCATATTTTCATACCCATCCTCTATTTTTTCCATTTGAAAACCCTTAGAAGCTTCAGTAATTCTAAAACAGAGAGATTGGCTATTGACATTTGGATTTGCGGATAAATTTTTTATTTGTAATTGATCATTAAAAACAAAAATCTAAAGTTTAAATACTTACTTTTGTAGCAATGTTTTGGCATTCTGTGGAAACAAAAAGGAAATAACTGACTACATGGTTCCATTTCTTCAGAGATTTTATGCATTCAGATCTAATTCTTACACTGACTGCTTCTAAACCCACTAATACAGATCTCATAAATGACAACCGTGACATCTATGAATGAGATCAAATTTGGATCATAGTTAGTATACAACTGCATAAACCTTTTGGCTTGTTGGAAACTTTTTAATTAAAACCTGAATTTGATGGGAAATATATAAAATTGTTAAAAAGAAACAAAATGGAAATATTTATCCTCTTATTTTGTTGCATTTTTGGTGAAAAGCAATTGTTCTGTTACCATCTTTAGTCACAGTAACTATATCTTTGACTGTTCATAAGGGTGTATTTCCAGAGAGACAAAATTTTATTTATCTCAAAAGAATATTGTACTCTTTGTGAAGAAAGATATTGCAGGTATCCCCAAAAATGCCAGGAGTGGAATGATTTAGGAAAGTTTATTTCCAAAGGTGAGAACACTAAAAAAACCTGAAGAACATTAAATTTAACAGTGTCCAAAACACCAGGCCTTGTTCTACTCAGGGCTTTAACTATCCCTGCCCCACACTCTGTGGGGACCTTCAAACATGTCTGCAAGAACTTATCTTCTTCTCATAGCAGGGAGAGCTCCTCTGGAACGCAGCAGGAGAAAACATCTGAAGTTGTCTCTAGGAAAAAGTGCCTTTTCTGAGCAGGAAAACTTCTAAGTGAAATGAGCCTTGACTCCTTGTAATAAATCTTGTGGAAATAGTCTTCTATACTAACACTCTTCAAAGGCAAGTCTTTGACGAGTATAAGTGGGAGTTGGGTTGGTTTGATTTGGGATTTGGGTTTTTTTGGGGGGGTTGTTGGTTTGTTTGGATTATTTGGTTTTTTTGTTTTTTAGAAAACACCTTTCTAGGGGAGTTGCAATTCCTTCAAGAGGAATTGCAAACTTGCAAGACAAAAATTTTACACCAATGAGTTCAGTGGACAGGCTACTAATGGTTTCCTACTCATCTTTCCTAAGTTTATAGTAGGAAAACAGAAGGAAAAGGCATAAAAATGTAGTTTAGATAAATCGGTAAATTGATAAATATTTATTTCTTGAAATGTTAAGCACTTTGTCAATATGCAAATGAAACCTATAATTCACAGCAGTTCATGTACACATGAACATATTGTCCCATCATGATATTGGTGGGAAAATAAAGATTTGTTGGAAAATTTTTAAATTCCTGCACAAGATAGCATATTTTGGTGCAAATAGCAAATACTCATGTTCTAGATTTGTGTACTTTTCACAAGAAAACTAGTCACTTGTCTCAGCTGATTCAAATGTGTAAAACATGAATTTGTATAAATGTTCACTTAAAGATAAAAATTTGAATGGACTTAAAATTGAGAAATGCTTAAATAACGTATTAAAAAAATCATTCTTTTTTAATCTCTATTTATAGACTTTATACCTGCAAAAACACAGCCATTTCTGGTTCTTCCATGAACTGGATTCCTGATTCAACCAGTTTTGACACAGCTTCCAAATGATCTGCATACTTCTTCATCAGGGAGCGGACGTGCTCCAGTTTCTCCTCTTGGGTTCTAGTGATTATTTGTGTCATCTCATTTTTTCTTTCTTCCAGTACAGAATAGAGATAATCAAATTTTTCACACAACTGCTCTTTCTGTCGTCTGCAGGATTCCTGTGAATCATTTGGTTTATGTTAAACATGTTATGTTCTTAAAAGAGTTTCTATTTTTACAGTTACTTGGAAGCATTTTCATCAAAGAAATTTCTCTTTCTGAACAGTGCAAAGGATTCTGAATGACCCCAGAGACTTTTATAATTTTCAAAGTCCAAACTACTGGAACAAAAGTTTAAAAACTATTCTCAAACTCTGAAATTCAAGCCACTGAAAGCCCCCCAAACAGGTTATTGTATAACTTGTCAGTCTGCTAAAAAATATAAAAGGTATTTATGATGTCTGTAGTGATACATCAAAGTCCGCAGAAAAAGCCCCCAACACAGTAGCAGCTGGGTTCATTTGCGTGAACAGAATGGCTTTAAAAGGAGTGGTCATCTCAAATCTGCCCTGGAGAATTTTCTTTTTCTACCGAAAGGCCTGGAACAATCCTGGCTGGGCTTGATTTTCACATTAGCCCTGCCCTCTTAGACTCTATTTGGACAATAGGTGTCCATTATATTACATTTCCTGTGCACTGAATGAGGTAGAGGTTCTGCAAAGAAAATGGTGTGTGACAGAAGCACAAAGACAAGGAAGAGGAATCAAGTTCCAACCCTAAGTTCAGGTGCCAATTTTCACATCATTTTTGAGACACTTTTATTGTCCTTCCAACAAGACAACAGTATATTTCACTGAGTAAGGAGGATGGGTTTGATGACTGCTGCATTGAGTGCTCTCTGAAAAAGAACAAACTGCACTTGCAAGGGAGGATTTATGGGGAGGAAATGGGAGACAGGTTATATGTAATGTCTGAGGTCTACCAAACAGAAGTATTTGAGTCATCTGTGTGCCCCAGGGTATAACCTTATTGTGGTTATACCTGGTTGTGGATGGTGCTGATTATTTAAACCTCTTTCCTAGGAACAACTGAGGCTGAATCAATTCCTCATCTTTGTCCCTTAAAGCATAATGTTGGGATCCTGGCAGCACAGGATTATTAACAGTCCCACTGTACTTTTGGAAGTGATAAGACTGATTATTCATAGCACTTGGCCAGAGAGAATCCCACTTTTTTCTGTTTTCTTGACTTTCAGCCAGAGCTCATTCCTACGAGTGGTGACAGTCTGCTCTGTATTGTTCAAAGGAGAAGGACTTTCAAAGATGTACAGTTGGTCATTGAGAAGGGGGTGAGGGGGGAGTGAATACACATCTTGTTGCATTGACTCAAGTATCCTCCTCTGCTTCCCAATGAGGAAGGCTAGGCTAAACAGGCACCCCTAATTTAAAACTTCTTGCAGGGGTTCAGTCTTGTCCTGCCCTTTTGGAGTTCCTTGCCACTTCCCAGAAATTCCTGATTAGTGCAGTTAGTCATAGGGTGGGGTTAAGGAAGTCTTCAGATCAAGTGAGTCACCATTCCTGAAAGCCGTTCTATTGTTCAGACATCACATAATTTTCATCTCTTCTTTCACTCCTCTCCTAGCTTTCTCCTTGTGAAATGTCAATCAGATCACTTGTAAAACAACCTTAATTTCAAGACAGGTGTGTGCTGTCTTCATCGTTTGACACAGGACAAGTGTTAGGGGAAGAAGAGCAAGCAAGTTATAGCAGGGTGCCCTGAGATATCCTTCCCTATCTCTAAGCTCTAATATATATTTCTTGCCAGCAGATATTACAGAGTTGTGAATCTCAAGAGTGAGAGTGCAAAACAGGTTCTGAACTGCAAAAACTGAAATATTTCTGAGATATTCTCTTTCTGCATAAAATGTTCCCGTACAAAGTCTCTGCCTGATGGAATTACCCTAATCAGATTCTGTGTAATGAAAAAGGTTAACAAATACATGACTTCCCATTCTAAAAAGTTCTCAGCCTTTTTGTTTTTTCAAGCACGGCCACAGCAAAAAGAAAGGAGTTTTTCTAAAGAGCAAGAGTCTCGCTGCTTGTTCCAAAGGTTCTGTGTTGACTGGCCTGTGTTATTAGCATTTGAAAGAAACACTGTAATTTTTCCTTCATTATTTGACTCAAATTGTTTACAGGGCTAAACAGTACTTAATTATTTATTATGGTTTTCCAGTATTTAGCGTTTTATATTCCTTTCTCAATCTTCATTGTAAAATGTGGATTTGGTTTACCTTTCAGTCAAGTTGTACAAGCATTGATAAATGTTTTTGGTTGGTCGTCTGTTTTTTAGGTTTGGATAGGAGCAATAGTTAAATATAGAACTGTAGACTATTGCTTATTCCATCTAACAGGAAAATGATAATGTATTTTCTGCTAAAGCAGATATTTATTGTTCTCTGCCAAGTGCTAAGCAGAGAGAAGAGACAATCCTGGATTGTAAGTGTTATTTCCATGTGTGAACATTTCTCGGTTCCAGCTGTAGCTTTTCATCTTCAAGGACAAACTGGTGTCAATTCAGACAAAGCTCTCGTATGATTGGAAATGCGATTTGCTTGAAAAGTAACGTGGAAGTGACAAGGTAAACTCTAAGATCTATTTTCTGCAATCCCTGACTTTAAAGGTAAAAAAACCTTCCAAAACATCTGAAAGTAAAATGGTTGCACTTTCTTTGGGCTTTGACTTTAGACTTTGAACTGAGTGTATGACTCTGAGGAAGCTAGTTTCAGACACTGTTGTATTTCTTAAGGTATTTTTAGCACAATGTTTTCTCTGTGCTTCAGACTAGATGTTTGAAGCTTTGTTTCTGGTTCAGGTAGTTCAACCTAAATGGGTGTAAGCCTTTGCTTTTGTATCATTCAGATTTCTGCAGTTAATCTACTTGAAAGGCTTGTTTCTGTCTGCTAAGTCCTGATAGCAGCCAATTTCATCCTAGCAACACAAAGGCTTCCTGACTACAAAGTTCTCACTTTCTCTAACGTGCTCTCTCATTTACTTGTGCTAATGGTTTTATGTTCTCCAAACCAAACTTGGACAATTTTTGTTCTTCATTGCTGTGAGGAAATAGGATCCTTGAAGAATTGTGTACATAGATTGTGCAATCAATTTTTCTTACCAATTAGAACCTATACATCTTGGATTAACTTCTTTTTCTTTACCATTTCTCTTTTCTGCTCCAGCTCTGAAGGGTCAATATAATTCTAATTGGGCTGGGTGGGATGGGACTTCTTCAGTAGCTCCTTCATCAAACTCTGATCACAAAATCAATTCATACAAGCTCCTTTCATTCTATTGCTCTGTGATGTTCAAATTGGTCAAAGTTGATATTTATATTTTCTTTGCTGATGAAAAGCTCTCAGAGGGAATGAAAGCCACTTCTGCTATTGAATGGTACAAAACTAGTTCCAGCCCTTTCAGAATGAGGTCCTTCAGTGAGAACCCAAACTCTTCCTTCACATGAGCAGTAAAACAAGACTCCTTAAAGAACAGTGTAAATGTATTAAAACACTGCTTCTGCACAGAAGGCAAAGCAACCAAATACCAAGCTCAGGCATACCTGTAAGCCATGCTGTGCCTACACTGTGGCATAGACTGGTCACATCACCAGTCAAGTTTTAGACTAATACTGGTCTTTTACAGCTCTAGAATGTGATCTCAGGTGTTAATGAGCTGGGAGATGATGCCATTTTACTGGATCTGCTTTTAACTTCAGAGACACCTTATTCCACTAAGAATGCTGAGCAAGATGTGCTGATATGGATTATCCTCCACCACATGGTCAATGTCAGAGGTGCCAAGCAAGATGTATCCTTTGATTGAGGCAGTACATATTAATAATGTACAAAGCCACAAATAATGATTTAGTGAAACAATGTGGAAATGCATTTGGGTAAAGTGAGGTCTGTTAAAGAATGGTGATTACCAGAAGTTTAAAGTGATGGGACTTCACATTGAAATGATTGTGTTCAAAGAGGTGGTGCCTACCTCGACGGTCTTGCAGGTCTCCTCCAGCTGCGTGACTATCCCTTGCACTCTGTCGTTGCTACCCACCAGGACTGCAATGCCATCACTCAGCTCAGACTAGGCAGTAAGGGGAGAGCAAAGAGGAGGATATTAGACACTGCCCCACTTCAGGGTGGCACATCAAACAGTGGGGATCAGGAGGCAAATAAGCCATACCAGGGTATTAAACTTGTCTTTTCACTAGAACTGAGGAAAATTGGAGCTTTATGTGCCCACAAGATGCCTGATAGTATGTTGGCTTTTTTCTCCTCTCCCAACACACTATGAAAACATTGATATTTTGGAACTTTTTATGTAGGAAAAACTGAGATTTGGAAAGGAAGAATCACTTTGTTCTTAGGAAGATCTTCTAGATGCTTGTGTCTGAGTGCTGTTTTAACACCCAAAATATTTCATTTGGGTTTGTTGAGAAAAAAGACTTTGTCTCTTGAGGGGTTGTTTTTTTGTGTCTGGGTCTAGTCACACCACTGTGGTATTTCCATGACTGCAGCACTTGGTCTGGAGGACCTGGAGGGACCAGAATGTTCCTGAGTCCCTGGCATGTGAGCAGTGGAGTTGGGGCTGTGGTGAGAGAGGAAGGGGGAATAGAACGAGAAGATGATAGAAGTTGAGCGACTGGAGCAAGGGAAATGAATGGAGGAAGGAAATGACCTCAGTGTGGGGATGGAGATGACTGTGAGGTATCCTTAGGAGAGACAGAGATGCCAGTCCCTAGGGAACTTGGGGAAGGTACTAGAGGGGGAAAGGAGCCCTTGGCACACTGCTGTAGTAACAGAGACAACCATGTGCATGGCCTCCACAGCTTTGTAAAGGATCTTTCGAAGCACGCATCCTGTACCTCTGCGTTACACTTTCCGTCTTGGGCAGGACAGCCCCTTTCCACAGGCACTCTGGGAAGGAAACCACAGCTTGCAAATCTCCATGCAAAAGGAATGATTTGAGGATTCAGTTCAAGGAACATCACCTTCTCCCAGCTTTTTTGGTTGAAAAGGTGTTTGTAACTACTCTCCTAAAGCGACTTCTCATTTGTAGTTTCCACACACACACATCTGTGTGACAAAGTTGGAGGCTGGGATTGCAAACTTGGCCTGTCTGATTGCTTGCCCCACTGGGGCCCTCCAGAAAAATGAGCTGTTTATCTCAGGAGGCTAACCCAGTGAGTCAGGTTTTAAATTAATACTGTATTAAAAATAAACAAGTCTTTTACCGGTGACAGCAAGGGCAGAGGATGTTAGGTACATCTTGTGCTGCCAACTATTGAATATTCCAGCATTCACTTGCAGGAAGAGATTTATCACTTAACTTTTCTTAAAAATGGGATGCTTAAATATAAAAGTGCCTGATAGATAACTACTTGATTTGAAATGGTCTGTTCTCTTTCCAGTTCATGTGTTGGAAATCCCATTTGTTTTTCTGATCTAAAAGCACTGAAAAAAGGTATTACAAACATCAAACGAGAGATCCTCAGCTTCACATCAAATTGCTCTTTAAAATGTTTTTTCACTTTAATAACAAAAATTGGGACAATGTAATACCTTTCTGTGTCATCTCTCATAGATTTATTTTAGTGTGTTTCTAAACAGTTACTACAGATTTATAAGAGCCTTTGAATCACACACAGGAGTGGCAAAGGTGCCCCTAGACCCTTCTGGAAACATTCAGGAAGCCCATGGGAATACTCTTCTGTTAATGGCCCTGTCTGTTGCTGGGAGGACTATGAGATACATGAAGATATTTACCTTCTGTTGCTGGTAAACATTTGTGAGAGGAGCAACTTGACAGTCTTTGTGGGCACCAAAGACTTTGCACAAGGAGCAGGTGGGTATTTCACAGTTCAAACAATAGATATTGATTCTCTCATCTTCATGCTCTTCGCACATTGGCTGGTCACACTTCCTTTCAGGTCTGCAAAAGACAACAATTTTAAAACAAACACGGTGCTCATGAATTTCTGATGACAACACTTAAAGTAGTAGCATGAAATACAGTATGAATTGCATTCAAATAGCAGCATCTAAGGTTAGCTTGAATGTGCATAGACTTAAACCTGCTCCACGGAATGACTAAATAGACAGTGGTACAGCTTAATGTCCTGACCGAAAAGGATGTACTGACAACATAGCAACATGACTTCATATGGGGATTCCCATATGAATGAGGAATAAGACCAGGAGGATGACAGAACCCTTGCTCATATTTACAAATTTAAATAACCTCACTAAGCCTGATCTCAGAATACTCATGTATTTTAATTAGCATGTTATCTAACATCTATCTGAATTACGAAATATATGTGATTTCTTTCTGGTTTGTAATGCAAAAATGTTGGGTACTCGGCCTTATTGCAACAAAGCTCTTATGAAAGGGGCTCATTTGAAGCCAGAATAGTAGATACTGATGAACCTGTAGGCCCTTAGCTCTATATCTCTGCTGATGAAACTTGTGAGATGCTGGTCAGGACTGTCAATATCAAACAGGACTGGGTCCTCACAGTCTTTAAATTAGGGCAGCAACCAAAATAAGGTGGCACACAAATTATTTTTGTGACACACGTGTAGCTTACACAGTGTCAAACATTTCAACAGTAGGTTACTCAATTGTACCTATCACAAAGGGCATGGGCTACACAAGAAGTGTTCCTCTCCTCTGCTGAGCCAGAGACTGTCACCACATTGTAGCTCAGAGTAAAACAAGAAGGAATCTGAAGGATTCCTGTATTATTTGGGTCAGATTTTCAACATTCATTAACATAAGGTACATTTGTCAAATTCAGCATCATTTCAATGCTGGTCAAAGAGGCATGTCTCCTCCATAAAAAAATGTTTTACGTTGTTTGCAGATGACTGCAAGCAGCCCCTAACATATTCATGTTATAGTGCACCAGTGGGAGGGCCATGAGGGGGGCAATACACTGACTTTCAAAGTGATTAATTAGGCCTGAAATAGTGGCTGTCCTTTGCAAATATTTACAAGACCAGAGCCAGAAATTACTTGATTTTTATTGGATGCTGGAATGGTGCCAGTTGCATGAAAGACACATTGCACAGAGCAAAAAGGTGAGTGTCAAGCAAGTTCAGCCAGAAGCAGCCAACCTTCAAAGGTGCCGCAAAGAGCTGGAAGAAACCTGGCAGAACTCTCTGAACTAGTGGGGCCCTGAAGACAGTGTCAGAAGACTAGAAATAAACAGATTTACAGTCTCCTTCCCAGACTGTGCAAAAGGAGAATTTTTAACACAACATTCTTCACTGACTTCAGAGGGGATCCTCTAGGTCTGTGTTGGTTTAGCAAAGGCCAAAACACAACCTCTAAATTTAAAATGGAGATCGCTTCTGAAACAGGTGATTAAAGAGAAACTGATAGGAAAATGGCATAGCTTTAGTAAGAGAAAAAGTTCAGCAGAGCTGTGTTCTTCCATCTGCTGCTGATGTACCTGTAGAAGCTCTTGCTCGCCTTCATGGCCTTTGTCAGATTCAGTTCCAGGTTGGCTTTGGCTTTTCTAACTTCATCTGTGCATGCTTGGACAGTGTCTCAAAATCTTCCCGAAACACCTATCTACACTTTTTTTTCTTACTTTTTAACATTTTATTTTTATCAGGAGCCCCTTGTTAACCAACGCAGGTATCCTGTCACCACTGCTTGAGTTCCTGTGTATGGGGACAGACAATTTTTTACCTTGGATGAGGCGGTGCTTGAAAATCAACCACAATAATGGACTTTCTCAAAAGCAGTGAAAAGCCCACCAATACCCAGAGTAGAAATGGAACTTGAAAAATGAGAAGACTACGGAAATACATGTGGACATAAGGGTTCCTGTAGCTCTGTTACACTACTATCACAAATGCCTGGCCAAAGAAAATTACGGCGCCAGTGAGCTTGGGGCTTTGTGTCCGTGGAGAGTTGGAGAAGATCCAGGTGACCTTGCTCCTCATCTCTTTCACTGCGTAGCTTCCGGGGCTCCTCCTGTAGCTTGGTGACCTGTGGGCAGGAAACAAATTTCCCTGGCCCAGCATATCTGAGATCCTCAGACACTGCTGCAGCTTATCCTGGAGAGCCAGATCCTCCCTTGGGAGCTCAGACTAAGGCCTTACATGTGTTGGGACAGCTGCTTCTGGCTGTTCTGCTACTCAGCTCTGCAGCATGTCACCACCATTACAGAAACCATGCGGGCTGCCCTCAGCATAGCACATGGTCCCTGCTGCACATGATTCTGCACACAATGGGGCTGCAGAGACAGCCTGTACCTGGGGCTCTCCCTGGCAGGTGGAGGCAGAAAGATTCCTTGGCCCTTCCTGATAAGGATTCTGCTGGTAACAAAGCCCAAAGCACCCTTTGATCTGGAATAGCCAGCTGAGCTCATTAGAGGATTCCAGATCTTACAAAAAGTCACAGCCTCCTGTTGCTACCCTTGCCTGGTGGCAGCAAGCATCCTGAAGTTCCTGAGATAGTTTAGGTGATCAATGGCCCACAGAGTTTCAAAGATTAGTTTATTTTTCAGCCAACTCCATTTCCACTGTGTTGAGTCCTTTGCTACCCTTTAAAGCTTTGTAGAAGCCACCTCCTGCTTGAAGATTTCTTCCCTTGTGTTGCTAATACATTCTAAATTAGGCGACAGCCTATGCTGCCATCAGCTGGAATTTGATGAGCAATGGGATAAAAAACCATATGATGTGATATTTAGTAATAAGTGAGGGTGCATGTGGTGGCTCAGGCAGACACTCTCAACCTCATTGCCCTACATCTGATCTAGATTTTATTTAAAAAAATCCAATTCTTTAATTCAAATATAAATTCCAATCACAAAACAAATAAACAACTTCTCCCGCCCCCCCCTCCCAAAAAAAACCCACCAATTTTTTTTTTTTTAAAATAAGCTATTTGTGTCTAAGCAGGAGAGTTGTTACCTAGATGAAATCTCTTCACTCTCCTAAGTTCATGTAAAATGCAGCTGGAAGCTGGCATCATTCTGGCACATGTAGTTGTAAGGAATTATATCCACAGGAGGACACAGGGGGAAGAGGGGAAGAGGTTCCTGTCTGGAAATCACAGGTGCTGCTGGTTTAAAGGGTTTTCTTGGGAAGAGACAAAGAGGAAAAGATCACATCTCATTCTTCCTCCTCTGTACTTCCGTCAGACCCCAACCATCAGTATCTCACAGAAGAGAGTGCTACAAAAGGGGGGAAGTGGAAAAGACTCGATTTCCCTTTACTTTTTGTTTCAGTGGGACAGCACAGGGTAAGGCATGGCAGATCTTGCTCACACTTTCAGGGAGAGAAGTGCCCAAGGAATATTAGGCAGAGGGAGATAAGCAGCTGAGGCCCACAAATGGCCAAATAGTTCAGATAACGCTGCTGTGCATTGCTGCTGCTATGTAATCCTGACAATAACTTTCATTCTAAGGGCATACATGAAGGTTAAATAAGTACTTTATGATTAAATAAACAAACCATTTGGACAAATATATAAGCAAATATGTCTTTATATTTTTTATATTCTCTCCCTTTGTTCACATGTGTTTTACTTCTATGGAATTTTTAAAAATCTACTCAATTTATTCCTACATTTCTTTTTAACTGAATTTTGTTCCAATTGCCAATGTACTACATGGGAAAAAGGTGCCATATTTCTGTGTTGTTTTTTTTTTTTTAAATACAACTGAAAGCTGAAAAATACCCCACCAAAACCAAGGCATGAGGCCACACATATCCAGCTTATTTGATAGAAAGCAAAGTCCACCATGGGAGCTTTGCTGATGGATTTCCTCTGAGATTTCCTGACTAAAATAATATTTAGGTATCAATGACACACACAGGGGTAGATGACCTTCACTTGGCACTGAGCGCAAAGGGCAGCAGAAAGGACAATTTTAAGCCAGCTTCGTGCTCTCCAGCTCTTTGGAGCTCCAACCTATACCCAGCTACAAGAGTCCTCAGAGAGATTCAAACAGCCAAGAATAGCCAAAGTCACTGTCAGTCTCAAAACATTCTCTCTGCTGGTGACTGTCCTTCTCTGCCCCCTTTAGGTACTGGAAGTTTGCTCTAAAGTGTCCTCAGAGCCTTCTCTTCTCCAGGTTGTACAATCCCAACTTTCTCAACCTATCCTCAGAGGAGAGGTGCTCCAGCACTCTGACCATTTTTAGGTCCCTACTCTCGACTCACTCCAGCAGGTCCATGTTTTTCTTTTGCTAAGGACCCCAGAGCTGGATGAAGTACTCCAGATAAGGTCTCAGAAGAGCAGAGCAGAGAAAGAGAACCATCTCCCTCACCTTCCCTCTTACTGAGTTCTCCACAGTGGTATCATGCATCCAACCCATCTGAGGGAAAGAGAGAGATAAGAAAACATTTTTCTGTTGCTGGACCCATTACACATCAAATTCAGGAAACTGTCATTCAGGAGGAATCCTACGTTATAGGATTAATGCATTCCTCTGCCCTGAAGTCTTGATTCTTGTGCACAGCCACGCACCCATGATATGTATTATTTCCGGCTATTTTATTTCTTCTCTTTTATGGACTCACAAATAAGACTTGATTTCATGAGTTCACATCCCAAGCTGACAGGAATGGTGATATTTTGCTAGTGAGTTTTCATTTGATATTATGATGCACGGTACCTTCTGTGCGAAATTCAGTTTTCTTCTTGTTTGCACTGTCTGTCCCTCAGGATTTTCTAACAAGATTTAAAATTCTGTCCTTTCTTTAGCATGAGAACACACAGGTTAAAGACAAATAAGAATTGTCTGAACTGGTTTTGCAACAAATGATATGCACCGAACCACCTTTCCCTTATTCATGCGAGCAGCTGTGCTGACCTCGAGGGTTTTGCTTGCACTAGTAGGTGTTGCTTATGTGAATAAGCCCAATCTTCTGCCACAAGTGGATGCAGGGAAGATCAGCATCTATTTGGATAGAGTTTTCTGCGCTCAGTAAAACCTGACTTCACTGCACAGCAAACAGACAGGTAGACATGGCAGCGCAATTCCCTTCAATATTTCCAACTAGAAAACAACTGAATCAACCTCACATGTGCCAAATGGAAAGACCAAAGGGTGAGCCCCCAAAGCCGTGCCTGCTTTTGTGTCACATCTCCTCTGAAGGACACTCATTCCCTCATTACCTTGTGGATTCCTGCTTGTAGATGTCGATGATGTTCTCCACTAGCAGGTTCCTCTGCAGCCCGTAGACACCGTGTCGGTCCAGGACCACTTCATGCCTGCAGGAGGGACAGCGGAAGCGACCTCCCGATGCCACAGTTGTACCTCCCCGGGTTGGCAGGTAGGGGTTGGAGGCCTGCTCTTGCCAAGTAACACAAGGAGAGGTGGTAAGGCCATGAAAAACCATGGAAACCTCTTCCAAAAGTATCAAATAATAGGAAACCATTTGTCACTATGCCCAATGAGAAGGTAGCTCCAGCATACTACCCTTAGGAAAGCACCTGGCAACTACTGGTGAGGGGCCAGTCCCTCAGCTCACACTTGGTCATGCCCCTGCAGTGAACAGATGACACTTTCACCTGCTATGAGCTCAGCCCTGGCTCCCGAGGACAACTTCGGCTTTAAATAACTCTCCCCGACCCCATCTCACCAACCATTACAATCTTTCAACTAAAACATGTAAAAGACCTGCTTTCCCATTCATTCCAGCCAGTGATGTTTGGGAAGTAGAGCTCTCTGTGGGAAGAAACCTACCTGGAAGATGTCACTGGCGCATTTCCGACAGAGGTTGTGCTGGCAGGGCAGGATGACCACCGGCTTGGTGAACATCTCCAAGCAGATGGGGCAGATCAGCTGTTTCTCCAGGTTATCCATAGTTTGCTGCTCTTTGGAGAAAGACTTGTAGCTCAGGGAGGTGCTCATCCCTAGCTTTTCCAGGGGCATATGCTCAGGACCACGGCCTTGTGGAGAGGTCTCCAGGTTAATTTCCCTTGAAATAAGTCCAAGGCTGTGCTGTGATCAGAGGCTCTCTGGGTTGCTCCGTCCAGAGGACATTGTTTGAGCGAGGGACTGGAGGGAGCCGGGGCTGTTTTTAGCAGCCCTGCGTCACAAGATGCCGTCCTGCCGTGCCCATATATGCGCGTGAGAGGAGGACAGGCTGGGACAGCTGACAGCTGCCAGGGGAAGGGGGGCAGGCTGGAGAGGCCCTGGCTCTCCTCACTCACACATGGCGGTCTTCACCCCTTGAGGAGGAGGGGCAGCGATAAGCAAAGGCCATCAGCTCCCTTCCCTTATCTTTATAGAGCAATGGGGAGTGAAGGGCTGCCCCAGCCACAGGCTGAAGCCTAATAAATGCTCTATTTTGAGCAAGCAGCCATGGCTGTGAGATGAAGGATGTAACTTTGCCCGTGTGTTTTGGCAAGCTCCAGGATCCTACCTTTCCAAAGTGTGAAGCACATGTGGTTACTGGAGAAGACAATAGGAGTGATGGCTGCTCTGGAGCTTGGACACTTCAGGGTGTAAACATGTCACCACCTTGAAAACCAAATAAAGAAAATTACCTCCTACAACTGTGCCTAATTTCTTCTGATAAGATTTTGGGTTTAGGAATTGTAACATAAGAATCTAACATGACTATTCATGTCATTAACTCCACAGCAGCTTAAATATGCATGAAAAACATTATTTGAATTTCCTGATGAATAAGGAACAGAAGAAATGCAGTGTGAAAAGCTTTCATTTGTGCTGCTAGAGAATAGGTACTAATTGTATATGCTCCCTCTCTGCATAGTTTAATTCAAATATATTTTAGTTTTGGGCACTGCTGTGTTTATATCTGTTTATTAGACACTGATATCCCTCTCAGCTTGGCACTTATGCCAAAGATATTTTTAAAACGACAATTTCCCAGATAATTTGTGACATGTGATGCCTGATCTTAAGGGAAAGCCATCTGTGCTTCTACTTGCCAATAATTTATCACACAACTGTACAAGCAATAAATATCTCATCCTCAAATTTAAGCCAAAGTCTCTGCATTACTGTATAAAATCATTTTTCCACTGTACTGTACATGTAATCAGAATATTGTCTTCTCTTTTAATCAATAACTACAATACTTTCTTTGTTAAGTGTCTTGTAGAAACCTCTAATGTTTTTTCTGCCTCGTGCTTGTATAGAGTTTGAATCTGAAATATATAATAGAGCAGCTGAGTGGGTCCCCTATGCATTCAGGGGCAGACCTTAATTCCAAAGGAGGGCCCTCTGTCTGCATGCAACAGCAGTCTGGAAGCTGTGCACTTCAGGAAAATATAAAAGGGAAGGTTTTCATGGACTTCTGCATGAAAATGAATACTAATCTCTGCAAGCAATTGTAATTAATCACATTAAATTAAATGTACTATTGACAATTTTATTTTCAATACCTCACATGCTTCTTAAGTGTTTGTGTGAAATCCTGTACTCATTTGCAGTCCTCCGAGCTGGAAATTCCTCTGTGTAAACTTATATGTATATTTGTCAGCAGTCCCATAAAAACAAACAGATTTTTTCTGAAGTCTTGCATTTGTGGGTATTTAGTGATAGCTTAGTTAAACCCATTTGAAATCACACTTTTGCTGGTGCAGACAAGAGCCCAGAGTCGAGTGGGAGAAGCTGCTCCAGCAGCTGAGCCATGGACAGCTGGGGCTTTGACAGGCCTGGCGGGGAGCCTTCCCTGGCAGCAGCAAGAGAATATTTCTCTTCTTTCCCTCCCCTCCATGGTTGGGTCAGAGGTGACTTCTGCATCTGGAGGAATTTGAACACTTCATTCTTGCCCTCCAAACTCTGAGTCTGCTGCCCTTTACGCATCAAAACCTGTTTCAACAAGGAGCTTTGAATTAGCTGAGGAAAGCTGTCCTCTCGTGGCAGGGCAGGCACTTCTACCTCACTGCACAGTCAGAAGCAGAGAAATTGTGAGGGGAAAAGCTGAAGGCTAGAAATGTCAGTGCACACAGAAACACCTATGTACCGTGATGTAGGGAAAGGGATGTCCACGGCAGGGAAAAAAACAGGGGGATCGTGCTGTTGTGTTGGCCCTTTGGACAATGAACTGAAGCACCTCTCAGGGTGTAACATGCCTCTGGGAAGTGATTATGGTGAATTTGTACCTACCCATGGTAACTCACAGAAGCCTTCTGTTAACAGGCTGAGTGGGACACCTGATGCGTCTGCAGAGGATATCTGATGGCAACGAGGGACAGTCTGCTGCTGGTTTTCCCCTTTCTGTGTGTTGAAGCATACTATCATGGAACAGGTGATAAACAGCGCAAACCACAAAATGGAGCCAACAAAACAAAGACAAACCCAGCTTCTGCAACCAGGCCAGAGCTCAAATATTTTATGGCAAGAATATGTAGCTCAGACACATGAAAAATTAGTATAGGTTTTTCTGTCAAGGTATTATGAGCCACAGTAGGGAATCCTAGGTAAAGAAATGTGGAGGCTTGACCACACTTGTGAAGGCTGGATGAGAAGTGCCAGGAAAACCGCACATCTCACTCTGCAACAGGGAGGAAGAGAAAAAAGTCCAAGAGCCTGCAGAGATATGGGAAGTTTCTTCAACAGGTCTTCAACAGAAATTACTTAGGATGGGCTTAGAAGGACTCGCACTGAGAAAGAGACTGGCACCTTCCTGTCTCTCCCTGGCAGGCCTGTTCCTCTCCACTTCCTCCCCTTCCACATCTGCAAGGGAAGACCATCAGCATGTACAGCAGTCCACTTCCAAAGAGTCATCAAGCCAAGACATCTGCAAGAGAAAATGCTTTAACCCTGCTCCTGGAGAGAAACTCTGGTTGTCTACCAGCCATAACCAAGAAGAAAACATCTTTTTTTTTTTTCTTGCAGTATTACTTGTCTAGGAATGTTGCCTGGCTTTGTTGACACAAGAACACTAATTTCTAAAGGCATGCTTGCTTTTACAGATCTTGCTTCTAACCCCTCTATTTTGCAGCCGAATAACAGCTTGCAGCCTGTAGACTGATGGCCTGGAGAACCTGGAAGGCTGGCTGAAAAACAGTGGGTTTAGGAGTGGGATTTGGAGGAGCAACGAGGGGTTAAGTGTCATCCAGGTTTAGGTTTCAATGCTATAATGACATCTCTGGGTTTTGCTTTCACAGAATTCCCCACTGCAACCTCTTATCTTGTACCAGTGCTGTGAAGCTCTTGTGTGTCAGACAGAAAATCATCCCTGTGGCTCTCTTGCATGACTAGAAAACAAAGTGAAAAGGAGTATTTTTGCCAGAGGATATTGGCAAAAAAATAATCCCATGATGATGAGATGAGCAGGGATAGACTCCCACTCACACCCACCCTGCTGTCTCCAGCAGCCTTCGCACTCCAGAGCCTGATGGGACTCATCTGGAGGCTTTCCACAGCAGCCCAGCTGCTGGAAGAGGACAAGCCTGGTGGGTGCTCTTGTGGGACCAGAGAGGGGAGCATCCACCGCCACTGTGAGGGGGACCACCAGACACACCTGCCCATCTTCTCTCTGCTTTGTCCTGCCTCGCTTACCTCCAGTGAGAAGTCTTGGCTGCCCGAACAATACAAGATCCTAACAAAAATGAGGTTGCTGCCTCCAATTCTGTCCACCTGAATTTGAAACTGAGAGCAAAATGACTGTGCAGCCTTCCCCTCTTCCCATACTGCTAACTGCTTGTTGTTCCAGCTGAAAAGATTTGCATTTTTAGCCAAGCATCACTCGGGGAGGTTAGGGGATGATCTACATCCATCTCACTTTTTGTATGCACCCATTTAGCCCACCATGAACAGTCCTTCAGGAGCAGATAGTGAGCACTGGCATACCCACCTACAGCCAGTATGTTGCAGACTCAAATTTCACTTACATTGGCAACAACTTACAAAGCCAATGAGCCAGCTATAAGATGAAGCCCTCCTACCTATGCAAGTGCAAACTGCAAACGGTATTTTGCATTTCATGATTTTATTGTGATCAATATACACCCCACGATAAATACTGAAACCACCCTTGTACGTGACTCAATTAATGTGGACAAAGAAAGCCTTTGCAACAGTGACAAGTGGTTTCAAAAAACAATTGCCTTTTGAGACTGACATTTTTTCCACTCAACACACATATATATTTGTCTTTGTGTACCTCATATGTGATGACAGGCCATATGTGGTCAGTATTTGGAAACCTTCTAAAAACAATCTGAGAGATGGTTTCAGATCTCCAGAAAAACAAGGACCAACATAGGAGATAATGACATCTTTCAAAATTTCCTTTTGCACATACAAAATCACAGCAGCAGGGGCAAGCTCAAAGCATTTCCAAGGGTGAGTCATTGGGAGCACATCAAATGTGCAAGACACAAGATTTCAGGGACAAGCTACAAAGACCAGCCAGAGGGGTGATGTTTGCCCTTTTCTTTTGAATAGGGAATGGACACTGACCTGAGCTGAATTGTGCTCTAAAGCAGCCTTCCCAAGGCTTACCCATGCTCAAGAAACTTTCATAGTTTGCAGCAAAAAGACAGGAAAATGGAATGAAAGAGTAGATGAACTAGATAGTAACTTTTGTTCCAGATTCATCAGTGGTACCAACATAAATTACATCAGAAAAACCTCAGGGATTTGGATTAAAAAGACACTGAAAATGGAGAATCTGTGGACAAACTCCATCAAGGAGTCACTCCTTTGTGCTGTGGCTCTGTCATCAGTGGAAACCAAGACATGGGTCACTGCCCCAGCTGTCTACCTGGGAGAAGGAGGAGACTTTGGCTTTCTTCTGTCCCCCAGCAGTGCCAGCAAGCCAGCATGAACCTATCACCCAGCTTTAGCAAACACAGGGAAACAAAGTCCTCCCAAAAGAAAGTTCTGGCTTCCTCACAGTCCACAAGATCAGGCTGAGAAATGGTGGTCAGGCTTTATCCTTCAGGGTGACCCTGAAAAGTGATTAGTATGAGGTGTTTATCACCTTCCCTACAATTATCTGTGTTTTCCAAAGTCTCAAAATCAGTGAGCCTGAAAAGACAGGCAGTAGGATAACAAACATGAGCAGTTCAGCATTTCCCCAAGCCACACACAACTTTACAAGCCCAGAGATTCCTAAATCCATAGCCCTTCCACACATTACTGTAGAAAGAGATGCACATTTCGCTGGCAAGGCACAAAAGTACGTCCAAAGGACTTCATGGAGGAAGTACTGCATGCGGGAAAGAAATAGCACTACATTACTGACTACCTAAAAATAGGAGCTTTCCAGGGCTAGGGACAAGTTTCACAGATAACAGGCACAGGCTTGCTTTTCCACACCCCCAAATATGCCCTGCAGTGAGAACGAGAAACAAAGGAAGAAAGGATATAAATAAAACAGATGCAGTTAGAAAACCAGGAGAACATACCAGTTAGAAAAATGGGAGAATCTCACTTCTGGTTTGGAGAGTAAGTGATTGAGTGCTTTACTATTTTAGCACAATCTCCCACTTTTCAAATGCACCCCTGATCCTTTCCCCTCTACTTTGCTATCACAGCATCCTATGGGATTCTCTTTGTAGATCATGGGCAGATGTCTCTCCTAATAGCAGAGAGGAAGGAATGGCAGCTCCTCCTCTAATACCTGCATTTGGTGGAATAACAGGGGTGTTTTGTGCTGGGTTAGAAGTGGAGAAGCTGATGCTGTGGCAGTGGGGACGGACAGAGGTTGCACAGCAAGGGCAGTGCTAGGGGGAAACCACAGCATAGCAGAAGTTAAGGAAAAGGGTGTTGCAGAGTTTTAACAGCAAGAATTTTAACTGGAGGACAGATCTGTTTTCTGTTCTGGACTTAACAGGCTGTAGCACTCTGCTTCAAAACCTGCTTCTGCAACCCCAGCTGCATCAGTAGGAAAGGAGAGTGATGTTCAGTAGAGAAGGGACTTGTGTTTCACAGTACAGATCTAGCTCAGACTTCCCAGCTGGCATCAGCTCATCACTTCACAGAGATACAGCCCTGTCCCAGTGTCAGGTTTCTCCCTAGCTTTGGTCTGCTTGACATAAGCCACTCTTGATGCTATTTCTGTATCCTCTCCATTGCTCAGCTGGCAGAGCAGGGTGGGTTTTTTCCCAGGACAATGCTGAGGTCTACAGTTCAGAGGAGAGACTGATTTTTAGTTTATCCTCAGCATATGACTTTATATCACATCAGAGACATGGTGAGACTCCATCCCAGCTACCCAGGATGGTTGTATTTGCATCTGTCTCCATCTTGAGGGTCATTCCTTCAGGGCAGAATTCCTGAAGTGCTCGAAGATAACAGATTGAACATTTTAGTATTACAGCTGAACAAAAGTACTGTATTTGCAGGCAGGAAGGTTTTCATACAGTAAGTTGCTACCAGAACCTGTCAAGTGCCTGTTTAACACGTGATTGGTGACAGAAGTGGCCTTTTTTTTTTTTTTTTTCCAAATTCCTGTTTTCCTTTCATGTTTTCCTTTGCCCTGAAAATACTCTTAAGGCATACAGAAAAACCAGCATGACTATTCATTTCTGAGTATCAATGCCTTTTTTTCCTTTCAAAAGGCAGACAAGAAGAGAAAGTTTCCCTTTTGGCCATGCTCCAGCCAAGTTCTTTCCCCCACTCCTTCATGTGGGGATCATGTGAGCATAGGGGAGCACAATACTTAGGAGAGGGATGCAGTCATTTGCAATGACAACAGCTGGAAATGCCTTCAAACCAGGCAGGCATTGAATGAAGACATTTTTAGCTATGATCAGGAATGCCATCCACTGTGACATTGTGTTCATTGTACCAACCAGCAGTCTGTTAGATTAACATCCTTTTGAATTATCACTTCATGAAGCATTGCAAGCACGTCGGCCCATGTCTGCACACATGGTGTTGCATCACCCCCTCCCATCAGGCTACTCCCTAGGAGTTAGCCTTCCTAATTCTAGCAAAGTTTACGGAATGCAAGGGAAGAAAGGGTGCACAGCAAGTCCTTTGGCTATAGAATAACTCCGATTTTGTGTGCCTCTTCAAAGGCTTTGACCTTGCCACAGAGGGGACAGTTTGCAGTAAGATTTGTGTTTTGCCTGGGCTATCTGAGATTGCATATCTGTCACTATGCAGTTTTACCTTCTACAGTCAGGGTTGGACAGTATGAAGTCATAGTTCATAGTAATAAACTGCATCATAATAGTCTGTTACCATGACCTGGGGAGAAGACAAAGCGTTTGTGGCTAGCTGTCTTCCTCTCCACCCTAAATTCTCCCCTGCATCCTTCCTGCCCAGCTAAGCATAGCCTGTCTTCATCCCAGGAGGGTGACTCCCCATGTCCGCAGCCATCAGCACTGAAGGAGGCTGCTCCAGGATTATATGTGAAGAGTGTGCTACTGTGAGACAAACATATGTCCTTGTCCCACCACTGTGGTCAAAAAGCTTGAAAAACAGGGCACTGCTGACTCCATATCCCCTGCCACTGCCACCCTTTGCATCGGGAGAAGGCAACTAGGGGAGAGGATGGGCATGTGTAGGGCACAGGGAGGAGCTAGGATATAGTGGCAAAGCAGGATCAGTGCCAGAGCTGCTGCGCATTTCCATTATCACCGCATTTAGAGCTGCACTTCTAATGAAGCCTGCAAGCAAGGAGAGGTGGTGTAAAGACAGATCCTTTGATGGATATACTTATTGCAGGGTTTGCTTCCTCCTGTCACTTGTCTTGCTCCTTTTATGATACCATGGGATCGGCTCCCCCTCATCCCTATCCTGTTACAAGTGTGCAGACGATCTTACTTCAGGGAATCCTTGAGAGGTGACAAGCTGGAGCAGTACACAGCATGTTTCTGTTGCTTCTGATAATCCCAAAGGCTGTAATGCAAACATGAGAGGGATTGTTATGATTTTAGTCCTGTTTTTTAATTGATTTTCCCCCTCTTCACCCCCACTGCAGTGAATTTCAGGTAGGCACGGTGTGGCATGGGGTGTGGGGCTGCTGCCACATGTCACAGGCTGGGGCTGGGACTGGGGCTGGGGCTGCTTGGCGCAGTGGGACCAGCGTGGCCGGGGCGAGCAGCAGGCGGTGGCAGTGGTGCAGCCATGGCTGGCCCTGGGGGTGTTTCCGATGGCGTGCTACTGATGATGGGTTTCCAAACCAGAACCCTCCTTCTGTTGGTGCGGGACTAGAGGAGCAGTGGCTGCACCTGCAGTGTCTCTGCAACAGTCCAGCTCGAACCGTTTGGAGGGAGACGCCATTCAGAAAAGTCTTCTTCCCTCTTTTTTTTGTTTCCACCTGGGAAGTTGGCGAGAACACATCTGCCCGCGACATTGCCGACATTGCGACTTTGGACCGCACTCCACCAGTTCTGTGGCCACCATTGTTTTGTGACAATTCAGAATTCCCTCACTGGCCTCTCAGCCCTTTCATCTCTCAGAAGTGTGGCGGTGTTTTCTTCTGCTGGACAAAGAGTTAAAACTGACAGAAGCAGGAGAGGGTGCTTCTTTTTGTTTCACTAAAAGTGTTCAGTTTTTCTTGAGTTATTGTTTTGTATTCTGTGTTTTATCATGCACATATAGATATCTATATTTATAATATATATATGTATTTAATAAAAGAGCTGTTGTTCCTTTTTCTGTATTTTGTAGTCTCTTGTTTTCAAATTTAAATTGTACAGTTGTCTTAAAACCAAGACAGAGGTGAAAATAGATTTTTGTAAGAGTAGATTACAAATCATATCTCTTTCAGTTACCCACATAGTATGGCCTTGATACTATTTCCATCCCTAATTATTGCTATGTAGCAATGCACAGTGAGCCAACAGCTTTGCAGCAGCAGTGTTTTGTGCAGAAATTTGTATTCAAGGCGCCTTTTAAGCCTTGGTTCCACATATCCCAGAGTGATTCATCTGCTACTTGCCATCATGCTGCCAGGTCTGGGATTGCTGTGGGATGCTGACAAGAGTTTCTCTCAGGACTGCATCTTTCATCTTTTGACAGCTCAGCTCCCAGGGTGGAGGGCTGTGGTGTTTCAGAGTAGTCCTTAGCTACTGGTTCTAATTCCAGCTCAAAAGATAGGAGATTTTGGTGTAGAGAGGAAGATTCCTGCTTGTCACTGAACTTCTTTTTGGACCCCTGACACATCAAGGAACCTCAAGATTTGTTTCAGCCTGGAGCCAGTCCTTCATTCCACACCAGTATCCACAGTAACTTCTGCCAGAAGAGGATGCCTCTCCCATCCCTGACCCCCACCAGAGGTACTATCCAAGGACCTCATTCCTGCAGCTGGAATAGGGCAGGTATGGCTATCACTGGTCTTTATGCCTGAAGAGAACATGCCAAGGAGCCTGATATGAGCTAAGTGACCACAGAGTAACAGTTCACTGTAACTTTCAGCAAGAAATAGCAGTGTGCAATCAGTAGTACTGAAATCCTTCTTAATCCAGAAGAGATGAAGTAAAAAATGCAAATAAAATAATTTATCCAGGAAAAATCCATCAATATCCATCCAAAATAAGATTATATTTATGGAATACATAAAAAAATATACATGGTCCTATCCTTGCTCATTTAACCTGGCAATATCTCTCACCCATCCACCAGGTGAGCAGGTGATTGTACTGAGAAGGTGCGATGCTTCCTTAGACGCTTCCTCTGCATGTCATCTCTCAGGTTGCATTCATTGGGGTGCTCCTGAAATGTCAGGTCTCATAGCTACTTCCTTGGGCTCCTGGAATGGGCTCAGATGGGCTGCTCATTCCTAGAACTGAAGTCATTCATTGTTGACTTTCAAGGAAGTATGTCTCCTTAACACACTAGGTGTCACCCAGTTGGGCAGGAAGAAGGTGACAACTTTTTCATCCTTTCTCTGGTGACTTCTTAACGTGTTCCCACATGAAATACTTTTTATACCTGACCTCACAAGATACACCAAGCTGGAAACTGAAAAATAGAGCATCTGAAGGGGTCAAAGTGTAGAGCAGGTGGCTCCACCTTTTTCCATCTTGATGTTCTTATTTTCATCCTTTGCCTCAGGTTGTCCAGAGAAGGACAATGAATTTGGTGAAGGGTTTGGAGCACACATCCTGTGAAGAGCATCTGAGGGAGCTGGGGTTGTTTAGGCTGGAAAACAGGAAACTAAGGAGTGACCTTATGTAGTAGTCAAAACTCTGGCATATTATCAGCACCACTCCAGCCACCAATGCACAGCACAGCACTGTGAGAGCTGCTGTATGGGAAATGGGCTCCATCTCAGACAGACCCAATACACCTTATCATTCTTGTCCTACAAGGAGGTTGTAGCCAGGTGGGTATCAGTCTCTTCTCCCAGGCAACCAGGAGTAGGACAAGAGGACTTAGTCTTAAACTGCATCAAGAGAGGGTTAGGTTGTACATTAGGAAGATTCTCTTCACGGAAAGGGTGATTACATATTGGAATGGGCTGCTGAGGGAGGTGATGGAGTCCTTGGAGGTGTTTAAGACTGGATATAGCATTTAATGCCATGGTCTGGCTGACATGGTGGTGTTTGGTCACAGGTTTGACTCGATGATCTCAGAGGCCTTTTCCAACCTAATTGATTCTGTGTTATTCAGTGATTTACAGCTTTCTGAGGGAAGCATGACTGTCCAGCATGTGGGAGATTGCAGGATCAATGCCTCTGTTCTCTGGCCCCAGCCTGGTGTTCTCCCCACTCCTCCCTCAGCCCCAGACACTGCAGGAGCCACGCAGGAGGACAGAAAGGCACTGGACCATTTCCTTCTACTTAGGCAGGAAATCGTGCTGCCAGCTGGCTAATGGGTATCTCTGTGTGGTTTATATGTGAGGCCACTTTGTAAAACTGGCAGGAGAACATTTGTAGAGAAAAAGTCACAACAATAGGGTAAGAAAGGAGACTGCATGTGCACACAGAGTGGTAAGCCTCAGGGTGTCCTCTGCGTTGAACAAGTCCTTTTAACGTGATTCTTCAAGACCAGCACAACATCTCCACCTCCTCTGCTATTTCACAGCACCACAGCAACCTGCTTCTCTTCCTTCTCACGTTAACCTTCATCGCCTTTATTGTCTTCCATGAAGGGAAAGTGGACTGTCTTACCCTCTCCCTGAAAAGACAAGTCCCATCAACCCAAAAGCAGCCTCTGCTTGATCAGGCAAGAACTGGCTCCCCTTGCTTCTACTCCCAGCACTAGCTTGAAGCAACACATCCCCTCCAGACTAAGCTGGACTAGGCACACACACTTTGCTGTATGCCCAGCAGAATAATGATAGCAGGTAGGGCAAAGAAGAGTTGTTTACACTATTACCGAGAAACAACAAAAGAAAAAAGACAAAATGAAAATGGTGACATTGAGACATCGAGCAAGTGCTTTCCCATGACAACACTGGCTTAGCACTTGAGCCAAGGCATTGTTAGCAGGCCAGGTAATGCTAAAAGAATGAAATCATTCTTATTTTTGCCAAGAGGAAAGGCCATCCTGTCTCTTGAATAAGGAAGAAATAGGAGCAGCTCCATTATAAAGTGATGAACCTCTTAGGATTGGAAGAATTTGGGGGTTTACAAAATAATTTTTAGCAGGACATGAGAGGTGCTTTGTTCCCCCACCAAGAAAAACTTCTTGGTCAACACAGCCTGAGGTGTAAGGTGTGGAGGATTTTGCTCCTCAATATGTCAGGAGAGCCTGCGGCAAAATGCCTGGATATGAGGGAATAGCCTTGCTGATTTAATCTTCAAAGCCAGTAACTGAAGCCTGGTTTGCTCTCATTTCCCCATCTACTTCTTTTATAAGTTTATCTGTCTTGGCAACTGTATGTTTTTATTTGCTTTTTTGTCTTAACCTGTCTTGTGTTAAGTATGATTTCAGTGTAATTGGATACTAATGACTTGTTCCTTGCCAAAGGATGTGGTAAAACTCCACGTAGAGCTTGGGGCACCTTACAAGCACTTTGGATTGCCAGCTTGTTCTCCATAATATCCAAAGCATTGTGTGCAAATATCCAAAGCAATATGCCTTACTTCAGCTGCATCCCCCTGGTCTGTCCTGGACGGGCTATAGTCAGGAGAAGGAGAAAGTGTCTCTTAGAGATGTAATGCCCCATCTCATTTCTAGCTGTTATCTGTATTTACACCCTCACTGAGCCACTAGCCTAATTTTCCAGCTCTGTCTTCAGCTTTCTCCAGGCATTAGGATGGTTTGCTGCTTGATCAAAGCTTTGTCTCAAGTCATTAGTCTTGACTGCAGGTCTCTCCTTGGTTCAAGCAGGGCTCATTGGGTCCTGCTCTCTGAATTGCCAGGTACCACAACAGAGCTGTTTTTTAGTGCAGAACATTCTCCATTAGGCAAAATGGAGCGGCCTTGTTTGCTCAGAGATTTCTGTTAGAAGTACATGGAAATCTGAGAGACTACCCTTTTCTAACGTTATCCTTCATCCCATCATCGCAGTAGAGGTAACAACCCCTAGATCTCTGAGCTAATATCTGGGAGCCGTCTATCCAGCCTGGCCTAGGCATGCGGGGGATCGTCTCTCTGGCTGCCAACAGGAGAAATAGGTGCAAGTCCAAAATGCCCATGTAGACAAAGGAACCAACTCTACCCTGTGAACTCTTATTTGCACATTCTTCCTGCTATTGTATGCCCACCAGCCATTTGGACATGCTCACCTCCTTTCATTTACTTTGTGGTTTTTCATGATTAATTCAAAAGAAAAAACCAAACAAAATCCATCTGCAAAAGAGGAGCTATTTGCAGGTCTCTGCTTATGATGGAGCTGTTCAGTGCTTACCCCTCCGCACCAGCCTAAGGCAATCAGAGGGAATTTGGCCTCATGTTTGCTACCCACCTTACTTGCACCTGCAAAAAATAAAGCCAGGAAGAGCAAAAATGAAGAAAGGACAAATACAACAGGTCTAAAGTGAACTGTCTGTGTAGGTAGACAGTGGATCTACCTCTCACCTACTGGATGCCTTCCTCACTTCTCACACCTGGCAACCACTCCATGACTTCTGCTTCATTACCTCAGCACAACACTCCTCCTCCAGGCTGCAGTTTGACAAGCACCAGGAGGCTGAGCTGCCCTAGCCAACAAGATGGGGCAGCCTGGGTCTCCTGCCTCCCTTGTACTTGCCCTGGCTGCAGGGTTTGGTGCCCTCATTTGCCCCATCTGAACATCTGATTCACCTGGCTGAAATTTTCCACCTGGTGGAAAATTACCCACTTTTTTACTGGATTATCAAGTTAATTCAGGTGCCCGGAGTGACCACAGACCACCAGAGCAAAGAAGAGGCAAATTGTGTATTTGAGGGAAGTGAAGAAGAGAGGAGGAGAAGTTGGACCTCTTTACTTTAGAATAAGGAGCTGCTAAACTGACTCATCCTCCTTTCAAACTTTATCCTCAAACTTTATCTCAAATCCTTGTTGAGAATGAACGTAATACTTTCAGTGCGCAGCAAGAGAGTCCATGACTTGAAGGAGCATTCTTAAGCCAAAGCTGTCGCTTACCACAGAGTCAGTGCTGCTGAACGAAGTTTAGTAGCAACGCGTGTTCCCATAGGGTTGTGGTGATTAATGTCTGTCTCCAACAGATCCCAGCTTTTCCCTAGCAGTAGGATGCATGAATCCCATCCTTCTCCTTAGGAATGGAAAATAGAGCCACTCGTGTTTTTCCATGCTCCCTAATGTGTCCAAGACCAGTTAATTGCTTTGTTTTGTTTTTCATTTGCCTAATGAAGCTATGGCTAAATATGCAGAGTCTCTTTCCACTATCCTGTCTTCAATTGGTACAGACCTGCTTATGAAAGCCTGAGTAGACAAGTGTCATGCCAGAAATTAAAGAGCAATCAAAGGATACCATTGGAAAGAATCTTGCAGCTCACTGACATTATCAGTGATGGGTCAACACATTTGACTGCTGCAAGGTGAGCAAGAGGCTCAGAAAAGCAGGCAGCAGGCAACACTGAGAAGTCTTCATATTATCAATCCAAGGCTCTCCATGGAAAAGCAAAATTTACTTTGCATGTGATTTATGAATGAAAACTGGAAAACAAGTTCTGGGATGTTGTGGCTTTTGTGGAGCCTATCAAGTGACCAAAACCACAGCTGCTGGGACACTGGTCTCCTATGTCAAATACCAACGTGGTGCTTTGAATGAATTCAAAGGCAAAGCCTGTTTTGACAGTCCAAAGAGCATTGTCTCTGGCAGCTGAGCTGCAGGAAAAAATTGTGGGGTACAGACCAAGAGGAAGTCAGAGGCTAGGGCAGGAACCAATGTACAGAGGTGAGTCGGGCACGTTATAACGGGAGAGGTGTTGGTGTGACAGTGGTGTTGGGGTTCCCTGGAAGACAAGGTGCTCATGCTCTCTTGCTGCCTTCAGAGCTGTCCATATCCCTCTGAATAGATCAGCTCTGGACCACAACATGCAGCCTGTCCCAGCCCCACAGGCCCTGTCTGTCTGCTTCAGGTCCTTCTGTGAAGGCAGAACCAAGCTGGGGTGAAGACTACAAGGCTCATCTGCTACAGCACTGTGGAAGATCTCATCTTCTCCTGAGAGCTGGGATTCCTCCTCCAGACAACATGGGGACAGGCTCTGCTGGACCAAATAGCTGTGAGGGCCAGGAGGATGACAGTGTTTATGAGCAACTGTATGTCTGTCTGTATTGTGTCCAGCATGTCACAACTGCCAGAATTTGGGAACTGGATGACATGATGGTTTTCTTTTTTCCTTTCAGTGTAGACATTGCAGCCAGTGACACAATGTGACTTGTGCTCAGCTTGCACTTCCAAAGATCATCATCACAGTGGAGCACCATCAGATGTGGAGCTTGGACTCAGAAATTGGGATTTTGACTCTGCAACCTCCGCATTTTGGTGGTACTGGGAGTCAGGGTCTCCCTTTGGGGGCCAGGTGGGAGGCCTGAAGGACCCAGGACTGCCCTCATATGGGAGCACCAACATCTGGGGGCCAGTAATGCAATGGGTGATGTGTGTAACTACAGATCAGAAGATTATAGGTTTGACTCCTGCCTGGCTCACTGCTGTTGGTTTTGCACTCCTCACCTTCCTGGAGAGGGAAAAAAACCCACTAAGGACTGCCACCTCACCATGTACGGAAGGACATAAAAGTTGGGAAGCTTGGTTAGGGAAAAAGAAAAAGGAAGTAGTTGGAAAGCTGGAGATGAGAATTTTTGTTCCTTTATGTCGGTACGCATCCTTAGGAACTTTAAATTGGGTCAACTCCATCTCCGAAGAGATTTATTTTTGTTTTGTTACTACATGGATCTTTCCCAACCCCACCGGGAGCTTCCAACATTCAAGTCTATTCCCAGCATCTTCTAGTTTTCCACTACCTCATTCCAGCTTGGCTGACCCTGGAGGGTGCTCATCTGTCCAACTCCTCCTGCTGAAACAGGGCAGGGGAGTGTCCTGGGGAGATAAAAATCATGTCTAAGTGCCCAGGATATCAGCTGAGAGAGCTGCTGATAGCTGAGTGACTACCAGGTATATTTGGTGATCCTGAAATCCCACTTAAGTCAGGTGAAGAGTAGGTAAAAACAAAAACATTTGTTTACAATATTTAAAATAGTTACACTGACAAGAATACCTAAGTAAAAGAAAAATAAAGTTCCAGGTACTAACAAAATCAGGAAAATGCTTTCTTGTTTCCAGTGGTTTTCCACTCCTGTGATCAACATAACATCTTGTCTATGGATGTGCCACATATCTCAAACTGCATCCATTAGGCAACACCTCATCATGCGGGAAAATTTTCACCCTCTCTCTTTTTGCTTTCATATTCCCCTGAGAATTATTCTAGTTCCCATTTCTCCAGCAGAAGAGACAGCTTTTGCTTCAAATACAACCAAACGTTTTCTTACAACAGAGGAGCTGAAAACTTTTTTGGAGCAGGTGTGCCCTCCTGCACCTGTCAGGCTATTTAACAATACCTGATTCCACTTTTCCTGTGCTGCCTCACTCTAGTAACTGACCAAATGTATCAGAGTGAAATGTCACAGGAATTGGGTTTTTATAATGTCTGGCATCTTTCATTATTGACTGATACAAAAGAGTGAATGGGGTGTACATACACAGCTTATTATTTGCCCTTGTTAGAGACCAGATACGGAAATAATTAAGCAGTTGCAGGTTGCTGTCACTAATAACTTGCTCGTAAATGAGGTATTTCACAAACCACCCAATCATCAAAGCACTGAATAGGATGTAACTGCAGTGAGAAGCACTTATTACTTTCAGATCCATGAGCATGTCCTGGATGAGTGGGAAGCTGAGCCAAAAAGTCACACAGATGTAACAGACCACAGTCAAGAGTCAGAGTAGTTGCTGAGCATAACGTAAGTCCTGAGATCAGTGCCTACATTTTGTGTGGGCTTTGGGGTTTGTTTTTTTTCCCCTTTCCTGATTTTCATTCTCCCTTATGGGAGCGTAATGAGTGTCAATACTTTCTGGATGGGTGGGAGGAAAAAAAAGGTCTTAGAGATGGAGTTGGAGGGTGAACGGAGATGGTCCATTCTCCAGAAGAAACTCTGGGCATGCTTTATTTTGTGAGCCAGCATTTTGAAGAAGGGAGAAGGGTTTCCACAGAATCAGTGAAGAGGAACAAAGGAGTTTAGAACATTTATATAGGAAGGGGTGAATCTTAGGGAAAAAATAAATCCTTGGCTGGAATGTAGTTCTGTGCGCTGTCTCACACCAGGGGATGGCACAGGGATGTACTTTCAGACATTGGATTTAGATTTGACTGCTGGTGAGTGCAAACATATATAGATAACAGACACCTAAGAAAATGGTCACCAGGGTGCCAGGCTTTTCATGCCAGTTCCTTAGAGAGATGCACTGCACCATGCTGGGAGAGAAAGGAGAAAAGATGGTTGGTGGTGTCTGTGTGTGTGTCCATACACACACACACAAAAACATCTTAATTAATATAGAAGTGCCTGAGCCAGGGACCACAATGCACAAAGTGAGTACCTATAGAGAAGTAGCTTGCAGGTCTGACTCCGATGAGCTTCATAAATATGTTTCCCTGCTGATGATGTTGCTTGCATTATGTTCCCCTAGAGAATGGGTCTTCCTTGCTCTCATATCTGAAATCTACCTGGGAGAAACTCTCTCTCACAGAGAGAAGATTCAGCCTGGGTTCTGTTGAAGGAGAACACTTCCATTCTTCCCCTGCTAAGCAGACAGACTTGGACACTTTCAGACATGTTTTCTTTCTCCAAGACAGGAGTTGTTGCCAAATGTGTTTTTCTGCACCACACGTAGCACCTGTAATGGAAAAGAAGACTTGTAGAAAAAAGGAAACAATAGAAAACAGGGAAAAAAGTCAAATATATATTATTGAGAGGGGATCTCATTAATGCATATAAATATCTCAAAGGAGGGTGTCAAGAAGATGGTGCCAGAGCCTTTTCAGTGACAGAGTAAGGAGCAATCGCCATAAACTAAAACACAAGAAGTTCCGGCTCAACATGAGGAATAAGGTGGCAGAACACTGGAACAGGCTGCCCAGGGAGGTCCTGGAATCTCACTCTCTGGAGACATTCAAATCCCACCTGGATATGTTCCTGTGTCACCTGGTCTAAGTGACCCTGCCTTGGCAGGGAGGTTAGACAAGAGGATCTCCAGAGGTCCCTTCCAACCTTAAAAATGCCATGATTATTATAATATACTATTAATTACATTTTATTTAATTATATTATTGTGCAATTCAATATAATGAAAAATATTATTATGGAAAACAACTAAGCGCTTTGAAAAGTGTCACTGCAAGACGGATTTCAATGTTTACTGCAGGGCTGCCCCCTTCTTGCAGTACTTTCTTTTTTTTTTTTCTTCCCCTCCGAAAAAGTAAAAAAAAAAAAAAAAAGTGAATTGCTCGTGTATCAGACGTGTTTCAAACAGCTCTAGCAGAGTCCGTCTGACTGGGAGCGAAGCTGCTCCTCCTGTTCCCCCCAGCGTGGGGCCCAAAAGGTCGAAATTCCCAAGAGGAGCAGCAAAAAGTTCACGTCTCCTTCGAGCCGGAATCGAACCAGCGACCTAAGGATTCCCGCGGGCGGGCAAGTGCCTCTACAGTCCTCCGCTCTACCAGCTGAGCTATCGAAGGGACCTGCCGCGCGCCCCCGCCNATCAGAAGATTGTAGGTTCGACTCCTGCCTGGCTCGCTTCCGTTTTTCTTGTGCGCGCCCTCGCCCCGTGCCCGCCTCCAGCGCTCTTCGTAGCGATGTGCGGGGACATTGATTCCAAGGGTCAACATCTCAGTCATTTAGTCGAAGTGCCATAAAACACTTTTTATAGGAAACTTTCGATCCATCCACGGACTGACGAGTCCTCAGCACGGGAAAGACGGGGACCTGTCGGAGAGAGGCCAAGACGATGGGAGGGCTGGAGCACCTCTCCTGGTGGGAGACCTGGGGTTGGTCAGCCTGGAGAAGAGAAGGTTCCAGGGAGACCTTATAACACCTTCAGGTACCTAAAGGGGGCCTGCAAAAGGTGGAGAGGGACTTTTTACAAGTGGAAGTGGGAATGGCCCTAAGCTGGAAGAGGGTAGGCTTAGGTCGGATATAAGGAAGAAGTTTTTTTACGATGGGATCGACGAAATACTGGAACAGGTTTCCCAGAGAGGTGGTAGATGCCCCATCCCTGAAAACATGCAAGGCCAGGTTGGGCAGGGCTCTGAGTAACCTGATCGAGTTGAAGTTGTCCCTGCTCAGTGCAGGGGTTGGGACTTGATGGCCTTTAAAGGCCCCTCCCAACGCAGGCTGCTCTGTGATTCAGTGGCTGGGGCTGCTCTCGGATCTGATCGCTGGGGATGCCTTACCTCTGCTGGGTGCAAGCTGTTCTTCATACCCTGCACGGCCCTTATGGACATCAAAAATGTTTGGGGTCTTTTTGCAGAACCACACAGTTGTCATTCAACTGCACCACAAGGCAGGTCTCGCACTTCTGAAGAATAATGGATAAACGCCCTGAAAACAACAGCCCCAAACACAGCAGCGTCGCTTGCTGCCTTCACAGACCTCGTGGTAGTTTTCTCTGGTGTCTTTGGTGAGATTAAGCACAGGGCAAGGCCGGGTACACCCATCCTCCCCTCGGGCCGAAAGGGTTTTCCCACTTGTAACGTGTTAATCAGGTTAATTTGCTGGCACGGTTAAACCGTTTGGCAAGCTGTATGTCTAAACGGTCTGAAAAGTTTACGCCTGCAGTGGTGATTTGCTCTGGGGGACATAACGCTGCAGTGATGTGCTGGGTGGGCAAAGGGGACCAAATCGGAATCAGGGGTCAGAAGGGACCTGGCAGCTCATCTGCCCCCAAACCCCGCCGCGGGCAAGGACACCTCTCCCTGGACAGGGCGGCTCGAGGCCTTTTATCCACCCTGGGATGCCTGGGACATCCACGGCCTCCCTGGGCAGCCTGTCCCAGTGCCTCGCCAGCCTCGCAGTGGAGGATTCCTCCCCAGTGTGTACCCTGAACTTCCTCTCTTTCGATTCATACCCGTTACTGCTTGTGCTGTATGTGCTGTATGTGATGAAGTCAGGATTATGAGATCAGGTGAGGAAGAAAAGAGAAAAGTGAGGGGGGAGGAAAAAAGAGAAAACGAGGAGTAAGGAGGCCGAGATCAGATTAAAAACCATCGCTCTCCCTCCTCTCCGTGTGTGTTAGTTACCACGAGCGGTGACAAAATGGTATCCGAGCCAGGCAGGAGTCGAACCTACAATCTTCTGATCCGTAGTCAGACGCGTTATCCATTGCGCCACTGGCCCCTCATGGAACGGTCTCCGCCCCGCTCCGTGCTATGGCCGCACAGCGGGGCCCGCCCGGCCCCTCACGGCCCCTCACGGCCCTGCCGCCGGGGGGCGCCCCCGGCCCGGCCCGCCCGGAGCAGAGTCCTGCCGGCGCGCGGTGCGCATGCGCGGAGCGCTGCGGGCTACGGTCTTGGAGCGCGGCGGCGGCGCGTTAGGCAGGTCCCTTCGATAGCTCAGCTGGTAGAGCGGAGGACTGTAGAGGCACTGCCCGCCCGCGGGAATCCTTAGGTCGCTGGTTCGATTCCGGCTCGAAGGAGACGTGAACTTTTTTCTATCTGTTTTATTTTTTTCTCTTCCTCCCCTGAAAAGTACGTTTGGACAGCTTCCCTTTACCGGCTCGCACATACGGGTGTTCTCTGGGAGAGGCTCTGCGCTGTGTCCCGCTGACTCCCGGGAGCGGCCGCGCCTGCGGGAGCAGGGAGCGAATGCCACGCCTGGTGCGCGACTGCCAACACCCCCCCCGAGTCTCCAAAGGAAAACAAGACGTATGTTGTTCATACTCCGACGTGCCACAAAACAAGTACGCACAGGAGGATTCCTGCTGAGACCCCTTCATCTCATCGCAGTAATTAGAGTGTTGAAATTCTGAGGGTCATTTTTCCAAGCCTCCTCTTCCCTGCCCCGAATGTCTAGCCGCCTTCTGCAGAGTGAGGCTCTATGTGTACATCTAGGTACTGCCACAACAGGGACACGTTCTGAAATCCAGCCCAGCGACGTGTTCAAGGCCGGGCTGGACGGGGCTCTGAACAACCTGGTGCGTGGCATCCCTGCCCATGGCAGCGGGGGGGGAACCCCTTGACCCTTAAGGTGCCCTCCACTCCAAACTGTTCTAAGATTAGCATGTATTAACTCTCTCCGTTCGTGGGAAATCGTGTGTCTCTGCCAGTGCCTTTCTATTATGTTGTAGGTGTCAGCTACCACGCAGGAGTCCCATCTCACCGCCCTTCCCAACCCTGGGACGGGTGACACTGGCACGAAGGACTGAGCCTTGTTGTATGAAACTCTGTAGCTGCTCGTCTCTCCAAGTGAAAGGAGAAGCCAAATGTGATGACTGAGATGACTTTAGTTTGTGGAGGGAAGGAAGTGGGCTACTGTCATGTGGGGTCTTTTTCCTTGCTTCGTAAGAGCACAATGAACGCTTTCTTTTCCACAGCAAAAGATAAATCGATAATTTTAACTGTGCTCAGTTTTGCATGCTTCTTCATTTTTTTCTTTAGTGATTTTATTCTGAAAACAGGCAGAGATGTAATTCTTTTTGACCGAAATCATACCAGTATTCATTCTGACGGAAGGTAAGTAATGAGATTAAATTGCATACAATGAAGCTTTTGGGGTTAAGTAGAGTGGCTTACCTCACAAGCTTGTGGGGAGAAAAGTGCCATAATGAGCTGAATAACTAGTTACATAGTGATCTGTATAAATCTTCTTACTTGGAATTTTGAGTGAATCTGCTTATATGTTCATATCTAGTCACACAGAGGGACAGATCTTTGAGAATACAGCCAGCCAATCCAGTTGCCCCTTGTCCATTTTTCAAATGTTTCGGATTCTGTTGTCACAAGGACTGGACATCATCCTAGTGAGAAATATTCCTGTCTCATAGCACGCCCAGATTATCTGGCACTCTGTGCTGGCTCTTGGACAGATGCAAAACCCCAGAGTGAGATGCTGGATGTCTCTGGACTTCGGCTGTTGTCCTCAGCAGCGTCATGGTTTCACTCTCTGCACACACCCTTTGCTGGGGAAATTGTTCTCTATGAGCACTGATGCCAGTAAAACTGCTGTGTTACATCACTTTGTCACACTGATGATTTTTTTTTAATGTAATCAAGATTTTTGCGTTATATAAAGAACTTGCAATGTGCAGCTATAGCTCTGGCTGCTTTGCATAAGTAGGCACAACTGCTGCAATCCAAGATGTAGTTCCTCTTTGGGGAAACCCTCAGTTTTCACTTGCCACTTGCCAGAGTGCAAAGCCATAATTTTGGACACCTGTCTCAACATCTTCTCTAGCTGTTACTGGAATTAAGTTGTTGTTAGTGTGGAAAGATAAAGGGAGTGCTACAATTCAAACGTACAACCTTTATTAGTCAGAGTGGTTGACAGCCAAGGTAGATTTGAACACATGTTACTTTACATATAGGTAAATGTAGCAAAACAGAGCAAAAAATTGAGGATTTGTACATTTTTAGAAGATTACTGGGTGTGCAACTGAACTGTACACTGAAACAGATCAGCTAAGCATATGTTCATATTAGGAACTTCTCTGAAAAGCAAACGAATTAGTAAAATCTTATTGAAGAGCTAAGTCCTGAAATCCTTGTTCATCCTTTCTTCATGTGCCCTCAGAACTGCTGGTCTTCACACCAAAAAGAGAAGCAAGTGCTCTGGTACTCCAAAAATTAAGTTTCCTGTTTGAAATTAAACTATAGTTTCAGACACTTGAAGCTGCAGATCTTTAAGCCTCAAATCCTGGACAACCCACTCAGAGGTTTGGTCATTGGTTTGTTCTGAGGTTTTTTGCTAACTGAGATAATTTATTGTGGCTCTTCTGCACAGAAGCCTATGTCTGTAAAAGGGATTTGCAAACATGCAGCATCTTGTCCACCTTTGCATCACACTGTGAGACCAGGTAACAAATTTTCCTAAGGAAAAACCTCTCATTTAGAAAGTGTGAATAAGAACCACATGACTTGCAGTACATGGAAATCATTTCCTTGATTTCGGTGAACTTTGGCTCTGGCCCATAATATAGGATTCTGAGGGACATCAAAGCTGTTGCATGTGAAAAAATTCCCCCGTTGCTTTTGCTATTATGGGAATTCTTTTTCCTCCCTGGCTCTCTGCCTGCTTTGTAGCTGTTGTTGAAATCAGGGGTGCAATTCCCAGTGACTTCCCGGTGGGAGCAGGAGGATGGATTTCACACAGGAAAGGATTCCACACATACAATGTGTAGCTTTACACCAGACTTTTCTACCAGTGCATCTTTCAACTCTCTGCTGGAAATCGTCGCTATGTAACATTTGGACATTTTCACAGCGAGTTTCTCTCCCAGACAGAGAAACTTCAGTAATCACTTTCCCTGCAGATTTGTTATATACCATGTGCTCTCCCTACTCCTTCATTCGGGGATGCCATCTTACACCAGAGCAAACACCCTGCAAAGGGGAATAGTGAAGAAAGCCAAAAGACACATGTGTGTGCTGGGCTGAACAGGGTGCAGGAGGGTGGTCTGGATTTATGTACATACGAGTGTTCTCCAAAATCATTTGCAATGTGCAATTGAGGACCGAGTAGCCCATGGATAAGAGGGAAGTGAGTGCCTCTGCACAGCCCTAAACATGCCAAGATCTTACCTCTTTTCTGAAGCAGAAAACTGGGGCCATTTCTGAGGGCAATGTGACTGTTGGCTGGTCCCAGTGCCTGCACCCAGAGAACAGATGTATAAGCTCAACCGGAAGTAATGGCCTTTGAAATGTCCATGTGTTATGGGACATCTAAAGAAATATTGAAAGTATTATTTCTCGACTTTTGAGTTACAGCTGGTGCTATGAAACACACTCTTTTCAGATACATTTAACTGCCACTGAATGACATTTGATGTGAAAAGTGAGAATAGAAGGAAGATGGTAACGTTTTGTTTCACAACCATGGGATCCAATTTTAAACAAGGGAGTAACACTTTAGACTAGTTATATATTCACTGGTCTGTATAATCCAGTGGAACATTGGAACTCCTTTTAGACCACAGCACACAAATATAGCAAATTCACAGAAATCACAATTATTAATGTAACATGATCAATAAGCAGAAATTCAGCCCAGAAATTTAAGTCTCAAGCTTAAACTACTATGTGGGATCAGTGAAGTGCTAAGTTTAAGATCTAAGCAGTATTCCTTTAGCTCTTACAAATCAGTGGTCTAATTTCTTTATTATGGCTTGCTTTAGCTATACCCACATACACATACCTCCACTGATTTGTGCAGTGGGACACTTGAACATACACCTCATCCCTACCTCTTGATTAAAAATCATGCCATGTGCTCTTAAAGCCCTGTGCCTGGGGAAGAGGGGAGGATTCCTGGTGAGCTGGAGACGAGAACAGTCACTCCTTTACTGCTTGCCTTTCCTGACAAGTCCTTGCTGCTCCCACAATCCTGGTGCCTGTGCTGGCGTGATGGCTCCCAGCGCAGTGCCAGCAGGGCGGTAGGGCCAGAAGCCAAGGGCATGGTGGAATAAGCCAGCTGGCAGAAAGCTTTTGGCTGGGAACCAAATGTGGGAGCTTTGCCACAGGCCTGTAGGAAGAGGAGAGAGTCTCTGGGGCAGCCCAGGGCTAGCCTTCCTCTCCACGTGGAATTTGACCACTGTCTCATGGGTTTTCAGCTTGTGCAGGGGAAGACACAGAGCCAATGTGTGCTTCTGGATGAAACTCCTGGATTTGGAGTGAGCTGAACTGTAAACACCAACAGAACAATTCCCAAGCACTTTGTCCGGGCTCAGGTTTATAATTGCCAGAGCTGGGTCCTAGCAAGTTGCTAGTTGCTTTCCAAAGAGTATTTCCTTTCTGGGAAGGAGAGCCCCATCTGTCTTGCCACCAACTTTCTCCATGAGGACCGCTAAAGGGCACTTCCAGGGCTCCCTGGAATGTCTCACATCCAGGAAAACTGCTGCATGCAAGGGAAGTTCCTGGGACAGGGAGAAATGGAGTCAGTGTGTTTGGAAAGGGACACGAGACTGTGCCTAGGAGGTGAAACTCAGCATGCTGCTCTGAAGAGCTCTGTACTGGCCATAGGGATCTCCATGTAGAGGGCAGGTAACAACGTATTGGAAATGGCCTAGGGGGAGATTCTGCCTTGATGGGACATAACTCTCAGGTAACTCTTCATTAGCTTAAAGACAACTACAAATACAGACTGCAGAACTTATCACGTGTTTACTCTCGCTGTGGGACTCAGTGAGAAGAACCAACGGGTCACGTTCGCCTGCTCTAGGAGTCTGTGCGATAGCTCCGGTGGCTGTCCCCAATTAGTTGGGTCTTCTCGGTTACGTTAGTCGGCTGAAGCATGATAGGAGTTTCTCCATCTAAATGGGAGAGGAGGACAAGAAATACCTTAAGAACCCTCCTCTTGCTATGAAGTCATATTTCTTGTTAGCACCGCAACATTTCATCTGCTGTCCTAGCTGCAGCTTAATCTTGGTTTCACAGACAGCTGTGTGGGTACTGAAGAGGTGGCAATGCCGACACTGAGCCTACAAATGCTCTTACTCCTTGTACTTACATAATGGCAAACTTCTGGGTGACTATTGCTACTGCTCTGAAACTGGACATTTGCTTTGCAGAGATTGCAGCCTCAAGATTCTTGCCTGTTCCAATAGCAAGTGCTTGTTCCTGCAAATATCTGAATATAATGAGTGCTGCTGTGAGTCAGCAAGCACTAACCTTCACAGGGCTTGTGAGTGTGGAACAGAAATGAGTCTTGTAGACAGAGCTAACAGTAAAGAAAGAAGAGAGGTAAAAGGAAAAAAATTACGTGAGCAGTAATACACTTGAGAGGAAAGAAATCCCATATATCCTGAAAGCTAGCTAGTTAAACAAAAATATTAAATTGAATATGAAGTCTTATGTAATATATATATGTACAATAGGACTCTAGGAATTACTATTTTAATGAGTTTGGAACTACCAAAACCTCATATTATCACTATAAAAATCCTTACTACTGTGTACTTTCTCATTCTACGCAGTTTTGTGTTTGCCTTTCCAATATATCTATAAAAAATGCATTTGTTGTAGAGAAGAGGAAAGCAGAGCAGAGGAAAGTGAAGTCTTTACAGAATTCCTTGATGGCTATTGTGTTCCCTCTGATAATGAACAAGGTTTCGTTGCCCTTCTCCTGGGCCTCTTTCCAACTTCCGTTTTTTTTGGTGGGGAGGAAAAAACTCAGAGACTGACTTTTAGAGGTTCAGCCACCTTAGTGAAGTGTTTCATGTGAAAAATTGTAGACTATCTGTATCTTGATAACTAACACAGCCTTCACTGTAATTGAATACAAATTATAATTTCTTTTGCCAATGACCAAATGTTCAGAAAGAAAACTCATCTGACATTTCCTCCTGTTTACATGGTGGCTGATGGGATGAATCATGGGCAAAAGATGTGATGTACAGGAGTAACTTAACCCAGAGTAGGAATCTAATTGCATGCCATACGGCTTCCCCTCGGTGGGGGTAGAACAACTTTGACTCTGTCAAGGTGAAAGGCAAGATTGATTAAATGCCAAGCAGCTTCTCTGCATGGGCAATTCCATATTTAGACACAAGGTCAAAGACAGACACGTTTCATAACTTCTAAAAGCATATGAGTAATTAATGCTTCGAGCTCAGCTCAGGCTCATATTATTTTGGCAGTTCCAATCCATTTTTAAGTTGCTGTGTATTTTCTAGATTTCTGAGCAGCAGTCCCTCCCACCCTCTGCTGCCTCCAAGTTGTTCATTTTCTGGAAGATCGTTGATGGAGGGCAGAGACTAGCAGTTCATTTTGCTACGATACACAGGTGTGTGACAGGAGAACAGGACCCACTGCAAATCTGTCGTGTTGCCTCCAGCTGATCTGCAGACAGTTCTGAGCTGACACCCTCGCCAAGCATTTTGCTGTTTACACCCTTCTAAAACTTATGATGGGGGATTTTTATCAGAACAGGGATAACAAACCGTACAAATATAGTCTGCTAATGGCAAGCTGCAGAACGGAGGTGAGGCATAATTCACAGTTTAAACTGCTTTCTATAGATAGCTCCCGCTCTCTGTTCGCCTACATTTGTATCATATGGAGTGTGGAGGAGACAATGAAGTGACAAAAACTTATTGCTTCTGAGTTAGGAAAGTATTTTGTTATTCAGGTTCTTTTATCCTTTTTCTCTTTTTTCTCTCCCAGAACTCATTTTCTGTAAAATGCCTTGCATTGTTCTTATGATGATAACCAAATAGGAGAGAACAAACCTGCCAAACAGCTTTGAGTGCATCATTTCAGTCTGAAGTACAGAGGTAATCCAAAATTCCAATGCCACCTCCTCTAGGAACATAAAAGTTAACAAAAATGTTGCCATCAACTTCAGTGGAAGCAAAATTTGTCAACGTGCCCTGTGTATGTGGGAAAGCGATGAAGTGTTTTATGTGTCTGTGCTGCAGATGAGCGAGTGATACTTCCCTCTGCCAGAGTATTTTCACGGGTCACCTGTAGCATCACAGCATGATACCACAGATTACCCTACTTCACACCTTTCTAATGTCATGTTTGATCTGAAACCCTAAAAAATTTCATGTTTAAAATGTAATAATCCAAATATAAGACTTAATTTTTTTTCTTCCGTTGTACCTTATGTTATAGTCCTCTGGTACAAATCCATAGTTTTGAGAAGAAATCTTTGTAAACTAAGTACATGCCAGGCCTTGCAAACCTCTAATTTTCTTTAGTTCTGATGGTCATTCTACCCATGCTCTAAAATGGATCTCTCAAGGGAGATACAGAACTAGCTGAGCACTAGAACTATATATATATTTGACTAAAACCTTCTTCTAGAGAAATACAAATTCCCCTAGAAATTCTCTCTAGAGAAATAGCATTTCAACAGAACTGAGGCCTTTGACATGATTATTTGATTTCAGTGACAACTCACTTTGCTTTTGCATTTTAGGGAATGGATCTCTTTTTTTTTCCACTAATAATTAGGTTTTATGGTATGTTACCTTGAGGAATGTAATCAACTGTGTAAAACCTTAATTTTGTTAGTGAGAAATGGGAGGGACTGAAAATTATTAGTGCCATGTCAGTTCAACAGTGGAAGTCTAAATCTTGACTCCCACAACACCCATATGGCCTCATTTGCTCAGTACAACTGGCACCAGGCAGCTCCTACTGAGCACAGCCACAACTGCTGGGGACTTGCTCTCTGAGGTTTTTAGCATCAGGAATGGTGATGTTTCCTCGAAAAAGCAATGACTAACTAAGAATTGTTTGGAAAACCTTGAGTGTGGCCTTAGCTTAAGAATCTTAGCTCGTGAATTTTGACCTTAGCAAAAAGTCCTGGTTAGCAATAATATAGATGCTGGGGACAGCAGGAAGCAAAGAAATTAATTACTGGTGAGAATGCTCAGCCTGTGGGCAGAGGGCATGCAAAGAATTTGGATCCTAACAGGATGTCCTCTTCCAAACTGAAATCTGCTGCAGGAGTGATTACAGTCTGTTTCTGAATTACCTACAGGAGCATTTCCAATATTTACCTAAAGGTAAATGGCCCAGCGTTTGAAAATGTCTGGTGGAAAAGCACAATCTTTTCCATTCAAAAAATCAGCTGTATCTTTCTGGCCATCATCCCTAAAGTTGGGAGGTTGGGGGAAGAAGGGAGGGAGGAAGGAATTGCAGTTTCATGTGGTTGTCATTAATTTTTTTCTAAACAGTGTCTCTTTTTCTTTCAGCTGCAGAAAAGATGCTTGTGTTACCCTTGTCATAAAGTTTTTATTTTTATTCTCAATGGATTTGTCTCTTAAAATTTTCAAATAAAGAGAATTCTACTTTACTGAGGCATACTGGTCTTAATTGGGAGGAAAATGTAGCAAGACAGAGAAGAGTGGGAAAGGTACAAAGATCTAGTTTTCTTCTTTTTGAAGAAATATATTAAATATATTATATATATATTAATATATTATAATATTTATAATAATTTGATATTATATTTAATATTGTCTCTGAAATACTTCAAAAAACTATAATTCCACATTGTGCTAATTTTTCAGACTGATACTTTGCTAAACATTTTAAATTATTTTCTAGTACTAGTATCTCAGTGAGACTTGGTGGGAGTAAAGGGATGTCAAGGTGGCCTAAAATTAAAGAATACCAACACCTTCTGGTACCTGTGCCAGAAGGAGAGAGCAGGTTTTTTTCTGCCACTGGGGAATTTTGTGATGGACTCTGAGAGAGCAAAATACCTGCCAAATTAAAAACAAAAATAAAGGCAGAATTTAAACGTTCTGTTTCTTCAAAGTTCCATCTTCATAGTTAAAATTTGGCTTTGATATCACAGACTCATGAACTTTAGATTTGCACTTTTCAGGTGCCTAAAGTAATAGAATTTATTAGATTTGTTTCAAATAATGCACTGTGTTTATAAAGTTTACATTAGTAATTTTCATTGCCTTTGCAGAGACTGATCAAGTATGATCAATTTTTAAACTGACAGTATTTACCTTGATATCCCTCTAGGTACAACCAGTTTAAAAATACCACCACACATTGGCATTACAGTTATATAAATAGCATTTGTTTCAACTACTACAAGTGTTTTGTTACATATTTATGGAAGGATAAATTTGTGTGAAAAGTTGGAGGGAGGGAAGTGTCTTCCTGCTGAGGGAACATGACATTTGCAATCTGGCAGTGCTAATTTAAGCATAATAAAAGTAAGGATATAACACCATAAGATCTTCCATAACAATAGAAGAAAAAAAGAGTAAGGTGACTGCTTAGGTCCTTCCTTATAAAAAAGCATAATTCTAATCACAGTTTATATACATTCACAACTGAAAAGTGTCCTGTGTCTTCCCATGGTACCTTGTCTTCTTATTGCTGGAGCAAGAGCCATTGTATCTCTCTCCCTGTACATGTCTAACCAGTCTCAGATGTTTCTGCTACCCCTGAAGAGAAAGGTAAAACTCTGCCCAAAGTATGCAACACACACTAGCGCCAAGTTAGGAAATCACCACCGTCACCCCTTGGCATAGCTAAAACCTGAATATGCAGCTGGGGGAATGCAGCAAAGCCAAGAAAAGAGAGTGACCTGCTGTGAAGGTTGTCCTGCAGCCCCAGGCCCACGTTCCCTGCTCCTGAGTCGGTGCTTGGCCTGCCCCACCGTGAAGCACAGCAGGGAATTAAATGGACCAGGAACTACATTTTTGAGAGCATTAGTTTTCACGTGGATTTTATCCAAGATCTGGGTCCTGGTAAAGTAGCAGAATTGCTACTGCCAGTGAAGAAGAGAGTGAGCAGCTTGGGAGCTGGATGGGAGATGGGCAGGACCACGACATCTCCCATGCAAACTCTCTTGGGTTACTGTGCAACTATACTATTGGAAACTCTGCTGAAGCCTTTTCTTGAATGGGTATAGTCTATCACAGGCAAGATAAATTTTACATGAATAAAACCTAAAGGACAGCTTATTTAGGCCAACCACATATGACAAGCACCAGTCCAGCAGAACTTAATGTGTCAGTATGGGATCTAGGATATGAGGCAATGTGAGCATGGGGGCTGCACAATGAACATCTCCTCTTAAGATGATCCCTGAGACTTCTAATGTTTAAGTATCTTATAAGAGATACAGGAAATATTTAGCTGTGTCATAATTTTATTTTTGCATTAATACATAACTTGAGAAGTTCACTGGGTCATGGTCTTAGCTAGAATGAATTGGCACATCTCCACTGAATTCTGGAAGCAGCCTCAATACTGTGAGCAGAACATCTGGACTACAGGCTTTAAAGATTGTTTTGAACAGCTTTGCCACACAGTAAGCCCCTACAATACACACCTCTTTCCATGTCGTTCTTAATTTGCTCTTCCAAATCTTCTGGAGACACACAAAACTCCTGCTGTTCCCTCTCAGGTGCCTTGGGTTTACACCTCCCACAGCAGCAGTTGAAGCAGCAGCAGAGGCAGCAGCAGAGGTAGCAGCCCGTCAGCAAGCCACAGACTGCAAACAGGCCCTGGGTTAAACACAGCAGGATGAAAACCCTGTCAGCAGTGACCTTCCTCAAACTTGTGACAGCCTCTTACAGATGAAGGCAGATCATCAGAGAAATTCTGGTTTCCAAGTGCTTGGCACTCAAAGGAGGGCAGCCACTGGCCCAGTGCCTGAACAAGGGCCAAATCTTCCAAAGCACTCCTTAAAAACAAGCTCCTACTTGTCACTCAGGACCATGTCTACAAAGAAAACACCACTCAACAGACCCCCCACGTGCTCAGCTTTTGAAAGTCTGTCTTCAGCTGATGGCCCTCAGAGAAACCCTCCAGGCAGTATGCAAAACCCCACCCACCTTAAAATGACTCATTTCCGTCTTTAAAGTGACTCATTTGCCCAAGATCATTTTCACAAATACTTATTTACTGTCAAGTTCTTGTCAATAGCAGAGCTGAGAGAAGAAGAAGCAAAGACCCAGATGCATCCCACATAACTTTAGGCACTGAACTAAGGCATCCAAATTAGGACTGTAGCTCCTGTGGACTCTCCGCATAGTCAAAGGGAAGTTAAAAGCCCCTCGAGAGTGTGATTCAGCCACAGGAGGATTTGAATTGCCCACTGAGGGTGTCTCTGTCTCTCCACATTAGCCTGTGCAGGACCACATAAGTGAGATCTCCTAAATTATACTCCTCAGTCTATGGTTTCTTGATGTGAGGACTGAGGCAGAAAGAAGTTCCCACCTGCATGGCCCTTTGCTCACTCTTCTCCCTGTAGCACAAAGCACAGAAGCTTCAGCAGAGCCAACATCACTGCCCAGGGCCAAGACTAAAGATCTCAATCAGGGTCAAGAGCCAGAAAACTTTAATCTACAGAGCTTTTCTTCCTCCAGACCAGGTCACTGCCCAGGTCCACAGCACAGCTCCGTAGCCAGTTTTGAGTGTGGATGGAGGACCTGCAGGAGGGGAGCCTTTAGATTGGTATTGCCACTCTGTGCTCCATGGGCATATGATAGCAGCCTGGCTCCTGACCTAGGGTGGATCGAGGCCCACAAGGAGATGTCTGTGGCACAGGATAAAATTTCATATCTCTTCATGGACATAGCGGTAGAAGACCAAAGGAAAGCCAGTGACATTCCTGAAAAGCAAATCAAAGCTGATAAGTAGATACAAACAGACATTATGTTTAAATTAGATACTAGGAAGAAATTCTTTACTATGAGGATGGTGAGACACTGGAAGAGGCTGCACAGAGAAGCTGTGAATGCCCCATCCCTGTTAGTGTTCAAGACCATGTTGGATGGGGCTGTGAGCAACCTGGTCTAGTGGAAGGTTTCCTTGCCCATGCGAGGGGCTTGGAACTAGATGATCTTTAGGGTCAACCCAAACCCTTCTGTGGTTCTGTGAATGTGTATGTAAAAGCAACACAGATTTGTGGTCACCAAGTGTACATATATATGGGTTAGGGATATAACCAGCCTTTTGCATTATGGTTATGCAGTCTGCCCTTTACTAACTATTCATTATATTCATAAGACAACATGCTGCTGAGAAAGTAAGCACAAATGTCAGGATATTGTCAAACTTTGACAATGGAGCTATGTAAATAACGTTGTTATGTATGCATGTCTCAGGCAACATCAGTGGGGGCTGACTGGAGCATCTTTCATGATAATAAGACTATTTATATGTCTAATATTAATATAGGCATGTATCTAGATTGAGCCAGGTGGTTTTAAAGGACTCTGAATTCTGTTTTGAAATCTTTTCCTTAAAATGGACCACTAAAACTGTTCTAAATGCCATAATCCCTAAAATAAGTTATCTGATTTTTTATCACTTATGCCATAATAGAGAACAAATCACCACAATGTATAGAATGAAAAAAAAAGACATAAAAAATAGAGAGAGGGGGAAAAAACCTGAATTTATTTATGATACCTTTAATGTTTTAAGATTTCTTGTGCTTATATGATCATAGTTGATCAATAAACTGTCTTCAAGGTAGAGGGAGAATTGGTTTTTGCTAAAACAGTTAAATGAACAAGCCCTATGCCTGCCAGTGGAGACGTAGTTCAATTTTCCCTTAGCCTGCCTGTGTGCTCCCAGTTTAATATGCCTGCTAAGGAGTCTGGCATTTTATAAAAAAAAAATCTTCATTTTGCATTTCTCCTTTCAATTAAGTTTCCTTACTGCTATTGATAAACCTCCTCACAACTGTCAGATTTTCTTAGTATGAGTGCTCTGGGGAAGAGGAATATTTGCAGTTGAAGCGGAAGATAATAAGTGAAGGCCACTGTCCCTACTGTCTTCTAACAGAATGGAGGAAACCGGGGTTCCAATGGTCCTCAGCAGATGATGCCTCAGACTCAAATAGTATTAAAAAAAAAAATGATTGTCTCTTTATGCTTTGGAGATGGCAGGATTTTGGGTTGGGGGAGATAGAGAGACCACCTGTGACCATCCTCAAATGACTCTGTATACATATTTTGGATTTTTGGTACAAAATTCATAAAAAACTTGGAAACAGTGATTACTTTTGCTATTCATCTTATCTTGTCTCATCTCTGGCATGCAGCTTAGGAAACAATCCAGCTCTGGGAAACAATCCTCATTCCTCCTTTAGCTGTTAGGGACTTATTGCTTCTCTCTATACTCTCCACTGCTCTCCTTATGAGTTAAAACCACAGTTGTTATTTCTATTCCTGATTTTCCAACCCCAGAGGATTTTACACTCAAAAAAAATCTCCATTAAAGATCAGTAAGTAAAAGAGCAAATAAAAGTTTAAAAAAAGTAGCAAACAGTGAAGAAAATCTTGTTTACTAAGATTCTTAAAGGAGTCAAGACTGCTGTTCTCTGAGCGTTAAGGCAATGCTTCCTGGCACCTGAACTGTGACAGAAGCCAAAGGAGAAGGTGAACAGCAAACAAAAGGGAACGATCCATCAACCGATGACAGCAGCTATGGTGGCGTGTCCAGCCTACAGCAGGAGTCAGCAAGCAGGCAGCCTCCAGCCTGCCTCTGCGGGGGCAGCTGCACCTTTGCAGGTTTTATTTAAACACCAGTGTTTTATTTAGTGGTTTCATTCACTGCGTTTGAGCAGCTTCCGACACACCCTGATTCAGCAGACGAATTATGGCTTCTCAGGCCCACAGAGTACCTAAATGACTTCCCAGTTTGAAAGGGGACTGCAGGGCAGTGCAGCACTGGCCTGATCTATGCTGAATACAGGAATCCACGTTCAGTGGTTCTCAGATAAAAGATCTCACGGTGTGCTTGCTTCACACAGTACAGATAATCTTCTTGAGTATTCCAGCACAGTCCTTGGTTTCCTGTGCTTCTGCTGCTGGAAGCAGGTGGGGACAGCATGAGTTTTGCACATTTGGAATTCTGTTTGTTGCATATCTGTAACATTTCAATATTTGTAGAAACACTTGAATCTGACATATGCAAGCATCAGTGGACACCAGTGAGATAAGAGGGCACATGAAACCAACTCCTTTATGACTAGAACAGCCCATAGTGTGTTTTACCTTGAACAATACACAGGGTTTTGAGACATCATTTTCTTCTTTTCCTATTCTCTTCCTCCAGTCCGCTCTTCTAAGGTTTTCTTCTAGTTCCTTTCTCTCACATCCTCACCAGGGCACATATATGATGCCATAGTCCCAGTGTTATGTATTATTGTTGCTTACTTACATTGTGTGCAATATATAGCACATAATACAGCTAAACTTGTACAGTAATAATTTATTCAGTGGTTACCACATAAGTGGGACTTCTTGTTTTTGAATAATTAGTCATTTTTGTTTAGTCATTATTGAAGAGAAAGTCAAAATTAACCTGGAGCTCTAAATTCAAAATCTAATAAACGTTTGAAAGTGTTACAAAACATGCACTGTAACTATTTACCAAGTGAAAAAAAAGAGAAAACTTTCTATATTAGCACCAGTCTGACCTTACATTACATTCTGCCTCTGTCAGTTTTCCAGATAACGTGGTTGCTTTTTTAAGTTTTTAGTAGCAGTTTAGAGTCGGATCTTACTGTAGAGAGATCATGTTTTAATGTGGGTTATGTATGTAATTTTCTGTGTGCACTGTAACATCTGATTTCCAACAGAAAATTACAGCTTACCTTCGCCCACCAGCTTGAGAGCATGAAGTAAGTGTTGACATTTTCCTCACCGAACTGTTCTGCCACATAGAGCCCTAATGATCCATATTTGTCATATATGTTCCGCTTGGACAGATCAGTCAGGGTTGCATGAGCATTGTTGATCTCTTTAAATTTTTCTGCAGCCTCTGGATTGTCTGGATTCTTGTCAGGATGGTATTTCAGAGCCAGTTTTCTTAAACATGAAAAACAAATAAACAAAAAGCAAGAGGGGAAATAAGTCTTCTGTATACAGCTCTGATGTACTCAGTGGAAGAAGAGTGACACAAATGGACTGAACATGAAAGTTTTGATAAAAGAGGTGTTTCTATTACACTGAGAATGAACTTTGTGTATTGATACCTAGTCAGCTACTGTGTTAAAAGAGATGGGGATATATACTGAAAGCACAGATTGCAGCATGATAATATATCACAAGCATTTGTTGCATTGTGACTGCCAACTCATTTGCATCATTTAGCAGGTTTCAACAAAGATAAAGATTGTTTTAAAGGTTGTTTAAAAACATGATGATCACAGTGCTTATCCAGGCAACATTATTTTCTTTATGGCAGAGAAAATTCTGTATTAAATTGCCTATCTATAGCAGCTATATTAAAATTTTGTAAACAGTGTCTGTGTTTGCAGAAGCCCAGACAGTGATGATGGAAAACATAGTTAAGAGTTGCAATAGAAGGGAAGCATCTTTCTGAAGCACAAGGTGGAAAAGCATAATGAGTTAATCCTGGTTTCAAGTGCTTGTATTTGGGCCTAATTTCCCATTGCTGCATTTTTGAGTCAGTGCTTAAAGTAGTGGAAGATGATTGCCAAAGGATCACAGAATGGTTGCGGTTGGAAGGGATCTTAAGATCATCTAGTTCCAGCCCCACTACAACAAGCAGGGACGCCGTCCACTAGACCAAGTTGCTTAAAGCCACATCCAGCCCGGCCTTGAACACTTATAGGGGTGGGGTAACCACAACTTCTCTGGAGAAGTCCCTCACCACCTTCACAGTAAAGAATTTCTTCCTAACAGGTAATCTAAATATATCCTTTTTTAGTTTAAAGCCATTAGTCCTTCTCCTATTATTATATGCCCTTGTGAAAAGTTCCTCCCCAGCTGTCTTGCAGTCCCTCTTTGGATACTGGATGGTGCTATAAGGTCTCCCCAGAGTCTTCTCTTCTCCAGGCTGACTCTTTCACCCTGTCTCTATAGAAGTGCTCCAGCTCTCTGATCATCTTCATGTTCTTGTGTCCTTATGTTGGGGTATCCAGAGCTAAATGCAGTACTCCATGTGGGGTCTCATCAGAGTGTAGTGTCAACTAGTTTGTGTTGTTTAGCCTTTGCTAGGACAGGGCTCAATATTGCCTTTTTCTGCTGCCTGTACTCAGCACTATGGCACCTGAGGACAGATACAGCTTGAAGGGTACTGTGTGTGACTGTTTGCTCACAGTGCTGGAAAAGCACAGCATAGAGAAGAAAGGGTTTGCTTCCAACCATGTTGAAGCACTGGCAGTGTGAGCTCACACTCACTTGCAAAACAAGCATATACAGAAGTGTATCTTTTCAAAAATCACCACTCCCATTGAAGAACTGGACTATTTATTTAATGACTAGTGCTGACCTCTAGTGGCATAAAAAATGACTTAGTGGTGTTTTAGACCGATTCAATCATAGCCAAGCTATGCTGCATTTTGTAAATATTCTCTCTGAATGTTTCGGGAGCTAGCCATGACTGCTACAACCAAAAATATTTGTGATAAAAAAGCAGTGTGCTTATAATTCCTCTAACAAATTTAACTTCGTAGTGGAGTCCTACTTGATTTTCCTCTGAAGTCCCAGTACGGGTTATTCTTCCAGGAAAATCTAACTGCCCCTGATGACAGTTCCTGCCTCGAAGACATTCTGCCAGTATCAAGACTGATATGAGCCTGGACACAGCCTCTGCCTAAAGTCTCTTCAGTTCTGCTGAACTCAAGTCATGGAATCATAGATCATAAATAACTCCATAAACATGATTCTAAGCATGAAGGGAATCACATTCAATCATATTTAATATACTTTTCATACTGCACATAAACCATAAATTTTGGGTCATGTTTAACATGTGCCCTAACCAATAAAAAATGAAATATGAGAACTGGAAAAACAAGCTAAGTCTCGCATGACTAATGACGTTATGTGCCATTCAAGTATTTAAGTAAATTATGCAATCTGTCCCTCTTCTTAGCTAAAAACAAGCCCCAACAATTAGAATAAAATAAAATTTAAAAAAAAAAAAAGGGAGAGGTATTATTTTCGAAACTCATGTGTGGTTGCAGGCATTGGACAATCAACTGCTAGCCTTTTCTTTCTTTTCCCACAGGCACAAAGATATCTTCTGTCCTCTCCATACCCCAAATAATATCATAAAAAAATTAAACAGAATGTAGTTTTGCAAAGATGAAAAACATAAGTTACAAGCTCATTTTGCTTAGTATTGTTTTAGACCACTAACAGGATTACTTTCAACAGTCAAAAAAGATGACATATGTTCTTATTTTGATTTTGGGGAAACTGTCCTCACTACAAACAGTAGATTACCAAAACAACTCTCTGCACGCTGAGGTGACATACACTAAATGGAGATGATTTAGTAATAGGAAAGATATCTAGATGCTGGCAGTGCAATTCACAACACAGGAGTCGGTTAGCTACATCCCATGCCAAAATCATGATTTTATGTCCATTTGTATGTTTCTTATGGTGAATGGTCTTCTCCTTCACCACCTTAGGATCACTACTCACTGCAGTCCTCCACAGTAGCAAGCAATGTAATGTATCTGGGAGATAAAAGTGACAACAAGCAGAGAAACAGCTATCGGACAAGATGGAGAGAGCACTTGTGGAAATGAAGTCAGTGAAATAAACTTAGGATCTCTGTGAGTGGGTGACTTAGGCTGAGAGGTTAGGCCAGGCCAGACTGATAAAGCCGTGGGTCTCATGAGGTTACATCTGGATGGAAGCAGCAATATTTTGAAGACAGGAAATTATGTAGTAAAGGATAAAATATGGCAACGTTATGACCTACAAGAGGATGTCAGCAAACGGTGCCATGCTTCCTCTGACAGCTCAGCTGGTAGAGTGGAGGACTGCAGGCTCCCTTGACATGGCCATGCTTGGGTTACTGAATCACAGAATCACAGAATTACTAGGTTGGAAGAGACCTCAAAGATCATCTAGTCCAACCCTTGCCCTAACACCTCGACTAGACTAGACCATATCACCACATCCAGCCTTTTTTTAAACACATCCAGGGATGGTGACTCCACCACCTCCCCTGGCAGACTATTCCAATACTTTATTACTCTTTCTGTAAAAAACTTCTTCCTAATATCTAACCTATACCTCCCTTGATGCAGCTTGAGACTGTGTCCTCTCGTTCTGTCAGTTGCTGCCCGGTGGAAGAGACCAACCCCCACCTGACTACGACCTCCTTTCAGGAAGTTGTAGAGAGCGATAAGGTCACCTCTGAGCCTCCTTTTCTCCAGGCTAAACAACTCTAACTTCCTCAATCATTCCTCATAGGGCTTGTGCTCCAAGCCCCCCACCAGCCTC
>VXBA01003170.1:0-22851 GCA_013399895.1 Serilophus lunatus
GCTGGGAGCTGCTCCGCCCTCTCCCGAGCCCCCGTGATGGATCTCTGGGAACTCTTCGCCAAGGTCTTAGAGAGAATCATCCACAATCTTAGACAATGTTAAAGCCAGGAGCCGTGGTTTGCCCCTGTAGTCTGAACAGGCATTAGTTGTGGGATTTATTACAATACACACCTCAGTATCTTAAGCTGCGTTTAATAAATATCTGGGCTTTAAACCTAAAGCATTTCTTAGATCTATTCGTCATAAATCACTTGCAAGAGGAATTGAAAACTCTGGGTTTTTATTTTCCACTGTTCCAATTCAACAATTATCTTGTCAAGTCTGGAATTAACAGAGGAATTTTTTAACAAATAGGAAGTGTGATTCAACAGTTTACAAAATCATGACATTGCAAATATGTGTGGGTTAAATAATTAATTGAATGTTAATTTACTGAACTACTTATGTATGTAGTGTATTCTCCTTGTTAAAAAAAAAAAAAAAAAAGCTATTTTGTGAAAAGATAATCTTCAGCAAACAATAAGAATCAATCTCTCCTTTATGGAAGAAAACTCTTTAAAAGTGTGCCTACCAAAAAATTATTAACATCACTTACTCAATTCAAATCTGCTCACTTGGTGACTAAAATCCTGATAAATTATTTTGGTAAACTGCTATAAATTATTCACAACAAGCCATCCTCCAGCCCTTTATTGCTGTTTTTCTGATAACGATCAGCTTTGTGAGTACTTTGTTTAAAGCTTTAGCGATGCGTCCCTGGCCATCTTCCCAGATTTTCCTTGCCCAGGGACTGACTGGCTTCATTTCCATTTCCTTCAGCCATGCCACTCCAAAGATATGGAGGTTTGTGTGCTGAGCACCAGAAAAAACACATTCCCAAACAACTACAGGTCCTTTTGCATATGCACTTCCTTTGTTCCTTCAGCCTCTGTGAGAGTGAGGTTGTCCTGTCTTAGGATCAGCATCTTCTTTGGCATTGGCATGCAAATATTACCTTAACTTTCCTCTCTCTGTACTCCTGCAGCTGCCTGCTGACAGTTTGATCCGGGTTCCATCTTCCCTACCTGTGGTTATTTCCCAGGTCTCCAGCTGGCAAAGAACAAGCTGAACACAAAATTGCTACCCCATTTTTCCCATTTACCACTTGCTCCTTAAAATTTCTTTTCCAAGATTTTAAGCTGAGCTCTCTCACAGCCCCTGTGAAAGACTTCAGCAAAGGTTTTCTCTTCCTCCAGCTGACTGTACTGGGAATGCTGTGGATATGGAGTTCACTGAGCCTTCCTCCTGTTTTTCCATCTCATGGAACACACCTTGTCATTTGCACAACTTCATTTCTCTCTTGCAAAGGACGACAGAACTGTTTTCCCACAATATCAGGTCAGACTGAAAAGTTGTAAGTTTGTTCAAGAGCACCAAAGCATAAAAAAGACTTTTGTTTCTTTGGCTTCGAATAACTGTGAAAAACACAAGCATTCAGGTCTGATTATTTAAAAATCATAGCCAATTTTTAGAGAATATTGAGGCAAGGATTTATCCAGGCCTCCTGTGCCCTGGAGCCTGGATGGGCTGATAGGGAGGATGCAGCACCTGGTGGAACCATGGAGAACAGCAGGAGCAGGTCTGGAGCATCCTTGTGTCCCAACAGGTGATGGGAGCATGAGTGACAGTGAGGGATCTCCAGTGGAATGACCTGGAGCCAGCCAAGCCCTGTGGGAGTTGTGCTCCCACTTTGGAAAGAGCTTCAGTCACAACGGTTACTGTCACACCAGCGGAGGCACGTGTGGGAGGCAGCATCCCTAGGTATGGGCGTGATCCAAGCTGCAGCTCCTGGTCCAGGCCTGTCCAAAATGGGTGGACAAAGGTGATGCCTTTGGCCCACACTCCCAGTCACCTCCTCTCAACACACCCTAGGCATGGATAGAAAGTGTGCAGTGGCTGCAGTGGGTAGTTCTGCATCCCAAGATTCTGTCATCCTCTTTCCCTGGTGCTGGAATCAGATGCCATCTGCCTCATGGCCAAGGTGCAGGTGTGTTGTCACACCTCTCCTGTCTGCCTGGCTGTCTGTCCCTTTGCAGTAGTCCTCAGAGCATTTATTGTCCTTTCTATGTGGTTTGTGAAGTGCTGTGTGTACTTAGCAGTAAATTAAAAGGATTGGTGTACATTTATTTCCAAGACATTTATTAAATTATTTTAAACTATGCCAGATTGAAGTGGCCCTAGAGTTCACAGCTGTTCACTAGCAGGTAGGATTGGATTGCTCACCAGTGCAAGCACATTACTGGAGTTCCTTTCTCTTTAGTTTTCCCTGTTCAGTGTCACTTGGCTGAAATAATTAACTTCCCCCTGGCCTGCCTGCCCTTTACTGTTTGTGGTCATGTAGCTTGAGAGGGGAGTCTGGGTACCAACCCTTCTTTTGCTCTTGCAGAAGTTACAGGGTACGTTCCTCTTCTTCCATGAATTTCTTTGTGGGGACTCATAAGCCAAATTCAGAAGGCATTGGGAATGTGCAAAAAGGCAAGAACCAGAAGGTTCTCCTTCATAGCAAGGCAGCTCTCTGGCTTCCTTACCAGCTGTCTCCTCCCTCAGGCCTCAGGGAGACTACTGGAAAATGCCAATTAGCCAATGTCATTCCAACAGACCATCCCTAGCACACTCCATCCCAGACCTGTGGTCACCAGCTGGTGCCCAGATGCTTCTGCCAGCTGTGGGAGCTCTATGGAATACTGTAATTCCTGTTGTGCTAATTGTGCTTAGACACTACAGTGGGACTGTGGCACTTTAGAAATATCTGACATAGACAAATGGATGGATGAGGTCTCTGAAATGAAATCCCTCCCTTTTTTCTTTCTCTTCCCTCCCTTTTGTCTTTCCCTTCCCTTCCCTTCTTTCTCTCTCTCCAGAGAAACCTCCTGAGCATCAATTTCTTGGCCCAAGAATCCGGAGTTGAGGGATATTCTTAGAACTGGTCTTAATTTTCTAACATTTCTGCAAGAACCTGAAAAGCCAGAGGAGGGCACTCCTTGCTCACCACTCCTTTATGAGAGAAAGTGGTTTGTCTTTTTTACTCTGAAGAGACACACTATCCTAGTGGTAGATGAACCTGGTTCTAGCAGAGCTGCAGCTGTTCTGAGGAGGTTGTTTTTTCAGTTCTTCCTCCTGAGTTATGTGGGATCCAGTTTTCCAGTCCTCTGCTGAAAAAAAATATATGTAATAGCTATGACTGAAATACAGCTTCTTTTACATTCCTCTTTGCTTCATTGTTTGTGACTGAGAAAACAGATTTCTTTTGATCTTGGTCAAGAGGTGCATTTTGTGTGTTTAATAAATTTTAAAAAAATATTTCATGAATAATCTCTAAAGCATTTTTTGAGATGTATCAAGCAAACAAAAGTGTCCCTGCATGCACAGGAGACTGTTCTGTTTGACTCTGTTTTCCCTTTAGCCCAACAACACTGGTCTGAATAGCCAGAGACACAAGAAGCTGACCCACCATCTCTGAAAAAGAGGAAATACAGGAAAATACAGGAAATTTCAGGAGATGGAGCAGAAGAGGCCTTGGTGGAGTACTCTGCTTTGCTGCTTATGCCCTTGTGTCCCAGACTTTGAAGGGCCTTTAGCCTTTCCATGCCAAACTTGATGAAAGCACTTGTTCCTTAAAGCAGGACATACCAGGTCCAAACATCCTCCTGGATGCAGAAAGTGCAAAGATGTGCAAACTCAGGTTTTACCTTGTTCCCAAGAGACTTTTCCAGCCATGCAGACAAGCTGTTCACAATAATTCTGCCACACCACAGCCAACCCTGGCTCCTCAGCCTCAAGGGATTGACTGCAGTGAAATTCCTCCAAAAACACAGAATACTCTCAAACCTCACACAAGTCTCAGGAGGCAGGACTGGGTAAAATGCTTGCAAATGCAGCTGGTGTGACCCCTGGAAAGCCTCCTTGGAAAGGCTTCTCTGGTAACAGTGCAGGCACAAGACTATTCCCTGCCCCTGGCATGGGGGAAGGTCAGGGGCACTGTTAAGAAGGGCAGCACAGCCAAGTCAAAGTGTCTCAAGGCATTTTGCCCTCACAGAGTTGAATGGTTGAACCAGCCCAGCATGTGAGGGAAAGGGAGAGCAGGACAGATGAAAATGGGATGAACAGCTGGGAAGGAAGACTGGAGAGTTGCATTTCCTGAAGCTGCAGTGATTTGGAAGTGGGAACAGCAGCATGGGAGAAGAGTCACTACTCTCCAGATCCCCCCAAGTAATTGCTCCCAAATACCTGGACTTACTCAGTTGTGCTTTCCAGAGCTCTTGCAAATGCTCTGCTGCTGGTCATGTGTTGCTTTGGGACACTGCCTGCTGTGTCTTTGCCTCAAGCTGACCTTCCCCACAACCTGCTGAACTCCATTCTAGCTGTGGCTCAGGTGTTTGTGTTTTCCCATCTCTAAGCACAGAGCCACAGAGGAGGTTGCTGTGTGTCAGCCCCTGTTCTATCAGTGTTTCCCCTCATAAAAGAGCAGCCCTGCCTTGCTTACCCCAAATCACCTCAAAGCACACAGAACTCTGCCTTTACAGATGGCAGAGCTTTTGCCAAGCCTATGTATGTCCTTCCATTTCCCTTTTCCAAGCCTTACCCTTCCACTGAGAAGTTTCTTCCCACACCTTTGCACCTGGCTGTTTGAGAAGATGCCTCTTTGCTGGTCAACTGCTTTCTTTTCTTGCTTGACTTCTTTAACAGCTGACCTTTGATTTCTCTCTGCCTTCAGGCAGGCAGAAATACCAGGCAAAACAGGAAAACCATACATATCATATGCATTGAAGAGATTGCAGGCATCTTCCCAGTTCATTGGACACATGATCAAACCTTTATGTGAACCTAGGGTCAAACAAGAACCACAACATGCTTTTAACTATTAATTAAACAATTAATTTTAACAATTATCACAGGAAGGGAAGCAGCTATGGAAATATGGGGGTGGAACAGAACACTTTCCCTTGTGTCCAGGGAGAGAATTAAAATCACTAAATACAAGTCCTCATATTCTTAGAGAGGTGAAAGAAGATGGTAAAACATGATGGTATTTGTTCTGGAGCCTTGAATCTAAGGAATTACCTGGCATGGTCAGCATGGATGTTGTGTCAGGCCTGTTCTGAGCACAGGGGTAGGGGTGAAATCATTCAGGGTTTGCCTTAGGGCAGCCACATCCTGCTCTAAGCTTCTCAGGCACTTGTTTTATTTGGCAAATATGGGATGCAGCTGATGTTAATGTGACTTTGGGTTTCACCTGCTTCCATCTCATTGTGTACTGAGCCACTAATGCATGTGGAGAAAAAGTGAATTCCTTTCTCAAGAAATTTAACCTGAGAAGATCCTGAAATTCCTCAGGCTCTGAGTCTCTTGATGCTTCACTTTCTTTGCCATTGATGCTCAAGCCAGGCATCTCCCAGCAGGGGCATTCCTGGGGAGGGAAGCAGCGAAGTGCCAAGTCAGAAGTAGGAGGGGGAGGGAAAGGAAGCGACTGGTATCTAAAATACTCAACCCAGGAGGCAAGAACTGAAAAGAGATGCCAGAAGAAGCCCAGATATGGCTTGGAATACAAGAGAGAATGAATAATTGCAACCACCTTTGTTCCGTAAGCATCATGTGAAGATCTGCTAAAGCAGCGCTTGTGTGAAGATGTTTAGTGCTGCCATCTGTGCACAGTGAGGTTTGCACTCTTGTTCCTTCTGAGCAAAGGTGAAGGATTCCTGTCTCCTCATTCACATGGCTTCTTCAGCTGGCTGAAAAGTTCGTATTCCCTGGGCATCCATGCCATCCTGCAACTGCATACAGTTCTCTCTCTGACTTGTGACAGCAGATTAATTGGATGGCTAAAGCTCCTGCCATTCCCAGCCACCCACTGGGCTATTTTTAACTTGGATTGCTTCCCTGATCCAGTGCTCAGCACAGCTCCACAAACAGCAGAGTTGGCACAAGAGAGGGAAAACTGCAGTCTGGGGCGAGTGGTAACAAACATCCACAGAGCTCAGTGGATTCTTTAGTTGTTATTGCCACCATGCCAACCGTGTCATCAAGGAGCAGCAGCGAGTCAAGAAAAAGCAGAACAGGGGCACTAAACAGAAATGGAACTTTTTTGCACACAAGGGATATTTCCAGAGGAGATCTTAGGAGTCTTTCCCACAGCTGGAATCAGTGCTCATCTCTTGCTAAGTGCCTTTGAGGAGTTAAGGTTAGAGCTACCAGGTTTGTACTGGTCTACTCACCCCACTGAAGCTCTGGTTCCACCTCCTTTTCTTTCAAGTGTCCCTTGTCCCCTCTTCTGTGTGTTTTTGTGGTCACTTACTCGGTGCTCTGCTCGCTGAATGTGCAACTACAGCCTGACACAGACTGGAAACTTTCAGTGGTTGAAGAGTAATAGTTCCCTTACTCTCCCCTGGTCCAATCCGCTGCACAGACACAGGAACAGCTGTGTCTATGACAGGAGGGAAATGAGGGAAGCAGGGGAGAGGCTGGGATGAGTTTAATCATCACTGGTACCAAATGGGAAACCACAATCATGAGTGATTGCTTTAAATACCTGACAGCAGTTATTTAAACTTCTCTGCAGCTACCTCTCTTACTCCTTATGCAAGAAAGAAGGCCTAGGGAGCTTCACAAGAAAGGAAATGGCATTTTGTCTGGTTTAGCTTCACCTTTCTGCTTGAATCCAAGGAAGATGAATGCAGGGAGCCTGAACAAGTCTGCTGGCAGGTAAAGCAGCAAGGGATCCTCACAGCTTGCTTACCTCCTGTAGTTTTGACAGCCTTTACACTTAAAGGTCAAGTCCTGCAGAGATCAAAGTTTGCCAGGAGCAGTTATCCAGAGGTGTGCAAAATATGTTTAGAAAAATGCTCTGGAGATCATCTGCTGGCTTTTTAAAACTTCTTTTGGAATGCTAAATATTGCAGCACAAGAAGCAAAGGCCACTTTCTCTGCTCTGCAAAAGAGTGGTGTTTTCATATTTGTACCCTGGGATTCAAAGTAGCCCTGACTGCTTCAACTTCTCTTCCTGCTCCTTTCAACCATCCTTTCATCACTTGCAGTTTGGGTAAACCAAGGAAAGTCAGACCCAAGTTGTGGCAGCTTGGCTTTTTCTCATGGGCTGTTGCCCTGGTGTGGAATTTTGTTTTCTTGGCACAAATGTTTTGCTTTAACACAGACAGATTTTGGTTTTTTGTTGTCTTCTTCCCTGAGCCTTTTGCTGCTGGGAGGCTCCATCCTACTTCCTTTTGTCCATCACCAGTGGTGTGTTCACAGACAGCACAAGGAAGGGGATGGGGAGTCAGGACTGATTCCCCCCTGTGCTTACAGTGTTACCCTGGACTTGTCTTGCCTTCTGTGGGAAAAAACATCTTCTCTTTGTGTTCAGAGGAGCAGGTTAAAACCAGCTGGTGCCTTCTCCAGCACCTATAAATGAGAGTTTATTATGAAGGAAGGCCCTGTGTCTGGATGTGTGTCCCTTTACAGCCTCCTGCCCTGGCACAGAGCAGGCAGCAGCCAGTGATTCCAGAATGTGGGTACACCTCAATCCAGAGCAGAAACTGAAATGGCTGAAAGATGCTACTTCTGTGCTACGTGATGATATTACATCCAAAAAATCCCAGAGCTTATATCCCAGTTAGTCACGTCCTGCTGACACATTATATAGTGGTCAAATACCAAGCCTGAGACACATGCTAAATACTGACCACTACCAAAAGACAGTAATTCTGACACATGACTTAAAGATGGAAAGTATAATTAAAAATCTAAAGATGTATTCAGAAGCAGAAAATCCGTTTGACCAGATTTACTGAGCTATATGTCTTTCTGTAGGGTGCCTGAGCTGTGGCCAAGGAGTGATGGGGGCATTATGAGGTGAAAACCTTGTTCTACCTGAAGGCAGAAGTACAGAAAAGATTTATAGAATCATAGAATGGTCTGGGTTGGAAAGGACCTTAAAGGTCCACTATCCCAGGTTGCTCAGAGCCCCATCCAGCCTGGCCTTGGACACTTCCAGGGATGGGGCAGCCACAGCTTCTCTGGGCAACCTGTGCCAGGGTGTCACCACTCTCACAGGGAAGAATTTCTCCCTTATATCCAACCTAAAGCTACTCTCTGTCATTATGAAGCCATTCCCCCTTGTCCTGTCACTCCAGGCCCTTGGAAATAGCCTCTCTCCATCTTTCCTGTGGGCTCCCTTCAGCCACAGAATCATGGAATCTTTCCAGTTGGAAAAGACCTGTAAGATCATCAAGTCCAACCACAAATCATCTCACCTTCCACGGTGCATTCAGGCCTATTTTCCTTCCTTTATGAAGAATTAAATAGCAAGGGAAGAAAACTGGCTCTTTAAGAAAATAAGTAATTTAATTTAAATGGGATCCTATGTGAATTCTTTATAATGCTATATTCTGAGCTGAAGAGTCTACATTTCTCTCCCAATACTTTCTCTCCTAGGATTACTGAGTAGTTAACATTCGCCAAAAAATCATGTATGAGACTAAATAATAAACAAATAAAGCAGGGAAAAATGCTTTTCCATATAAACATACATTTCAGCTGTTAATCTCACCATTTCCTTTGGACTTAAGAGCAAATACTTTAAAACCATGGCAATTATGAAGTTGATAGTAGAAGGAGTGAAAGTTCAGCTTTGTGTCATTATTATTATTAAAACCTGATCTAAAGGGGGTTTTATTAAACCTAGAGGTCAGAGTTTAAATCCTGGTGATCCATTTCATGCTACAATTTTCATTTCATGATAATATACAAATTTGATGGCTTGACTGCATTAGGTGCTATCCACTGAGAAAAAAACACAAAAGAAACTGCTGTGAATTAGCTATTAAGGCACAGTATAAATGAAATTGTTGCACATAATACTACTGCAAAATCAGCCACCAAAAAACTCCTTCCTCTTTCAAATGGACTATTACTTGGTTTTCTAATTCCATATTTATACATTTATATTTCTAATAATAGGTATTAAAATATTGAGTCATTTATCAATGAGTAATTTTATTTCAGAAATTTGAAAAGCCCTTCCAAATTATTACACAAACAAGTGTTCTACATAAGCAAGAAGTACAAGGAAAGGTGTAACCACAAGGACATGTTTTGCCTGGAAGAGCCTCATAGCTCTGGATGAGCCAGGCACCTATCTCCTGCAGAGTCACTTGGAGTTGCACAACTCTGGTTCAGATGAAATACCAACGATCTGATTCATTCTTACAATGAATTTCACTGTAAATAAGTGTAAAAAGCACATTTAATACCGTGACTCAGAAGGTAAAATATCTTCTGCTCCTCCTGGCCAAAACTTGCTGTGCCCCACACCCACCTCCAGCAAAGGCTCCTGACACTTTTCTCAAAGATTGATGTCTGACCTGGCAAAGGGACCAAAGGGGATTTGTCATCGTGTAACTGCAACAAGGAAAGCACCCACAATTGCACTGTGTGTTAAAATAGCACCCCATCACAGAAAGCATCACAAATGCACTGCAGATTTTCAATTTACAAGCCATTGACTTTTTTGGGGGAGGGCATTAAAACAAGGGACTGAGGGATCTATGAGAGCTCACAAAGAAAAACAAAGATTTATTAATAGGCCTACATGTACAGCAGTTGACTGGGGATGTTTAGGGAGCCTGGAACTGAAAGATCCCACAACATTACAACACTCTGAGACCAAAATCAAGGAAAATAAGCTGGCAGACCACATTCTTACCAAATCTTTAATTCCTAGGAGTCCCAAGTGGTCAGCATTACCATAAAACTTTTATTAAAAATGAATGCCATTTTGTGAATAACTTGCATGTATTATGTAAAATATTTATTTAAGACAAATGCCATTCCATTAATAGCTTGGATGCTGCTCACTTTGAATAAAAACTGAAGGGTTAGAGATGCAACTTTGAAAATCTGGATTATTGAAGAAAAAATATATTTACTCCATCACTTTCCATGTACAGCCTCTTCTCTGTCAAGCTCCTCTACACGTAGATTTGGAGTCTACAACAGCACTCACACACACACACATAAAATCCGTAACAGCATATCCCAGTATTGTATAATATCTAATATAATGATTTTGGATAGTGTAGCAAATAAATTAATCTGCCTTTTTTTATACACAGTTAGTAAAACTACAGCTATGCATACACAAATTGCCTTTCCCTCTAACTGAACAAACAAGCTTTTTACAGAAACCACATCATCTGTGTTTCCTGACTGTGTTGTTTCAGATTCTGACTTGCTCACCGTTTTCCCCTCTGGGCTTCTGTCTTCTTTGGTCTTACTACTTCATTGTTTCTATTCCACACATCCCTTCCAGAAGACAAACTGCAAAGTCACAGGAGTGAAACTGCTGAATTTTTGAAACCACAGCTCTTAGAGAAAGATGTTTTATCAGCCCATCCTTATCTTAAGCGAAGATTAACTCTGTATCAAAATCAAAAAGAATTTAAAAATACTCTAAGTAATAACAAACTGAGAATAAGTCATCACAAAAAAAAATAAGAAAAGCCCCTTACTGAAATATTGAAGCAGCCTTTCTAGGGCATGATTCACCTACTCCTAAGATAGGCACTAAAATAAGTTGGATGAATCACCACCTAGGAGTGTCTATTTCTCCCCAGAAGTTTCAAAATCAGAACACTTCAGACGCTGTGTTTGGTTTTATTAAAACATGTATTTTCAGATTGAGGGATTAACTTCACGATATACCTTTGACAGGCTCATAGAGGGGTTTTCCCCCTCCAATTTCTTGAGGAAAAAAGGCTCTTTTATCCCACTGTCAGGCCCCCATTAGTCACTCAGGAACCAAGAGGCTTATTTCAAATTTAACAAGCATGTATGTAGAGGACTCAGAGATGAGCACGTTCCTGTGGCCAGCAGGGAGCTCTCACTGGCATCCCCATGGGAGGATCAGCAGGGAGACACTGCCCTTATCCATGTTGTTTGGTAGTTTATGTAATATCTTGTCCAGGCAGCAGGTCAAAATATTTGGCTTAGGGTCACTGTTGGGAACCTGGGAAGGACAAAAGGGTGGGTGAATGAGGGGGAAAGGGGTGCTGGGAAGAGGGTAAAATAAACAACAGCAGTCAATTTTAGAATAAAGTTTTATTTGGAATATTTGCCATAGTGAGGTCTCTATAGACTGTTTGGGGGCTTCAGAATGAAGGATTTGGTTCTGTGACACTGCACATGACCAGGACTTCCACTGCTGTCCACTGAAGTAGCTGATACAAGGACTGTCAGGAGCCAAGTGTGGGACTGGTTAACTCCAACTGAGCCTGGAAGCTGCTGCTCCTAAAAATGAAGGAGAGGACTTACACCTGTTTTTTGGGAGCCCTTCCTCTCTAGATCTTGAAATTCTCACATCCCTTAGAAGATGAGGACCTCTGCCTCCATATCTCCACAACAGATTACCAGAAATTAATCAGAAATTCATTAACTTCTATTACAAGGACAGGCTGAGAGAGGTGGGGTTGTTCAGCTTGGAGAAGAAAAGGCTCCGGGGATACCTTATGTGGCCTCTCAATATGTAGAGGGGTCTTACAGGAAAGATGGAGAGAGACAACTTACAGGGCCTGGAGTGACAGGACAAGGGGGAATGGCTTCACACTGACAGAGAGTGGGGTTAGATTGGATATTGGGAAGGAATTCTTCCCTGTGAGGGTGGGGAGGCCCTGGCACAGGGTGCCCAGAGAAGCTGTGGCTGCCCCATCCCTGGGAGTGTCCAAGGCCAGGCTGGATGGGGGTCTGAGCAACCTGGGATAGTGGGGGGGGTCCCCGCCCATGATCCTTAAGGTCCCTTCCAAGCCAAACCATTCTATGATTTTATGATCTGGGAGCACCTGAGGAGAGAGCTGGTGACTTTCCTGAACCTGGGAATTCAGGACAAACTCCAAGGACACTGGCAGGGCTGGGAGGGGCCAGGAGTGAACTGCACATGCCGGTTCCTGTGCTCAGCAGAGCCTGGGGGCCTGGCACCCTGCTCCCAGCACCTGGCTCTGCAGGGCCCCCCACGCCCACACAGCATCCTTGCTCAGCCCCAGCAGGAATCCCGGCCAACCCCACTGCGGGAAGCACCGGGAATGGGAAAAGGGGTGCCCGGGCTGGGTGGCACCAGCACGTGGCTGGGGAGAAGCAAGAAGCCACCGCTGAAACCAGGCAGGGAACAGCAAACCTGGCCCGGGCAGGGAGAATGGGCAGGGGAGAATATCTGCAGGGATAAGAGGTTTGGAAAACAATCTCTGGGAAGAAGGTGGGAGCAGGGTTTGTTGAGTCTACAGGAGCAGGCTGGAAATGGAGCAGGACACGATGGTGCAGTTGAAGTACAAGAGAGGCTGTTAAGAAGAGAGGCAGCGATTGCATTACTGGAAGGACAAAGATTAGATCTAATCAACTTAAATTTCCAGGAAAGGAAAGAAGACGGAGTGGGGGGGGGGGGGAAGAAAAAGGCTGGATGTTGCAAAAATGTTCTCCGTGTGAGTCCTGGAGCAGATTATCTGGGAGGTTGTGAAACCACCTGCACCAGAAGGTTGAGAAGTTAACCAGACATCACAGTGCTCCCTCAGGAGAGGATGGACTGCCATGCTATCCCTCAGCCTTTGGAAAGCAAAAATCCATCGATCCTTTTCAAAAATGAAGTAAAAAGCATCCAAGCATATCACACGAATCACTAAATGTATGGGTGATAAATAGAAGGTTTAGCATTTGAATAACAAAACTGCTATAGTTTTACAAATCCTAATTTTACTACTACATTGAAATTCAAACTATGATTTGGATAGAAAACTTTGATCTTTCCCCTCAAAGAAATAGCCTTGCAGTTGTTGAGCAGGTAAATGCTGCCAAGACCTTTTAGTACCGTATCTGTCACACAAGTTACCTCGTCATACCTCCTTCCTGTGACCAACCTTTGTCCTCTGTTATCTCCTGCTCCCATGTAATGACCTGCAGAGAAGCACTGGCCACTTCTGTGTTCTTTGGAGCACTTTTATTCCTGTTGAAATGCTTGTGAGCAGGACCAGTCTCACAGCAAGGTTATGCAGTCATCTCTTCACCATCTGACATTACAGGGCCAAAGGATACCTCAGGCACTGGTCAAAAAAAAGGTCATATGGTTCTTCTGGAATCCACTGAAGAGAATATTCCCAAGGTATAGAGTATACTGAGGCATTCAGACCTTCCCAGTCCAGCAGGAATAATTAAGGCCATGCAGCACATTTTAATGTAATGGAGTACCTGAAGGACACAGAGTTAGGAAAACACAGGGAGTTGGGACACAGGGCACAAAGAAACATTAAAGGGAGCTCTCATTTCATGAGCTCTGAAAGAGAATGTTGAGTGCTTGAAGTCATGTACAGATATTATCTACTGGGGACATCACACCTTTGCAAAATAGCCTGGGGAGTTCAATTTAACACTGTTTTATGATGAACAGTAGAAAGAGGCAAGCATACTAGTCAAGGACTCTGGAACTGGTGATAGATTGCAGATGAGAACCCACAAATTCCAGGCTGTAAGCTCTTGGCCCAAGGACCCTTAATCTGAAAAATCAGTCCATGGCTTTCACTCTCATAAATGCTGTTTTTCATGTGGTGTTTGGGGGAATAATGATATCTGATTATTTTCTTTTCACCCCTTCTATTCCACCTGGTCATGACTTTGTGCCAGCTGAAAACAAGACCCACTATCTAAAAATTCATATGAAAATGAACATTCTTTAAACAGAGAACTCTGAGAGAGAGAAACCCTTTAGATGCTGTGACTGTGCAAAAGGTTTTGATGGGAATTCTGGGAAATTTGATGGGAACCCCGACTCAACATCAGCTGGTTCACACCAGAGAGGAGCCTGATCTGTGTGCTCCTTGTGAGAGGAGCTGGAGCCAGGATTCTTCCCTCCCTCAGCATCAATGAAACCACCTCACCAAGAAACCAAACCCTGAATGGAGCGTGGTCACTGCGAGTCCTGTGAGGAAGGCACTTACTCCTGCGCCAGACATGGGATAAAGGCAAAGATATCCAGGCCATTGTTGGGAGTCTGGCTCCCAAACACTACAGAGAACAGTCTGACAGTGCTCCAGGGCAGAGGGGTAACAGGGCTTGGATGTGAGTATCCTACTAAGATAATGGGCCTGAGGAGGTTGCGTGGGTTTTTTGAGAATAACTAACAAGGAAGGAAGAGGTCCAGGGAATGAAACATCAAAAGCCTGGATCTCCTACTTACCAACTTACAGTTGTGACAAGCTAACCTTTATGCAACTTTTTGGTCTTTGTTTCTTTATTCTCTCAGATATTTTTGATGGCTGCAACTCACCTGTCCCAGGAGGTGTGAAAATTTCAGAAGAGTCTCTCTGTGACAAATGCACATGGAGCACGGGACAAGGATGAGGTCCCTACCTCAGCCAGTTCACAATGTGAGCCTCCAAAGTAATGCAGCAAGGTTTTTATAAGGTAGAAAACCCATTCTTTTTACAGAGCCATTCTGCTTTTATGTTTTATTTGCAGTATTATTCTTGTGCCAACTACATGCAAAAAAACCCCATCACACAGCCTGAATCACAAAAAAGGCCCTTTCTGTAAGGACAAAAGCTTCCTTCATGAAAAATGTGCCTTTGCTAATACAAAACAATCATGCTTTAGTCTGCCCTTCCAACAGTGGCATCAGAGCTCCAAACAAACAGTACCTCCCCACCCCATGTGCACAGATGTATTTCTCTGCAATCCATCATATGGAAAAGGTTTCTTTTTCCATAGCTGAGTGGAGTAGGAGGCACGGGGAATCCTCTCTTGGTATAAAACAGGCCAACATTGCAGAGGTGATTTCAGGAACTTGTGCTCCTTTTTCTATTATTAGATTTGTGGGCCATTACAGGACTCATGTTGAGTTTAGGGCCTCCTTACTTTGGACTAGTAGAGAACAGGCATTTTCAAGGGATGAGAAACTAAGTGAAGGTTGGGTTAGAGGAAGGGCTTGGCCCCACAGCAGATGTCTGTGACCATGGCTGTGACCTTCCTGAATTAATATCCCAGACTGACCCTATGCAGCAGTTTTGGAGAACCACATCATGAACCTCCTGGCAGTTTTTGGAGCAGGGCGAGGGTTCATGGTTAGGCTTAGATGTTGTGGATGCCAGGATGGGGTAGGAGATCAAGGGCTTCTGAAAGATACAGGATGAGGACGCATCAGGCAAAGCCTAGAGATGGGTTTCTCCTGATGCTTTCACGAATAGGAGAAATAATTTGCACTAAAGGAGACGGTATCCCAGGCAGCAGGATTTGCTTCCAGTGCCCAACACCTCCTCTTTGCCTGGGAAAAGACTAGGGAGTGTTTCTTTGGGCTAAACTTCATATCCACCATGCACAGATAAGGAGTGAGCAGCCCCCCACATCCTCCTGCTGATGTGAGCCTGACTTGTGTGCCTTGAGCTGAATGAGGGTCTCATTTCCTTCTGTGGCTAAAATCAGAGAGATTTTCTTTTTAAAAAAGCTGAAACTACAATAAAACAGTGGATCTTTCTTGCACACTCTCCCAGAAAGCCTTAAGAGTAACCCAGTGCAACTGCCTGTCCAAGCCTACCAAAAAGTGTCTGAGGGAGGAAAAGGCAGGTTGTTCTTTAAACCTGCTGGTGTGACACTGTAGTGACCTCACCAGCACAAGGGAGCACGTAAAACCAAGAGGATGGTGTTTGTGTTCTTGTTCTCTCACCTGGATGCAGCCAGGAAACAGTGTAGGAACAGCTTCCCATGAGGGGGCACTGCACTGTTACACATCCAGGCTTGGAGATCTCCGCCTCCAGGGCTCATGCAGGCACTGAATGGGGAGGGAGGCACATTTCAGCTTTGTTTATCCTCCTCTGCAAAAACTAAGCTGATGAGGAATTACTTGTTAAAAGTTACGCTGCCAGGTGTAATTTGATCCACAAAAAAAAGCCAAAACAAACCCCCAAATGCTACATCCAGGAAGAATCTGGGATTTCTGTACTTTCAAGTGCTTGATTTCACAGCCATTCAAGAGCATCTTAATACAAACTAGGTACCTTCGTGTGCATTTTTTTTAATTAACAGGGAATCTTGGGACAGATCAATGTTTGTAGGCTGTGTTTTGTGACTAACCAACAGGGGGGAGGCAAGTGAAGGGCTGCTCTGAGTCATTACTGCTGACCTGCACCACAAGCAACAACACTTGGATGGACATTATCCTGTGAGGATCTCAGCTGGGAAGAGGCAGCTTCCTGGCACGGTGGTTTTCCCAGTGAGCAGGACTGGGATCACTGGGTGGGGTTGGGGCACAGGCAGTGCTGCTGTTTTGGGGAAAGCTGGGTGTCACCCTCCCACCTGTGCTGCTCACACTGAGGTGCTGCAGGTGCCTGCATGGGTCAGACCTGCACACAGGCATGTGCTTTCTCTGTGCAGCTCCTACTCAGGCCCTCCCTTTCAGCTGGAACCAGAGGAATATTTGGCAAGCCCCTCAAAGGCAGCAGGCTGGTTTCATTTTTGCTCTCCACGCTCAATTTTGCAGAGCTCCCAACCTATGTCGGCAGCTCTGGACTGGAATAAAATTGCAGGGGTGGGATTTTGCCTGCATTCCACCTTTTCCTTACAATAGTTTACTTCTAGGGCTCACAGTTGAGCAGAAATGACCACAGGGTAACTGGCCTACCCAAGTCTGAACAGAACAGAAAGGCAGAATGAAGTGTCCTGGTTGTTCTGGTAGTGAATTGGTTTGTTTGTTGTTAGCATCCTTTCTACAACTTACTGTCATGACTGCTCATATCTACAAAAGTTCTGAGGAAGACTCTGCTCAAGTTCTTGCCTTAGCAAGTGGAGTGGAAGTATTTTATGAGTCCAAGTAGCCTTCTCCTGGACTTCTCAAAGAGAAAATGGCCACTTATCAGGGATCCTCTCTATTTAGGCCTTTTCTCACTCCTAAGGAAGCAGCAGTGAGCTGTACATGACTCTAGTAAATTCCTGCTTACCCATTTGCTCATCCCAACTGACCTCCTCCATCCCAAGAGGCCCAGTTCACAGGCCATCCACCCCAGCAGTCTGTAGGGTCAGGAATACTGCAGGAGTAAAGAGAGGAAATGACAGCTTTAGAAGCATCAAGGCTATGAATTACAGCCTGAGCTTGGGATGGAGCCCCAGGAGAGGAAGAGCAGAGAGGAGCAAAGCTGTTAACAAATTAGTCTCCTGTTGAGGGGAGGCAATATTCAAGACAGGGATCTGAAGGACTGGATCCCAGGCAGCTGGAGACACCACAGCAGCCTCACTGCCTGGACCAGACTTTGCAATATCCTCAGGAAGCTGCTGCTCCCCAGCACTGCAGCCCCCAAAGCTTCCAGCTGGGCTCACAGATCTTTGAAGGCCACGTGTATGTGAGATCACAGAAGGATTTGGGGAAAAAAACAGCTTTTTGCAGCATTCAGAATCACAAAACACAGAAATTGGAAGCACCACAGGAAACCAAGAGCTGACTCCTAAAGCCTCCCTGAGAGCTGCAACAGAGGATTTCAGTCGATGGGAGGCACCTACCAGGAACAAGCAACTGGGGCATCCTTTGCATGGATCAACTCACTGGGGAAAAAGGATAATAAGCCCAAAGATTTCCTTAAAATTGTAACTGAGCTTGGAATTGCCTGTGTGGATTGCTGTGAAACAACAGCTCCTTGGAAATGTTTGCATAACCAGTTTGCATCAAGATTTTTCAAAATTTGTTTGTGGTATTTCTGGATAGCAAGATCAATGTTGTGCTTCTGGATTACCAAGAATTAAAACTTTTGATGATGAAGTTGAGGCAAAGCCCATGAAAAGTTTTCCCATCTTTCTCCTTGTCTGACTACTCATTCTCCTAGTATAATTTTTTTTCCTCCATAATGTCTTTTTGTCCTTGTGGAGACACCTCAATAGTATGAAGCATTGAGATTTGTAACCTGTACAGATACTGCCTTGTATTTCCTAGATCTCCTGATGTGTGTGGACGACAGGCCAGAAATTATTGCAAGTTTTACTCAGTAAAAGACACCTCTGCTGATATTCAGTGTGAAGTACCAAAGAATGCCCTATTTAATGTTCTTGGTCATAAACCATCTTTTCCCTGGACTAGTTCAAGATTTATATTTTGGGAAAAAATAAACCTTTTATCTCAAGCTCATGTCATTTATCTGCAAGGAAACTTCAGTACAGATCTCTGTATATTAAACAGGTGGGAATAGAGCTTAGAAAGCCATATATTCAACAGGAAGGAAGGAAGGAGTGGGATGTTATACTGCATTAGATATATGAAATGTAATTTCTGCATATTTGGAAAATTTTCCAAAAAATGTAAAAGCTTACTCCTATTTCACTGAAAATTCAATTGCTGAGCTGCCAAACACTATTTGTGAGCAGGAAACACTGTGCAGGTATCCATTTGTACAAAGATTCCTTACTGTTTTCTGTAGGAAAACAAAAGGATGTGGCTGAATGAGGATTATAAAGATATGTAATTTCAGCGGATTATTTTGCTCCTGGTTTTGTTCTGTGAGAGCAAACACAGTGTTGTATCTGGGTCACTTGTTGGCTGCAGGCTACTTGGGATTTCCAGGAGAGAAAGCACTTGAGAACCCGTTCCAGTCTGTGCCTGCTTCTCCTGGGATGCACTTGCACTTTGACAACACGAGTTTTGTCTCAGAGCTCCTGTTATTAACTCAGATTATGTGGGTTTATAACTAGTTTCCCATAGGAAAGCATCTCTGGCCACACCACCTGAAGGATTTTCCCAGTTCTACATTTTCCTAAGCCTTTCTGTCACAGCCACCTGGACATACCCTGGAACAAATTGCAGGAAAGATTCTAGAAATCAGTACTTTTCTATGTGAAGTCCATAATTTCTTGAACACCTGGGGTAAGTGAGGGCTCTGCCAGCCAACAGTAGGAGTTCACCCTTAAAACTGCACCCACAGCTGGCACTGAAGCAGACTCTCAGACTAAGACAGGCCCAAGCTCACTTCCAGAAACAAGGAACTTCCTGTGAGTAAACCAAGAAACAAAAGCTGAAAGTACTGCTCCTCCCTAGCTGCTGTCACGTGGGGAAATCAGAGCATGAGATACACCTTAATGTGAAGCAGTGGAGCTCAAACCCTTATCTCTGAGAGATGGTTTGCACCCTCCAGCAGTTTAATACTCCACTGCATCCTTTCTGCCCTACCAGGCTGAATCCAAAGCGATGGCTAGAAGAATAGAGAACCTCTGTCAAGTCACAAGGCTGTATTTGAGATAAAAACACTAGCAAACCATGGAAATGCGACTTTTTTTTCCCCTCTTTTTGTCCAGCACCTGCCATAGCTCATGGAGGTTCTGGCACCTGCAAATGCCACAAGAGCACTGCGGTATCAAAGCTGAGCCTGCACTTCCCAGTGTGCTGCAGGGAAAATGCAGTGCTGGGACTGCTCCCTGCTCAGGGAGAGCTGCAAGCAAGGGGCAGGAAAGGAGACAACTGAGTTTCAGAAGGGCTGTTACCGCTGGATGTTCCCAGCAAGCCCGGGAGGAAATGAAGGAAAACGGCCGGAGCTGACTCACCGGGGATGGGTGTTTTACTTGTTGCTTGTGTAAACTTACTTTGCTCCAGCTTCCATTCCACTGTTACTTTCCATTCTTAGGGAGGCTTTCCTTGTCCTATATATACACAGGTCTGCATCTGCTTGGAGTAAGGTAGAGCTGCTAAACACGCAAATTGGTTTCCCAAGGAAGGCTCGAGCAGATCATTTTAGTCAATTTTAAGACCCTCAGACAACTCCCTCTCTCTGCACAACCCCTGACATGTCAGCAGCTTAAGCAAGAGCTCCTGCCAGGTTCTGTCCTGCTGTCTGCCTGGTTTTCTGCAGGCACAACCGTGTGCTTTGCATGGAGCACAAGTGAACCCAGAGTAAGATCTGCTGAGGAGCAGCAAGGACGTGACAGCCCAGGGCTGCAGCGGGACGGGATGTTTACGAGGAGGATGTCTGAGAGGGAGGGCAGTGTCCACACTGCCTCCCAGCCTGCTGATAGCACTGCAGGAAGCAGCAGCACACCAGGGTGACAGGGCCCTGCTCTTGTTACTGCTGAGCCTCTTTGCAGCAGGAATGTTCCCTTGGAGGGAGAGGGATGTACCAGGTACTCAGGTGGTGCAGCCCACAGATAGCAGACAACACAGCCCAACCCACTTGGGACATCTCTGTGCTGATTTCTGTGCAGCTTCCCACTAATGCTGGCTCTCCACTTGCCACTCCAGTGCTGTGGGATGTGCTGGCCAAAAAACACTGACCCATTGTAGCTCACTTTCCTAAAAGAGGGGGGAATATTCTCAGCATTCCTGCTCACACTGTGAAGGGTTCCAGATGTGCAGATGTCCTAAACATAAGAAAAGCCTTTATTTTACCATGAGGATTGTTAAACTGGCCTAGGGTGCCCAGAGAGATTGTGGAGTCTGGAGATATTAACACCTCAACTGGACCTGCTCCAGCTGACTCTGTTCTGAGCCAGAGGTTGGGCTGGACGGTCTCCAGAAGTGCCAGCCAACCTCAGGGATTCTGGAGCCCACCTGTTCCTCACTGACCTCCACATCACTGGCAAAAGCACCTCAATAGCACTGCAGCAATTTTGCACAGGCCCACACAGCACCTAAGACTGCAGTTGCCACTGAGTTAGGGAAGGAAAGCTTGGCCCTTAGGAGGACACAGGTAGTGATACTGAAAGCTCCACATCTTAACTTTGGCCACTTCTTCACCCAAGGTAAGGCATGGAGAGAAGTCAGGCACTCAAACTCTCTGTGCAGTGGGCAGAGAAAGCAAAGTATCTCAGGATATGAATTACAGAAACAAATAGAAAGCTGCCTCTACAGCTGCTGGAAGAGCCAAGGACAGGGGTAAAAGTTAAGCCCTTCTCAGGCAATGAGTTGCCCTTTTCTGTATGAGAGAGGCGCTGTTCTCCAGTCAGGACGATCAATTCCAGCCCACTGGCAGCTTCTAGGAACTTAAAAAAATGCAGTAGGAAGAAGCATTGCCTATTTATGTAATGTCCCAGAGGTCTGAGCAGCAACCTCAGAGAGACATGATCCAGAGCTGATTTCCCAGTCTCTTGGTCTTTGGGAATTTGAAGCATCCCTTTCCTCACCATTGACTGCAAACATGGAGATGTGGAATAGGAATCTCAATGGCAGAAGCTGATCCACTGCTGAAAAAAACTCATCCACACAAAAGAAGGAAAGGAGTAACTGGATCAGGAGGCAGCAGCAAGCACAAGTAGGATGTCACTGGCTGGCAAGAGCATTCACTGTGCTGCTTTTGGGAGGAGTTTTCCTGCCTGGGAGACCCCATAGGTCATGCAGGGAAGGGAGGGTTCAGGATTGCCTGGGTGTTGGCTGCAGAGTTCCTCTGGAGTTTGGGCCAAGCTCTCTCTTCTCTTGCTGAACTCTTCAGAGCACATCCTGGAGGATACACACCTGCAAGCCTCAGGAAATGATTAGGAAAGAAAAAAGACTTAGCAAAGAGATGGCTCTGGATATCAGTTTGAGGAGACAGAAAAGCCATCCTCAGTAGCCTGTTGAACCTAATTCTTTGCACACCTTGCATTCTTGGTGAGCAAAGATCTGTGCTGAGCTGAGGTGCATCCTCACATAAATCCTGTACCCCTTTAAGCAAATCCAGGCACCTATGCTGCAATTAGTAAAACTGGGGCATTGAAGAACAAAGCAACTTACTCTGCTTATTTTGCCATGGAATGAACCCCTCCCCCAAACTTCTGAATTTGCCCCCCCCTTTTTTTTTTTTGTCACAATAATTAGCTGTTTCAGGTTTCCCTTTTTCCTGCTACTCCCAAACATCCCAAACATATACTGCCTTGTATCTAGTTGTCTCCTTCTTTTCTTCTTTCCCTTTATTTGTGCCTTTTCTCTGCCAGCCTCTGTTCCACTATTCTCCCAGGTGGTGGAAATCTCCCTACAGATTATAAGTCCCTGTCACTACAGTCAAACTGACAGACAGGGCTAGAATTTCCTTTGTTGGGAACTGATGTGCTGTCCCCTTTCAGCCCACAGCTGAGCACAGCCAAACAAAGCCCTGATGCAGGCAGGGCTCCTCAGGATATTTACCTGTGCACCGAGGAGAGACAGAAATGCCCAGGAATTGTAGCTGTGGATTCAGCTTTTCAATGCAACCTCCAGAGTTTTTCTACCCAAGTCCCGCTCAATTTCTTCTGAATTCAGATGTTTCATTCACTTACATTTACATGACAATCTTGGATGTGATCCTGGGATCCTGTAAAACCCGGTGCTTTTCCTTAAAACCACAGCTGCCTGTTGGGAGGAAACACGAAGGCTTCAGCCGTGCAGTGTTAAGGAGTAGGAAAACAGGACACTCGGGTAGCAAAGGAAACTTAAAAAACATAAAGTCCTTCTGTTCCTTGAGCTGGGATCGGTGGGTCAAGTGCACCCTGGGGGCAAAGCAACCAAGTGCCAAGAGCTTTCCCCCCCATGCAACGTTATTACAGAACCACAGAATACCCCGAGTTGGGAGGGACCCACAGACACCACCGAGTCCAACTCTTAGCCCTGCACAGGACATCCCAAAAATCCCACCACGTGCCTGAGAGCATCGTCCTAACAGTCCTTGAACCCTCTCAGGCGTGGTGCCCAACCAAAAGCACATTTCCCAACATCTAGCATAACCCTGCCCTGACACACAGCTCCAGCCCGCACCCAGCAGCGCTCCGTCCTCGTGTCTCCCTCCTTCCCGGGGAAGTTGGCACTGCAGCGGGGTCTCTCCTCTCTCCGTCTCTCCTCCGAAGCTTGTTCTCCCGTATTCTTGAACTAAAAAA
>VXBA01003170.1:22867-388268 GCA_013399895.1 Serilophus lunatus
AAAAAAAAAAAAAAAAAAAAAAAAGTAAATTAAAAAAGAAAAAAAAAAAAAAAAAAAAAAAAAAAAGGGAAAAAAAAAAAAAAAAAAAAAAAGGAGAAAAAGCAAAATACCTCGCGCTCAAGATGTTCCGGCGGGGAGCTTCCCCCGGGAGCGGTGCCCGTGTCCCGGCCCGGCCCTGCCCCGCTGCGGTGCCGTGGGAGCGCGGCGGCCGCGGGCCCCGCTCGCCAATCAGGGCGGCCCTGCCCCCGGTAGGTGTGCCCGGCTCACCTGGGGCCGCGCTCCGCGCTCATGACACACCTGCGGCCCCGCAAAGGCGGCGGCCGAGGGGCAGCGCTGGCCCCGGCCCCGCGATGGGAGCCCGGCGCAGGTAAGGAGTTGGGAGAGAGAGGGGAGCGGAGCGGGGGGAGGCGTTGCCGTATTCCCGGGAGAAAGAGAAGGAGAGAGAGGCGTCGCTGTATTGCCGGGATCGGCGCCGCCGTGTTCCCGGGAGAGGCGCGGGCCTGGCGCCGGATCCCCGCGGAGCCCGGGCCGGGCCGGGCCGGGCCGGGCCAGGAGGGTGGGAGCGGGAGGAGAAGGAACGGGAAGGAGAGAGGGAGGAGGGGAGGGAGGGAGGGCGGCCGACCCACCATTTTAGGACCCGAGGGGGGACGGGAGGAGGGATCTGCGGGGAAGGGGAGCCTCGCTCCTCCCGCCCGCTGCGGGCCCGCTGCGGGCGCCGCCGTCGGGGCGCGGGGTTGGGCGGGGTGCGGGAGCCCCGGTGCCAACGAAGGGGCGGCCGCCCCTCCGCCCTGCCCTGCCCTGCCCGGGGCACCGCCGCCCTTCCTGGGGGGCTCCCGAGCTCCGGCCCGGCCCCGCCCCGGGCTGTGCTGCCGGGGAGCCGGAGCCGCTCGGTTCCCGCAGGAATGGTGGTGCCTCCCACGCAGCAGCGCGGTCCCACGGCCCCGGCCGGGGTTCCCTCCGGGAGCCGCGGGGGTGCCGCGCTTGGACTCTGGACGCCTCCTCGTTGTTTTCCTCCTCCTCCTCCTCCGCCTCGTGACTCTTTCGGGCCCGTCCCGCAGGGACTGGAGGCGAGATCCCAGCCCGCTCCTCGCTTCCCGCCGCCTTCCCGCAGGACCGGCCACCGCCGCCGCGCCGATGGCAGCCCCGCCGCCCCGGCCAACCTGCCGGGGGCGTGGCTGGGGCTCCCACGGCTCTCTCCCGACCCATCCTTCTCCTCCTCCTCCTCCTCCTCCTCCCAGCACCCGTGGTTGTCCTTGATGCATCGTTTATCCCCAGATGTTGGCTAAAGCCTGGATGGAAGCTGGTAGGGATTGCAGGGTCATCAGAGAAGGACTGAGCTCAGCTCAGCGGTGTTGGCTTGTTGCAGGCGGGATGTGGATGCTGTTGGCTTCTCCTTGAGAAGCGTCTTCCTCTTGGACCAGGCCACGTCCGCGACGTGTTGTTGGAAGTTTTGTGACCCGATTTTCCGGTGTTTTGGGGTTTCTCGTAACCTAAATGGCTTGGAGATGGCTGGGCTAAGGGCAGAGTCCTTTTGAAGGGTTGCACAGGAGGGAGGTGGCTTGGTTTGGAGGAATAATGTGCGGGGTGACCCAGATTTCAGGACTGCGCCTGGGTGAGGAGGAGGCGGCATCCGTAAATCCAACTGGAAGTTGTACCAGACCTTAGTTATTGTCAGAGTTAGGAACAGCTCCTGTGCTGCCTGTACAGCTGCCTGGTGGTCTGGGCAGGTCTGAGTGGAGTTGTCTGGTCTGGCCCCTACTGACAGCAGGTGACTGGGCCTGAGGTCAGTGCTCCTGCTGTCTGAAATACTGGGACACAAACACTTCCTCTGGGAACCTCTTGTACATCCTGATAGAGTTTTGCTGGTAAGAGTCTGTTCCCCAGGCTTTTTATTTTTATTTCATCCTGCTAAATTTAGGGGGATGTTCTTGCTCTTGTTCTGTCGAGTCTTACCCTTTCTTATGGTTCACTGACTTCAAGTGCTTTCTAGCAGGAAAGAGCCAAATTATGTTACGGTTTTTGATTTTTTATATTTTCTAATTTTCTTTTTAATGTAATCTCCATCAGAGTCTGGTTGAAAGTGGGCTGTTTCATTTAATTAGTTCCTATTCTTATAAATTATGCTCCATCTCCGTGGTGATCCCAGGCAAAATTTAAGAAATAGCCCGCAAGGGATTTCAAATTCGTAATTGGAATCACATTTTTTCCCAAGGATGTTTGATTCCAAGAGTTACTGTGCTTTCTGTCATCTGGTATCTTTCCAGCTTGATGTTGTTTGCTTAGTTACTGTTTAGCTAAATTATCCATAGCTAGTTTATTTCAGTAGTCATGCCTGGGAAGTTTTGCAATTCCTTTCTGCTTTGCAGCTCCTCACTGGAACTCCTGCTGAATCTTCTAATGAAGCAGTTGGGAGGGACTCCAGTGCACATGTAGTCGTGCCCTATTGTTTTGACACTCGGGCTGTAACAGAGGGAGATTATTTCCTTCCTTGGTGAGGTGATCACACAGTGGATGTTCAGATCATCGGCCACTTGGGGACAGACGCCTCCCTCTGACCCCTGGCAGGTATTTACATTCCCAGCTGGTTATCACTGGCATCGAATCCAAAATTCTACTGGAAAAGTAGCCAGTCTTGATTGCAAGATATCAGGTGATAAAACGGCACTGGTTCCCCGGGTAAATTATTCCGATGGCTGATTACCCTGGCTAATGTCTTATCTCCATCTGTTCCGGCCACGAAGTCTTGCTACAAGGTTTCCTGCCAGATTACAGAGCCTGTTGCTGCCAGGATGACACGTTCCAGCAAAAAAGATGGACCTGTTATGGCACGAGCCTAGGGCTAAGCTCTTCCTTTTGGGAAGAGGCAGTCAGGGAGCTGGAGTCGGGGTGGGCAGCAGCTGAGTGTGCCTGGCCGTGGTGTCTGTGTGTGGACAGGGCTTCCAAGGAAATGTCATTGAAGAACTTGTGTGTCCTGGAGTTTGGCTGAGTAATCCAGCAGAACAACAGGCTGCTGCTGAGGGAACCATCCAGTTCTCATCCAGTCCTGACTGCAGGCTCCTGCTGCTCCCCTTGGATCAGAGCTAGTGACCAAGAGGGCTCCAATCACTCCAATCACTGCTCCAGCTGAAAGCTAGCCCCCATCCCAAAATAAAAAAAAAACAGGACTTTTGGATCTGGAAGTGGGATCAGCATAAGAAGCATGGAGAGGGACCACCTCTTTCAGCAGCAGCCCCCTGCCCGTGCTGGATTAGAAGCCAGAGGGAATTGCATGTTTAGTTCCTACATTTCTGCGCTGGTATAAACAGGCTGTGGTTGCACAAATCCTCTCAGGTGGCATTGCTGTTGGAAGAAGCTGTTGTGCCTACCTGTTGTCATCACTGCTGGTTCCCTGCTCCGGTTTGTTGTGAGACCACACGTACACCTGGGCCACCAGAAGAGAAAGGGCAGAGGATGGAACTCCTTTTAGCAAACAGAAGAGTGTGTGGAACCAAGGATTGGGACACAGGAGTCACTCAGAATTACACACACAGAATTAACAAGATTGGAAAAGACCGTAGAGATCATCAAGTCCAACCTTTTACCTAACTTAACAACCTGTCCAACACCAATCCACCATCTAAACCATCCAAATCACGCCGCTGAGTTCATCGTCCAAGTCATCACAAGCTCGCCTTGCCTTAAATCTTAATGGAAGCTGATGTATTTTTTCACCTGCCCTTTGCATCAGGTGTCTGAGAGCAGCTGCCCTGATTTGCTCAGTAGTGAAGTTTTAACCGCGTTGCATGAACTGGGTGGAGTGGGTTTAGCCAGGATTGGGTTTAGATCAGCTGCCTGTATGTCTTTGGTCAAGAAGTGTGTGTTGGAGTTTGGCTCTGTGTGGGAAAGAGTTTAATGTATGAAGAGGAAGGTCTGTGACACACTGACACCTGTGGAAGGTTCATCAGTGCAGAAGGGTTTCAAACTGATGCATTCTTGTGTTCCAGATGTGAGGTTCAGCTTTTGGGAGAGCTTTAATCTTGTCTCTTCCATTAATGAGTGGCTCCAACTTTTCTTGCCCTTCTAGTGGAATTAGTTTGCTGAGACAAAATCCATTCCTCAACTACTGTTGAGGAACAGAACCTGTGGTGGAGACTTGTTTTGAGCTCACGGTTTGGGGCTTGTATTAAAAGCAAGATGAAGTCAAAGAAGAAATTCCCATGACTTTAGTACAAGTTCAGGGCAAGGTCAGGAGGAGGACTATTGGTTTTGATAGTGGGAAAAATTTGGAAGGGGGAAGGTGATTACCATGACATGTGTACAAATGCACATAGATAAACAGACACACATATGTAAATGTATACAAAATAGAGGGTGTTCTGATGCTGGGAGAGGTTGAGGAGGAGTGGCTGTAGAAGCTGTAATTGAGTAATACACCAGGAGTGAACAGAGATAGGGAGAAAGCACATGAACCTGCTGCTCAGAAAATACAGTGTTAAAGCAGAGCTGACCGTAGATCAGCCTCCTAAGACATACCCGTACAGATTGCAGAAGCCCAGGGATGATCAGGGGGACCCTTGGCTTACAAGCAGGCCTGTAACCAGTTGGACATGGTCCTTGTTCACAGCTGCCACAAGGTGGTTGCCGTGGCTACCCTTGCATATTCACTTAACACTGCTCTGGTCATTTTATTTCTATTATTAAACTAACACAGATGCCACTAATGGAAGGAGGAAAGGAAGATGCTTTGCCCACAGCCTTGCTGGGCAGCTACAAAAAATAAGGATGTGTAAGCTGTGTGGTATGTGCACTTCACACTCACAGAGATTTGCAGGTGTAATGATCCAAAGTGCCTACAGAGAGTCTTTGAATAGCATAAATCCTAACTGGGCCCTTGTATCTTCACTACAGATTCCTGTCCTGCAAGGAGGAACTAGTGGAAGCTTGGTGAAGGACACAGGTAAGGTATGCTGGTACAGCTCATTTCACCGGAGGAGGAGGGATGCCAAAACCATACCAGTGCCTAGCAAGGCTCTGGTGCTGTGCCTGGGTCTTTAGGAGGTCTGGACTCCAGGCAAAATCCTTTTGGCATGGCTTAAGCCTGAGTTTAGGTATGGAAATTTTGCTATAGGTATTCCACAGTGCAGGCATCTGAGGGGAACTCCAGACCTGTGAAATGTAATCTAGCTGCAAACATTTGAGTTGATGTCCTTTCTGAGGGACTCTGTTGGGTTTTACAGAGGAGCCAGGCTGAGAAAGTGCTGTGTGTATCTCTCTTCCTGCTGTTTCTGGATTTGCTGGAGAAGGGATGTTCTGAGTATGGTGCCAGCTCTGCAGGACAGGGTCAGTGTCTCAGTGCACAATGTTTAGAACAGTGAGGATTTGGTCCTAATGGCTGGTATTGCACATGGCTCAAATAACTCTTCTTGTTGTTTGTTGCTTCCCTGCATCTCTCTCTGTGACTCACATTCCACAGAGAGGTATTTCAGGTTTGAGTCTGGGTGCACTATAGCTGGTAGATCTTATGGGTGTTTTTAGAATGATGCACTTCTCTCTCCCTTCTTTACCCCTCCTCACAGAACAGAGAATATCCTGAGTTGGAAGGGACCTGCAGAGATCATGGAAGTCCAACTTCTGGGGAAGGTGTTTTCTCCTGGAAAGGGATGTATAAGCAAGCAGAAGCTCAACCCTGTTAAGACTTTGTGCTGTGGCAAACCCTGAGGCAGAGCAGGGATGCTGTGTGGAGAGACAGGCAAAGGGAAGTGGGGCTATCCCTGTTTTTATAGCAAATTATGGGTTGTGGCATGTTTTCTTAAATGTGCAAGTGACTGAGGGAGATGGGTTTACCCCTCAAATCACCCAGTAATTTCTTAGTAACAACTGGTGTGTGGAATTATGGGGAATACATTACTGTCACTCTCTTCCTCATCCCTGGGCACAGCTGGGAATTTGGGATACACCGAAAGGGAAGCTGTAAGGTGCCCTCTGGGAAGTCAGTCTTCCTCTGACATTGCTGCTATAGTTCTCCTTGTCTTCCTGCCCCTGCACAATGAGCCAAGTGAGCTGTTCCATTTCAGAGAGGTGCAGAGAGAGGAAGATGAGCAATCTGGACATATGCTGGAGCAATGAAATGTGCTGGAATTATCCTGGAAGAGCAAGGCCAGGCATGCAAGTTATGTCATTGTAGTGAGTGCTCTGACCAGTCACAAGGGAGGGTCAGGGCCATAGTGAACAGCTAAAAATTGTGTCTGAGTGTAGAGAAGAATCATGAGTTGCCCAGTGGGTGTTTTCAGATATACCACAGACATTTTTATTTCATTCTATACCAGAATCATTTTTATCATTTTCATTTGCTGAGTGTATAACAGTGATATCAAAAGACTTGAAAATAGCCATCTGAGTGTAAAAGGGGAAAAATGCATTGACTGATAGTTACAGCAAAGTGACTTTAAAAGAGAACAGAACAAGAAAAGGCTGTGCTGCATTGCCTGTGTGATGAAAACTGACATGATCAAAATTCTCAAGAGGAAAATCTGCCCTGAGATCTATCATGTTTGACTAGAAAGTTGCCTTTGAAAAATTAATTTAAAAGATGGAATTGTACAAAGTGTGGCTGTGACTGCTGAAAAGAGTGAACAGAGTGCATTTAAAGAGGGGAACAAAGCACTAACAGATGTGAGAGACAAATAGGCAAAGGACACAGAAGGAAAGAACAGACTGAGCAGTCGATGTATTTTTTGTTGGTGAAGGGGTTGCTTCAATAAGACTTTGCTTATGGCTGCAATCAGATACACAGTTTATAACAGAGCTTTGCATATTCAGTACACTGAGCAACCACTCCCTGACTAATCCTCCAAGTATGGCTGTGAGGTAGGAGGGGTTAGAATTACCTCAGCTGCACGGATGACCCTCAGACAGGCAGAAACTCTTGGGAACTGCCAGAATGAGGCACTGATGGCTCTGCTGGATAAGGTCTGAGGATGAAGGTGCAGTTCTTGGTTGCCTTAAAAAAAACCCCAAACCCAGTTACAATCTAAACCTTTTGTAGAGCCTTCTTTGAATAAATGACTGCAGCAGGGAATTGAAGGCAGGAGATCTCCTAATATTCTAATGTGCATGTTCCCCTTTCAGCCTGGATTATGTTACTGATGATAACAGTTATCCTTTGTGGACCCACTGGCCTAAAATTTCCAGTGACTGCACCAATGTTTAACTGTTCACAAGCCATAGCTGTTAGAGGCAAGACTTAAAGCAGCACCTTTGTCACCTTCTGTGAGGGTAAGTGCTGATAGAGAAGGAAGAGCCAGAAGTTGGGAATGCCAGGGTGTTTCCTATATGTGCACCAAAAGCAGCAATGCTGTCTGTCCTGCCGTGGGTAGAGCTGTAACTTCATCTTCTCTGGCACACCTGGAAGAAGAGAGGAGCTGGGTTCAGTAACAGGCAGGAAATACTTGTGCTGGAAGTTGGGTTCCTCAAGTGCATCAGTGGCAGAGGTAAGACTTAAGGCATGTTTTCCATACAGGGAGGGTGTTTAGGAAGAGAAGGTGACCTCTGACTCCTCCCTCCCTCTTGAACATGGTCCAGTGACACTCCCAACCTTTCCCCCTTCAAGCCCCTCTGTTACTCTTGGCTTTCCCTAACTGCAGTGGTCACACCTCATCCTACTCCTTGCTATTACATCTGGTCATTTTTTTAAGCACTTTGCCCTGTGCCAGGTCCAGTAAACTTGTTCAGGTGAGCTTGGGCAGCATCAGAAGGTACAACCAAGAGCTGCCTGTGAGGCTGAACTGGAGGAACTCGAGGCTGCACCTCGCTGACCTTGGGAGAGAGGAGGTGTTTATGTGTTTATTTATGCCCCGCTGATCAAAGCATGTTGTGGGTAATGGGGGAAAAGAACGAGCTGAGTCTTAGATTTCATTTCCCTGGTGCCTGTCACGTCCCAGGGGAAGTCTCTCATGGATGCTGAGGTATGCACCAGCCCAATTAGAATTTAGGACGCATGCCTGTGTGGGCTGGTGGACGAGAGGGCACCGGGGACTTTGGATTCCCCGGCCAGAGCTGTCGTTTCGTGGCAGAACGTTCACAATGAAGCTGCCTCACGCTGTAATTTCTCACTGGCATGCTGAAGTCATGAGCTTGGGGGTGAATTTGAGGCACACAGACCTTATTTTACTCCTCTGTGCCTGCCATCTGATAGTGTGGGACGTGGGAGGGGAAGGAGAAGGGGTAGTTTTACGTGCCACAGGGCTGAGGAAAAGGAAGCCGTAGGCCAGTTGACAAGAGTCAGTCTTCAAAGACTCCCAAAGGGCAATCTCGGGGTTATAATTGCTCAGCTAATATCTGGAGAGCCATGGAGTCATCAAGGAGTACTGTTTGAGGCAATCTTGAAGGGTGGTGGTGGTGGGAAGCAGACTCTGCCCCCTCATTTACATGCAGAAAAATGAAAATGGAGGAAGCATTAAAATGTCTGTAATTATTCGTTATGTGTTCAAACTCAATTATTAGAGTGGGAAAAATATTATAATAAATACATCATAGAAATGCTAGTGATGTTTCTAAGCTGGTACAAAATCAATGCTGTAAATTAATCCAGACTTGGAGGTGTGCTGCACGTGAAAGTATGTGGGCAGAATTTTTTCCCAGTGACAAATATGGGGAAATATTGCTGAAGTAGAGAATATCAGCATTGTTGATCTGTGTGTGCAATTTCTAAATACTTTTTTAAGATTGTACCTGTAGGGCTCTACTTTTTTAAGAAAAATGAATTTTATAATATGTTAATTACAGTATTAGGAACTAATGCTAAATCTTAACTACAACATCTATGAGCTGTAATTACTACTATAAACTTTGAAATAAGGTAGTGGTAATTGGTGAAGCTAGTTATAAGAAGCATTTCATAAGATTGATGTGTATCAGTTACACCATTTAAACACCTGATTTATACATCTTATACCACTCATTCTGAAAGCCAAAGTCTCAAGAATGCCTTCCCCTCCCCTTCCACTTGGAGTGTTTCCATGTTAGACTTTGCAGAGGGTTTGAGGAGGTTTCCAGGACTTTCCCTAAGATCATCAGGTTGCTCCTGTTTTCAGAGTTGTTCATGGGGGCTGTCTCATAATTCTGCCGTGGAACATCCCGTCAGACCCAGTCCTTTGCTGAGGAGAGAAGGATGACCTTGTGTCTATGGGAAAGATAGAATATTTGGCAATAACGAGACAAGGAAACATCAAACCATAAAAATAATGGCTTCTTTGGAAACGGTTGTAAATCCAATTAGAATATCCTGCTTCCTCTAGTGCCCACTTCTCACCTGGAAGGAGAGCAGACTTGTTTCTAGCAGAGGGCCAGGATTGAGGACGTACAATTTCCCTGCTGTGCTTCTCCTGTTCTGTGTGGGCTGCTGAGGGAGCACCTGCTGCTGTGATGGAGGTGCTTGGCAGTCACACACAGCCCGACACCCACGCTGGAGTGTCAGGGACTTGCTTGTGTAGATCCTGGGTGTGGTTTCACCATAACTTAGGTCTAAGTCCAGGTTTCTCCTTCCCTGCTTGCTGCCCAGCCCCTGGTCCTTGTCCACTCCTCACGGGTGTTGCTGCAGGTTGTACATCTGCTCTGGGCTCCCCTGCACAGGAGGGACATGGAGCTGTTGGAGAGAGTCCAGAGGAGGGACAGCAGGATGATCAGAGGGATGGAGCAGCTCTGCCACGAGGAAAGGCTGGGAGAGTTGGGAGTGTTCAGGTGGAGAACAAAAGGTGTTGGAGTGACCTAATTGCCTTGCAGTACTTGAAGGGGCTACAAAGAAGATGGAGAGAGACTATTTACAAGTGGCAGGACAAGGAGGAATGGCTTCACACTGACAGAGAGCAAGTTTAGATTGGATATTAGGAAGAAATTCTTCCCTGTGGGGATGGTGAGGCCCTGGCATGGGTTGCCCAGAGAAGCTGTGGCTGCCCCATCCCTGGAAGTGTCCAAGATCAGGTTGGATGGGGCCCTGAGCAACCTGGGACAGTGGGAGGTGTCCCTGCCCATGGCAGGGGGTTGGAATGAGATGATCTTTAAGGTCCCTTCCAACCCAGGCCATTCTACATAAAGCTACTGCAGGGAGCTGTCATATTTACCTTATTTATTTTTTCTCCTGTGTCACACCTTTATGGCTGCTCATATCACTCTGCTCCTGGCTTGTTTTTTTTTGGCTAAGGCAACTCCCTGGGATGGCTCATGTGGGGTCACATGTGCACTGGCACGAGGGAGATGGTGGCAGCAACCTGGATGCATAGTAAGTTAGTCTAATCTGGATTCCAGGGTGCCACAACAAGACTTAAATCCAAATTTATTAAGACCCAGTTCCAGGTGGTGTTGGATAATCTCTATAATCAGTGGCAGAAGGAAGTGAAGTAGCTCTACTTTATTTTTTTATTTTTTTTATGAATGGAGCTTTAGCAAATGAACTTTGCAGAATACCTGCAAATACCTAAATTGGGCTGGCCAAATTTGATTATTCATCTTGGTTAACCCAGTTGTATCACAGTTTATTTTGATGCTAGGTTTTTTTTAGGTTTTGGTAGCTCATATGACTCCCTGCATCAGGCCTAAATACTCTGCACTGTCATCAGTCCCAACTGCTCAAAACCAGGGATCAGGCAGAGAGGGAAGGGGTGAGTTGCCCTTCCTCTCCTTAGCCACAACTCCAGGGTTAACATTTAGGATTGAAAAATTAAGATAAACCTCGACAGTGAGATCTAATTTTTGAGTCACACTTAGCTTTTCAGGCCTTTTCCACACCCGCTGAAGGCCATACATCCATTTTTCTTAAATGGGAGCCCAAATTCTCACATAACCATGTGATTCTAGGAAGTGGGACCTTACAAAAAAATGGGAAACACTGTGATGTGCACAACAAACCTCTGCCAGTTGGCCATGCAAGTGTGAGACCATGAGTAACAACAAGTTTTCCGTGTGTTTGCATTAGTACCTTCCTATTCAGCACCCACACAATTCCTGTGGCTTTGGGTGTGTGAAGCTATTTTTCCACGGGGGAGAAGGAAGGGGTCCCCGCTGGTGCTTTCCCACATTTACATTTCTTAAAACTTTTTATTTCTATCTAATACCTTTTGCTTCCAATAGCAAACTTGTCTCATTGTGCTCGTAGCTCCTTCGATCTCAGGGCACCAATTGAATTTCCAAGAAAGAATGTGTTGTCCCTGAAAAGCTGGATTTGGGGAGGATTGTACCAAAATCTGTTATCCCTACATCCTTTTTGGGTGGACTTTTTTTTTCCCCTTCCTTAGCTGCAGTTTTCAGTACAAAGCTCCATCACCATTACAGTATTGCCAAGTATTTTTTGATTAGGACACAAATCTTCCCAGTATATTTTTCATGGTTGGGTGTATTTTTTTGTACAGCCTGTCAGTCATCCCACCCTGCTGAATGTTCCAGCTTTATCACCTGTCCTGTGGGGGCTCTGACAGCCGCCAGAAACCTTAAGAGTTTCCAAGGTGGAACTTGATCTAGCTATGAAAGAGGTGGATATTATGTGTTTGCCAAGAAAACAGAACAGGATAATTTCAGAGGCTCACTCTGCAGGGGAGGACAATTTCTCCCAGTTGAGTTTGCTGAATATTGTCCATAGTTATCTGTCTGTAGTTTAACTGTGCTCGGGACAGGTACAGGTAACGTGACAACTGCTGTGTTCAGCAATGGTTCCACTGTGCAGTCTGGGCAAGGCCAGGCCTTTTCAAGTTTGTTTCCAAGTCCTTTGATGTTTTAATGGCATTTGCATCTGTCAAAATGGTTTGGTGCAAACATTAGCATTCTTTAATCTGAGACTCAAAAACAGCAGCGTGGGATTCTGGCTCACGCTTCTGTAACGTAGCAAGAGGCTGTGAAATTTCTGCTTCTGACTGGAGAGTCTCTCCCATGATGGTCCTAAACTGGAAACTCCTCGAGTTTGGAGCTAACATGCCATCTAGGAATGTGTACAGCACGTTGCTGGCAGCCACTGCTGCATAAAAAGTCATTTGGGAAGCCCTCTCCTCCTCCTGTGCCCCAGATGTTTCTGTTGGTTGTCTCTTCATCCCCAGGGTTTGTAGAGAGACCCACACAGAGCAACTGAGTACATTCCCTGTGGGAATTCTGCTACCCACCTAGTAGTGTCAATAGTCTTCCTGCTAAGCTCCAGCAGTGAGAATCATAAACTGGTCTGGTTTATTCTCAGAATTTCAAGGCTTACACGTTATTCTCTGATTACAAACTTAAGCTCTGCTTGAAGTGAGCTGGGTTGTTTTTTTTGCTATACTGGCGTCCCTATTTTATCTTAAGAATGAGTCACTTTTATTGCCTCTCTGGGCAGTGCAGTGTGCAATCCAAGCCATGTTCTTCACTCGCTGTTTGCCAAATGCTCAGTAGCAATTTCCAGGTGAAATTTTGCTCAACCCAATATGGTGTTTCTCTGACTGTTTTTGATTTGTTTTTTGTTGGCATGAAGTATTGTAATCTACTTAAATGGAAACCAGTGTAGGAAAGGTATCCTTATAATTTTTTTACTCAATTAGTCAGTAGCAGCACAGATGCATTTCCCAGGAGATTGGGTACTACTGGCAGGTTTGTTTTGTTCTCCTCTGCCTGAAACACCTGAGGCAGCTCCTGGTTCTTTGGTTCTACAGCAGTAGACTCTACATTATTTTGCCACATGCCTTTTTAGATCACCTTTCTCACTCTGTGCATCCTTTCCTTCAGCAAGCTCCTCCTGCTCTCCATGCCCTCAAAGCTGACTCCACATTACATTATTTCCCTCCTTTGTTTTTATCTCTAGTGCTTTCAAGAGTTTTAACCCCACTCCTTCACCTCCCTCGATGGGTTGTACAGTGATAGAGCAGCTCAGGGTGGTGCATGAAGATCAGTGACTGTTTCTTTGCAGGGGTTCTCTCACATGGAGGGGGAGGAAGCTGAGAAAACTGGTCTAAGCATGGCCAGAGTAGCTGTATCAAAGTAAAAATTCGGGATCATGGCAGGGCAGGTTTTGCCTTAGAGCGGTTGGACTGATCCCTTTCCTGGGTATGTCACTGGACTCAAGTGATGTGTGGCCTCCCAGGAGAGATGGTGCTGTCCTGCACTTTGAGCTCTGGATTTTGTGAGGAGACAGGCTCTGAGATAGCCTGCACTGATCCAACTCAGAATCACAGAATGTGGAGGGACCTGAGCAATCATCCACTTTCAACCCCCTGCCATGGGCAGGGACACGTTCCACTATCCCAGGTTGCTCAGAGCCCCATCCAGCCTGGCCTTGGACACTTCCAGGGATGGGGCAGCCACAACCTCCCTGAGCAGCTTGTTCCTGTGTCTCACCCCCCTCACAGTAAATAATCTCCTCCTAATCTGTAGCCTAAATTTCCCCTTTCAGCTCCTTTTAAAGCCTACGTGAACTGTGTGAGGGAGGTGGTTAAGGTGAGCTGAAGTAGCAGGAAGAGGCTCGGGGCAGCCTCGTTGCACTTGGGGTGGGTGTTGGAGCCAACATGGAGCTCTCTCCTGCCTGAGCTGCAGCACTTAAAGCTGGCTCTGGCATTTCTGCTGTGGCTGTGCCAGGGAGGATAGGCCCAAACGATGCACTAATTGGGAAAGCCTTTGGTTTAATAAAATCAGGGTCCTTGGCTTTCTCACAGACAGGAGCTGCTGCATTGAGGCAAAAAAGGAGATCCGTGGAGAGGGGCCCAGCGGGTCCCTGGCTGCAGGAGCAGCTCCATCCCAGCATTTGCAGGGCAGGACTTTCTGTGCTGGGAGTGTGTTTGCAGCAGCCTGGGCGTGTAGGCTGCCCTGGTGCCTGCGGCAGGGGAGCAGGATTGGGAGCAGGATGGGATGAGGAGTGGGGGGGTGGCACCCGGCACCACGCAGGGAAAGCGAAGGTGGCACAGGGAAAGCTCCGGCTCTCCCCGGTTTTGGAGGAGGATCTCGGGGCTCCACTTGTGTGTAGCCTTGTTTCCTGGCTGGCTGAAGGGCTTGTCTGTGCTTGATAGCACTTGTTAGTGCTCCTTTCTTGTTTGTTGGAGGAAGGGGGAGGGAAGGTGAGGTACTTTCTATTTAAAACCAGAAGTGTTTGTCATCTCCGTCCAGGCGAATTAACCCACACTGGAAGGAAGTACGACATTCCCGTTGCCTTTTGTAATCTGGGAGAGCCGTGGATGGATGTGTGCATCATCACAGGAGTTGCTTTGTTCACTTGAGCTTTCACTCCTCTCCTGCTCTCCTTATCTGGCCACGTTCTGCACCCTAATTTCACAAACAGAGCATACAAGGGAGTGATGGAAAGCTCAGCATCTGATCCAGAGAGAGGTGAGAGATCAGTAAGCGCCAAAAGTGGAAACAGTGAAGTGTCTGTGAGAGTTTTTATATAGCCTGCTAGAAGCTGGCAGTTGCTAGACAGGGTCCTGTGTGCTTGTCTTTCATGTCTTGGCCCTACTGAAAATGCTGATGGAAGATTTGCTGTGGCTCACCGAGCTCCAGGGGTCTCCTGGGCCCTCCTATGATGGACCTGACCTGCAGTGGGAGCATAACATGGCAGACACTTTTCTGGTAATTACTGGGCTCTTGTAGGTAAACTACAAGGTGCTGTCAATCTTGTTTTATTATTTCCTCTTCCATCTCCATGAAATCCTTGTTGCAGACATCCGTGTTTTTCCCTACGGTGCACCCAGCCTTCGAGCAGCAGCTTAACTGTTTCCCTGATTAGATGTGTGTCTTCCCCCATTGTCTCTGCAGAAAGTTTGCCTGCTCCCTCTCCTGCCTCACTTCCCAAAGCTCCTCTCCTGCTCTCCCTGAGGTGCGCAAAACACCTGGCAGTAATATGATGAGACAAATCTCACTTGGCAGCTTCCAGTGTTGATGTGCTGTGCACCTCCCTCTACTCTGTCTCCCAGTATCATCATGGAATTGCTCCAAAAGCAGCTTTAAACTTGTCCTTTCACCTGTGCAAATCCCTTGCAACAGAGCCATGGAAGTGGAAAACAGGTTTTTGAGCTTAATAAGAGGAAATTCAGTGTTGTGTAGATCAGCACAGGGAGTGAGGTGACTTCTTTTCTCAACTTTATGACTCTTGCTCCTTTCTGTGCTCTGCCAAGCCCTCTTGTGCCTGTCCTGCAGCTTCTTCCTGGCTGTCCTGCAACTTCCCATGGGGAGCAGTTTGAAAAGACAATTTAGCAGCACCCGAGCAGTTTAGTACCAGTTGACAGCAGTGAGACCTTATGGAGGCCCTGTGGGAACTTCCTGAATGGACAAATCTCTTTGAAACATACTGTTCCCTGAAATTATAACTATTTACAACCACTCACTGCTTGGGAGGGGAAAATCCACATTGCTGAAATTGCCCTGGTTTTGTAAGAAACACTATATTTTCAGTATAAACAAAACTTAAAGATTACATGAGAAAAAAAATACACAGGAACAAAGTTAATTGATGAGTTAACTCAGTTTTTTCCTTTTTTTGTTTGTTTAGTTCTTTGTGTTTTTGTTCTTATGTTTTTGTTTGTTTGGGGGGTTTTGTTTGGTTTTGTTATTTTGTTTTTATAGGGTAGGGGTTGTTCAGCCTGGAGGACAGAAGGCTCTGCGTGAGACCTTAGAGCCCCTTCCATTACCTGATGGGACTTTTTACAGAGCCAGTAGTGACAGGACAAGGGGGAATGGCTTCACACTGACAGAGAGTAGGTTTAGGTTGGATATTAGGAAGAAATTCTTCCCTGTGAGGGTGGGGAGGCAGCACAGGCTGCCCAGAGAAGCTGTGGCTGCCCCATCCCTGGAAGTGTCCAAGGCCAGGCTGGATGGGGCTCTGAGCAACCTGGGATAGTGGAAGGTGTCCCTGTCCATGGCAGGGGGTTGGAACTGTGGATGATCTTTAAGGTTCCTTCCAACCCAAACCATTTTATGACTCTGTGATGACAGTCCCCGTGATTACGGTGTGTCCAATGGTTCAGCTCTAACTCCAGAGCACATGCTCTTTGCTTTCAGAGCAGGTGTTTTGTTTCACCTGACGTAAGGGAAAATAGAAGCTAAACCAGCTTTCAGGCCAGGCGTGCCTTGGCCGTGGAGCTAACTGGGACAATCAGTTCAGATGTAATTATGCCCTTACTGCTTTTACTTTCTGTGTGGGATCAGAAGTTGTTGCTTGTGACTCCAGAGCCGCTCTGGTACAAGGAAGTCACTGTTGATCTCAAAGATTTCTCTTTCCATGCAGAGAATTTCTTTCTCTATGAGTCTCCCAAGTTGGAATTGCCACACATCCCCCACACCAGCAGTTGAAACTCTGGACAAAAATGCTAGTCTTAAAACTGTAGGGAAATTAGGAATGCCAGAGGAAAAATGTGTATAGATTTGGTTGTCTCTTTTTTGAGCAAGAATAGCAGCTTTGTTTTGCATGAGCTTTGTGAATGGTTCAGAGCCAGGCCCTGGGGCTTTTTTTTTTTTTTTTTTTGGACACTGAACAGCTGTTGGGCTTTTACCTGAAGAAATATGGAATGTTTTTTCTCACCAAAAGATGCAAGACTGTGTATTTTTGTCTGGAAACTTCAACATCTGTGAGAGAGGATAAAGGAGGAGAACACTGAAGCTTTATTAAGGAGGAAGTCTGACTGTGTCTGTACATTGCAGCAGATCCTTCAGGACTGAACTACAAGTTCTGGTGTGGCTGCAGTGTTTGGGAAGCAGCCCCAAGCAGCAATTTGTAGGCCATTTCTTGTAAGTAGGGAAGATAGGGAATAGAGAAGACAGGCTGGAACACTAGAGAATGTGTCCCAAAGGCAGAAGAAGAGGGAGGAGAGCCATGAAGGTTTGTCTCTTCCTCATGTCATTTCAGGTAGGGTCTGTGGGTCATGGAATAGGTAGAAGCCAAGTATAAAAGTGGTGAATCAGATTCTTCCATCATTTTCACAGACATCTCCCAAGTGTACATTCCCTAGTGCTTTGTCATGTCTGCACTTCAAGTGCAATACTGGATGGGAAATTCCACTATATCCTTTGGGAAACTGTCCAACAATCCTGACATAGCATTTTCCCCCCCCCCATCCCTAAATGATGATGTAGTTTCTCTTTGTAGATATATCCACACACACTAAAGCTATTCCTCTCACCTTTTGTGGTTTTCAGCCTTCAAATACCTCATGTCTTGTGTCATGTCCTAGTTACCTGTAAGTCAGATTCTTACATTCCTATGTCCTGTTAATCAGTGTCTGTGATTATTTGCAATAAAGGCCTGTGTTGCACGGGCATACACAGAGATCTGTAAAGAACCATCATCTCCATAGAACAGGCCTTTCCCTGTTGAAATCAGGAGATGTTTAAAACTCAGTCAGACAGGGCTGTGAGTGTTTGCCCACCATGCCCCACAAAACTTAGAGGAGATTTTTCATAATTTTCCTGTTCTCTGAATCCCTTTTGTTATCCCCTTCTGGGTCTGAGATAACTTTTCCTAAGTTGCACTGCAGCCATTGCAGAGAGATCAGCGCCTCAGCTCTTGGACCAAAGTCCACTTTTCTGGATTTGCATGTGAAACTAAAATGGCACCAGAGGTATTTTTATGGTTTTATAACCAAAATACTGTTTTATTTTGGTGTTACTCATACTCCTAGCTTACATCAGGTGCTTGCCTACTCAGTCTTTGTGTTTATTTCCCAACTCTTACCGCCCTCTAGATATATGGGTTTGGTTTTGTTGTTTTCCTCAGCTCCATTAGAACCAGTGAATTGGATCCATCGTATCATTCCGTAGTAGTAACAAAAATGCTTTTTGTTTAGCAGGATGTGTCACTGATGGAGTCTGAAGAAACCAGTGAGGGAGGTTCCACTCCCCCAGGAGCCAGCAGCACCACTGGGGAACCTTGGGATTCTACAGCAGTTGGAGAAGAGCATCATGCCACCCACACACCAGCCGAAATGAGCACCAGCCCGTCTCACTCTGCAAGGGGAGCAGAGCTCAGCACCCGTGGGGACCTGTGGAGCCTTTCTGCTCCAGGGAAAGCAGCAGAGATGCTGGGCAGACCCTCTAACCCTATGCAACAAGTGCCAGCAGGACTGGAACAAGAACAAGGGGATGCAGAGCCTCAAAAGGGACTCACAGAATTGGAAGGACAAATGCTTTTAAAGGAGGGTGGGTGGGATTATTCTCTGAAACTAAAGCAATTAGAGCTGGTTGACCTGGAATGCGACCGGGACTCTTCCTCTCACAGCACAGTCCAGGATGAGCAGGCCCCTGGCAGCCCCATCCTGCAGGCTGTGAACCTCAGCACTGAGTTTTCCCAATGCCAGGCAGAACTGGCTTTTCATGGCTCAGACCCTCAAGCCCAGCAACCAAAATCTTCTTTGGCTGAGGCCATTTCCTCTCAGAGAGAGACACCTAAGTGCTTTTTGGTGTGCAAAACTGTTTCAGAGGGGCATTACAAGGCTGAACCGTGTGTGGATAACATCTCCAAGGATTCTTTACAGGAGGTTGATGCTGGTGCAGAGCAAATGCAAAGCAACAAAACGGTGACACCAGCACCTGATGAACAGCCTATGTCAGAGGAAGCAGTAGAAGGCACAGCTACACCTTACACTTCTGAAGATGTCAGGGAAAGCTTACGAGCACCTCAGGGTTTGGAAGAGAGTGTAGAGTCTTTCTCTTCCCATCAGTTGTCTTCCACCTTAACATGTGACAGCCAAGTAAGTTCACTGCAAGCCAAAGGGAACATCTCAGCTGGTGAAACAAGGAAAACCAGCATGGTCAAAGACCAGGGAACAGCAGCAGTTCCTAAAGAAAACTCATCCGCTTCCAAAAGCCTTCATCTAGAAGATGATCACAGGGAAACAGAGGGGAGACCTGCCCCTTCAGCAGAGAGTGCCTTCCAAGTAAAGAGAATTGCTAAAAAGAGTGAGGAAGGGAATGTTTCACAGCATGAGGAGCCAGCACAGGAGGAGGCAGAGTCTGAACTTCAGCAGGGAGAGGAGAAGAAAGAGTGCAAAGAGCAGAATCTGCCGGAAGAGGGAAAACCTTTGGAGCCCAAAGATCAGAAAAACAAGGAACAAAATGAGCAGGAACAACTGCAGAGGGAAGAGCTTGAGCTGGAGGAAGAGCTCAAACTAGAGGTTCTATCATCAGCTTTTGGGTCAGAGATACCTTCTGTTCCCAGGCATAAGGTGGATATGTGTGCTTTGGAGAATGTTTCCTTGGCTGAGCAAAAGGGATCAGCATTTCCTCCTGAGGAACCTATCTCTGTGGAGCAGCATCCTGGATGTCAGGCACCTGCTGTCAGCCCTCTGTCCTCAGATAACCTGAACCCAGGGGGTGAGACTCCACACACAAGCCATATCTCTGACCAGTCAGAAGACCTGGAAGACTCAGGCCGCTTTTCCATCGGGGGCCAGGATGTTGGAGAAGCCCACTGGGATGACAAGTCAAGACTGGGCCGGGAGAATGAGCACAGAGATGGGCATGGAAAAGCTGTCCAGAGGTTTGATAAAAGAGGGGCACCACTCCAGGGAGGAGTGGCAGCACTTTCTAGTGCGGAGAACTCGGAGGCTTCTGTTCCAGCACACCCTTCCTCTGGTAATAATGTGGAGCCACCTGCTCCCTTAGATCCTCATCCTGTTACAGGAAAAGCTGAGCTTCAGGACTTCATTCCAGCTTTACCCTCAGAAGTCGCTTCAGATGCTTCATCATCTGTCCCACAGCAGGAGGATGCCAAAACAGCCTCTGTCACCTCCGAAGACTGTCCAGGCACCAGCCTGAATGAGCTGCCAGACTCTGCAGAGAGGCCACCCAACCAAGCTGCTCCTGCACGAGTTTGGGATCCAAAACCAGGGCAAACTGCTGTTCTAAGTACCCATCCAGGGGAGGCCAAGACTTTGCATGAGCTCCTTACTTCTGAGGAAGGCTTTCATGAAGATCTTAGTGGTCCATCTTCTTTCTCTGTAATATACACGAGTTCTCTTCCTCTAGAAGGGAGCCTTCCTGGGGATAGAAGGTCTGTGGTTAGCATTCCAGGGGCTCTGGAGCCACCCCAAACACCAGGAAGGACTTCCACTCCCCTGAACCACCCAGAGACAATTCAGCAAAACTCCCCTGAAAAAAGTGCCAATATCCAAGGAAAAGAAACGAGACCAAATGTGGATCACAAAGCACAACAAATGCCTTTGTTTGATCAGCCTGACTGCAGTTTAAACCAAAAAGAGCCTGGATCCAGAATTTCCAGTGTCCTGAGCACCCTAACTTGGCCCTCTGAAGAAGATGCAGTCTTTGCTGTGAACCAGCAAGAACAACCTCTGTCCCCTGTGTCCCACTCTAGCCTACCTCTGGTGTCTGAGCCTGAAGCCAAACAGCTTCCTCATCCTTCTTCCCATGTCCAAAGGCCCAGTCAAGCTCAGGCCCCTGCACTTAATGCAAACCACCTTGTTCCACCTCCAGCCCCTGAACATTCCCAGCCACTGGCTCCTGGACAGTTCTCCAGGCCACACCTCAGCTGTGGTATGGAGCATGGTAAGTTAGGAGCCATTCACCCTGCCATAAGCCACCCTGTCCAGACTACTGCCTCTGTGTCCAATTTCAGCTCTGTGGCCTCTGGTTCTGATGGAGAAAGTCTAGCAGAGAAAGATGGCCTTGTTCTAGTAAGTGGGGAGTGGGATCTCAGTGACTCAGGTACCCATGATACAGAGATTTCTGATGACTCAGGGGTCAGTTTGTTGGCCAAAAGCTTTTCTGCTGTTGGAAATGAAATGTTAGGTGGCTGCTCTGACACCAGCCCTGAAACAGCAGGCCAGGACGTGGATGTAGAGGGTAGAAAATCATCACCTGACCACCCTTCTTGGCCCTCCTTGGAAGGATTGATAACATCCACCGATTCCAGGAGCAGAGACTCTGCACAGATCCTTCCCATGCTTGCATTCACCAATCCAATCCACTTCCTCCAGCTCAGCCCTCCATCACCACCAACCACCAGAACAACCTGGCCAGGGGAGGAACTGCAGTGGGAACAACCCATGGGCATCTTCGGTGTGGACACACAGAACATCCAGGCTCCACTGGCAGTCACAGGGAGAACAGAAGGTGAGAGGAGGGTCAGGCAAAGGCTGGAAGGAGGACAACATCAGCCAAAGGAAGAAGTGGCCAAACACGCACCCTTGGAAAAGTCATCAAGTTGGCCAGACAAAAGAAGGATTGGAATAGTTGCACAGGAGCCAGCAGCCAACCAAGAAAACCCCATCAGACGCCGAGTGAAAAGCAAGGACTGGCACCGTCAGGGCCTGAAGAGGATGTCAGTACCACCAGACATCTTGCAGGGTGAGCCCTCTCTTCCATTTCCCTTCCCCACCACTGCCCCAACTTACTGCAGCTACTAAAACCATGGAATTAAATGAAATAGGCAATGTGGTAGAGAGGCATTAGGGCTGAGAGCTTAGCATTGCTCTTGTGCCTTTCTGGTGATATTCCTCACTCCAGCCTATAACCCCTTTCTGTCCTGCCCCAAAATTCCCTGCTGCCAGCTCCTCCTCCCTGTAACAGCTCGTGTCCAAGCAGTAAGGAACAGTCATGCACGTACCCTCAGTAGCCCATATCTGTTATCACTTGTTTATTTGCTGCCTCCCTTTATTTTGCAACTGACACTTTTAGGTTCCAATTTGACCTTCTAAAAAAAGATGATTTTCCTGTGAACGCAGGATTTGAGATTACAGATAAGAATGCAGATTTGTGAAAACCAAGGTCTCAACTTGCATGGAATTCAATCAGTGATGCCACGAGTGGAAAACATGTGTCTTCTGTAGTGCAGCTCATTCAAACAGTACTTACTCTCAGGATGCTTGTCTGTTCTGTATGTCTTACATGAGCTTTAAACATAGTTGCTTCTTTTCAGCTCTTGCTTAGTTTATTTTTCAAGCTCTGCAGCACGCTGGATTTTTGGCACAGGGAAAAAGGAGGAGAGTGTGGAGGGGTGTAAAAGGTTTGGCAGAACTTGAATCAACATTTGTTCGTATGTTTGACCTGCAAATTCTTTGTTCTGAATTTTTAAACGTTCGAGGCAGCAGTACTGTCTTTCCCCTGACCCATACCTGCAGCCTGCAGAAGAAAGTCTTTGGGCTTTCTCCCTCCTTCTGCTTCCAATGAATTTATAGTTAGAATTTCTCCACACCTTATTTGATTAAATCCCTCACAAACCAAAAGAAAAAGCCATGCTTTCTGCATTTTACATAAACAGGAGATGACTCAAGCAGCAGTTTCTGAAGGCCCATATTATAGTACCTAAATGTGAGAACTGGATTCCAACACTCATTGTCAGGCCACAGGAGCGACTTTGTCAGATGTTCAGCGTTTCTGCCCCAGAGTCACTGGCGAGTTTCTGTGGCTTGATATCTACAAAAGAAAGTCTTGAGGCCTTCAGACCTGCCTGGCCCAAGTAGATGAAAGGGTAAAGAGTGCACCAACTAGGATCCACAGGCAGTCTTTGCTTGGACAACTGGAGAGGGCAGCTCTTAGAGTTACCACATAAAATGTCAGCCTTTTCCTCTGTATCAAAAATAAATGTGGCTCACAGATGTAAAGTGTAAATAATGTCAAAGATTATTAAAACTATAATGTTTCTGACCCAGAAATAAATGTCATGAGGGCACCTGTACTCAAGACTGACCCTTAGGTGGGGCACAGGTAAGATACACAGGTATCTGTGTGTCATTTGGATTGTAGCTTGACTCTAAAAGTGGACTTACATGTTTTTGTTTTTTTTTCTAATTGCTCTAAATGCAGATATTTCTCCTGTTCCTTCAGAGGAAGAAGCTCACAAGGCCCACAGGGAGCCACCAGTCAGCTCAGAGACGGTTATATTGCGGTAAGTCTCTCAAAGGCCCCTTAGAATTTGCCCCCTCATCTCTGTGCAGCACAGACACCTGACACTCTCCATTGGTTCTGAGGAGTAGAAAACTGTAATTAGATGCCTTAGGCCTGTGTTTTATTCTGCTCTCTTGAAGAGGACCCCGCTGCAACAGAAGTACTTGTGTGCCTTTAGGCCAGTGATTCCATTAAGCCAGACTTTGCCCTTTGTTAAGTGAAGCACGTGGAGTTTGAGGCTGTTGGAAAGAGAGGGCTCCTTGCTGTGACAGGCCAAATCTAAGGTTTGGATAAGCCATCTCTGGTGCTGTGTTCTTCATTCACTCTTTGTTTTGAAATCCTTATTCCCTGACAGAGAGAAGAAACCTGCAGACACAACGGAGAACTTCAAACGCCGGCACTCCAAACTCATCAACTCCTGTAAGTACCTTCTGCCTCTGTGCTCTGGCAGACCTCTGTCCTCCATCACCTCTCACTCCTGCACTGAGTAAAGAGGAGAAGGACTCCTGACACAGGGTAGCAAGACTGGAATATTGGAGAGCAGGGAAAACAGCTGGAGGGAGTGAACCCAGGGTCCTGCAGTACGCTGGGGCAGCTGGTGAGCTCTGCTTACAGCAGGTGCGCGTGGCCTCATGAATTTGGCCGTCCCAGTCTGAGACAGTAAGAGTTTCCTCCACACTGAAGCAGAGGGTGAGTAGCTGCCACAGAAAGGATAAATGTGTGTGTCTTTTCCTCACAGCGAGATTGCTGTATCAGGAGTACAGTGATGTGGTTCTGAACAAGGCCATCCAAAGCCAGAAGAGAGTGGATTACCCAGAGGATTTAGAGTCGAGTTTCCCGAGCTCCCCGAGGCTACGGAGGAAAGTGCTGTCTCCCCAGGACTCGTACCTGCAGCGTCTGTCAGTCTCATCCAATGCATCCCTCTGGCAGGACATCCCCATGATACGGGGCAGCAGGATACTGCTCAATATGTCCCGTGAGGAGCAGAGGCTGCAAGAGGTAATTGGACGCATGTAACGAGGTAAATGGATGGTCTGTAGTCAAGCAAAGAGTCTACAGAAGCAGGGAGTTAAAGGAAAGGGCAAAAACTGTGGGAATGTGAGAGTGCAGGTGGTTGAATGCAAAGGTCACCTCTACCCCTGTAAGCTGTCTGGGGGTGTAGTACCAGTGCATGTGAACGAGTGCAGTGCTGAATTGTAGAGGAAAGCAGCACTGAAGGACAGGCTCTGGACTGTGCCAATAACTTCATGAAAACAGACATGAGGAAATGGGAACAGGATAAAGAGTTTTGAGCATGTTCAGTGCAGAAGAGCGTATAAAAGTAGACTTGCAGCATTCTCTCACACATAAGCTTATGAGAGATGTCAGTAAAACCACAATAAATTGTATTTTCTAAGTTTACAAAATTGACCTGTGCGAGCTGCAGGGCAGAGAGGAAATAGGAAGATTTGTGGGTTCAGCAAAATGGTACAGAGAAGCTGAGTGAGGGAAATGAGTGGAACTGAGAAGTGCATGGGAGGACACAGAGAAAGGTGAAAAAACCAGCATGGGAAACATGGAATAAAACATGGGTGGTGCAGTTGTAGGACTTTATAGGACCATGTAAAATAGGGAGCCTCGTGAAAGGGCTGTTGAGGGGGAATGAAAAGTAAAATGAGAGCAAATAGCTATTTTTAAGTCACACCACAAGTCTGTTTTCCAAGGAAAGACAATATGTAATGGCACACGTGCCCTTCATTTCTAAGGCCTCTCTTCATAGTTGTGCACTACTTCCATCACGTGCTGGGAGGTTTCCTTGCTTTTCCCCCCCTTCTCTCCATAAGATTCCTCACAGACCTGTGTAGTCTCCTGACTCTGTGCTCCCTTACTTTCATCTCCCAAGGCCAAGTTTGAGTTGATAATATCTGAGGCTTCCTACCTGCGCAGTTTAAATGTGGCAGTGGATCACTTCCAGCGATCGGCGGAGCTCCAGGCCATGCTCACCAACCAGGAACGCCAGTGGCTTTTCTCCCGCCTTTCCGACGTACGAGATGTCAGTGCCAGGTGAGATGGGGCCCTGTGCTTCCAGGACTGCCTCCTCACTCATCCATTCCTCACTCCTCTGCCCTTCAAGGGACACACACACACGCACAGAACTTTGTGGTGACAGCGCTGCCTTGGAAGGAACATTGGCCTTTTTGGGGTGATGTAAATTCTGGTGGCTCAATTGTGCACTGAGCTCATGGCAGGGCATCAAAAGGTTCAAAATGGGGCTGTAGCTGTGTGCCATTGGCTTCAACTACAGTTAAACTTGATTAACTAGACCCCGTCCCAAACCAGTTCCTGCCAAAGAAAAAAGAGGCAGCTGCATGAGCCCTGACCAAAAAAGAAAATTCAAAAAAAGGAAAAAAACCCTAAATTACAGCCATCACTTGACAGAAACTAATGTGAATCAACTGAGCATAAGTCATGAAATGTGGACATGACCCCACACGCAAAGAATCCTGTATGTTGTAGGATTCTGTTCTCTTTTTCCTCCTGCAAGGCTTGGCTTGGCATGGCATATCACTAAGATAGAAAGGTTTGCTGCTACCTTTTCCAGTTCTACCAGTGGGATTATTCTTGTAGGTCTTAATTTTCAATTGTTTGTTTCCTGACCGTGCCTTTAGAAGAATGACCTCTCAAGAATAGAGAGCTTTTCCCTTGCAGATATCAAGCCCTAAATTATCTTTGTACAGACTCTGTGCTCTCTAGCAGTCAAGAGCTGGCTTGTGCTTACATACGGGCTGCTACAGTTTTAGAGGACTGAGGCCATCCCTGCTTTACTAAATGACACTCTATTTCCCTCTCTTTTCATGGCACCACATCCATGTGCTACAGTTTCCTCTTTGACTTGGAGGAAAAGTTTGAGGAGGACATGTTTACCTTCCATGTGTGCGACGTGGCTCTGAAACACGCCCCCGACTTCCGCAGGGTGTATCTTCCATATGTAACGAACCAGACGTACCAGGAGCAAACCTTCCAGCGGTTACTGTAAGTTTTCTCATTTGTTGCACCCTTCTCTCCCCCCTCTTTACTTCCTTGAACATTCACTCTTTCCAAAGGTGGGGAATGCTGCAGGTACCAGTGCACTCTCTCACTACACCCCTGGAAGAATAGGAAGGGACCTTCTTCCATTCAGTGGCATTTTGCACAGAGCTGCTGCAGGCTTTTCTCCTGTAGCAGTGGAGAGGAAAAGAATGATTAATATCTGATCCAGCTGTAGGCTATTCACTCTGCCCTCTGCTGCAGAGAGCAAAAATGACTGTGCTGGATAATGATTTTCAGTCTCACTACTAAGAACCAGAAAGTGACAGTTTCAAGTGAAACTTTCAATCTCAGCCATTCTGTGATTCTGTAATTGAAACAGCTATCCAGGTGTCTTTAAAATGGAATGAAAATCCTGGGACCAGAGAACACCATCGTGTTCACTTGCTTTGGGTGATGGAATGAAACAGCTCCCACCCTCCTCTTGTGTATCCAGTGAGTGGCACAGCCAAGCATTAATCAGGCATGGTCCTGAGCAAGGTTTCCTTCCCACTTCTGCAGTGCTTCCCTTCATAACCACACAATTCCAGTGAAGGTACAGTGGTACCAGGAGAAGACAGTGTTCCCAACAGGCTGGTCAGGCACTGTCTCTGGGTGCTGCTGACAAGGAGAGATCTAGTGTCACAGTTGATTCCCTTCAGGGCAGGCTCAGTTCCACATAGAAAGGACCTCCTAGATGTTATCTAGGACAGTGTCTACTGGGCCTACAACATTTTCCCCAGCTCTTCAAGGATATGGGCTTGGCTATTTTGGAGGCTGGTACCACTCTTGTACCTTTAGCCATTTTATCTGCTGTTGCCCAACATGGACAACTGGAAGGCAGTGGCTGTGGCTAGAAAGGTAAGAAAGATGTTAAGGGAGGAAGGCAGCTCCCCTCAAGAGTAGCAAGAAATGGGAAGCAGCTGTTTCCAGACCCTGAACAGAACTCCTGGAACTGAACCACTCAGTGTAAGGAAAGAATACCATCCATTACCGCCTCCATGCAAGGTGCACTACTGATAGAAGGAATTGAAATGTAGATGTCACTTCTGGCTTAGTCCAGACAGCTGTGACAGAAAGAGACATAATAACAGCTGTGCTGCTCTTCTGTAGCTGTTAGGAACCCACACTTGCTCTTCATCAGCAGTGGCAGTTTCTTGACATCTCTTGCCCCAGGGACAAGCCCTCACTGCTGGGAATATTCCAGCATTCACTGAAATCTCATACTAGGGAGATTATTTATTTACTCTGATGTCTGGATGTCTTTTTTTCTTTACCACCCCCACAGAAATGGAAATGCAGGGTTCCAGCAAGTCCTGGAGAGACTGGAAAGTGATCCAGTGTGCCAGCGCCTCTCACTTAAATCCTTCCTCATCCTCCCTTTCCAGCGCATCACTCGACTCAAGCTCCTCCTACAGGTAACAGTGTGGATTCTCTGCATTCCCTCAAGTTTCCCTCAAGCTGTGTCTAGGAGCTGGACGTGTTTAGCCTGGAGAAAAGGAGGCTCAACAGGAGGGTGTAGCCAGGAGGGGGTCAGTCACTTCTCCCAGGTGACGAGGGACAAGACAAGAGGAAACAGCCTGAAGCTGTGCCAGGGGAGGTTCAAGTTGGACATCAGGAAGAATTTCTTCACTGAAAGGGTAGTCAGGCATTGGAACAGTCTGACCAGGGAGGTGGTGGAGTCACCATCCCAGGAGATGTTTAAGGAAAGACTGGACGTGGCACTCGGTGCTCTGGTCTGGGTGACGAGGGCAAAGGTTGTTCTCAGTCCTGGAGGTTTTTTCCAAAGTTAATGATTTTGTGATTCTAAGCTGGCCCTTTGTCAAATCTGGAAGTCACATAAATACAGAGTGGCTCCACACACCAGGTGGAAACAATGCACACAGCCCTTCATGTTGCATCTGTGCCAAGTTCGGCAAGATGCTCTAAAGCCACTCTGTTACTTGTGTTGGGAATATACCTTTGCCAAACCAAACCCATGTGTCATGGTACAAATTCCTGCTGTGCAATAGGCCAGCACCATGATATGTGGGTATGTTTGATATGCCTGTGTGAGGCAATGCAGTTTGTATGTTGTTTAGGACTGTGTTGAGGCAGTACTTTAATTGTACTCCAGTAAATAATGTATGAGGTTTTCTCAGGACATGCTGATTTACTGATTTATTGAGCTCATCTGGCTTCCTGCTAGAAAAACAAAGCAGTGTTTCCTTGGCTGCCCTCTGGAAGGCAGCCTGTCTCTTCTCTTTGCCTGCAAAATTGACTAATAGGAGCCCTCTAGACAAGGAACCAGCAAGTCCCTAATAAATTAATTAAAAAATCTTCTTTTCTATTATTTTACCCTGTTTTTGACAGGAGAAAAGGACAATTCTGTGCATAAAACCATTTGTGCTTGAATTAGTGGTTGCTTCTTATGCCATGTAACTCCTATGTGATATAATTTAGATTTTCAGAATGTCCTGTTCAATGCAACTTATCAGTGACAAATTTTTGGCCTTGTTATCTCCACATGTCATCACCCACTTCTGCTTTAGATTCCCTCAAGGCTGGCAGCTTGTTGTTCCCTTATTTCTCTTACCCCTCACTGATTCTTATGTCCAGCTTTCCCTGTTTGCATTATGAAAAGCATCTTTTCTCACACAGAATATCCTGAAAAGAACTCGGCCTGGGTCTGAGGAGGAAGTTCAAGCAACACAGGCCTACGATGCACTTGAAAAGGTGAGGCTGCCAACCCATCCTGCAGCCCTGCAGAAGAGGGTCTGAGGGCTTGCTTTGATGGTATCCCCAATACTAGTCAACAATTTTGGGCTCCACAGGAAAAATATTAGAATATGTCCAAGGGAGGGAAACAAAGGTTGTGAAAGAACTAAGAGGGCAAGACTTAGGAGGAGCAACAGGACACTGAGTTGGTTCAACTGAGAGGAGGCTGGGAGTGACCTCACTGCTGTCTACAGCCTCCTTAGGATGGGGAGAGGAGAGGGATGTGCTGACCTCTTATCTCTGGTTGCAAGGGAATGACTTAAAGCTGTTTCAGGGGAAATTCAGGTTGGATATTAGGAAAAAGTTCTCCACAGAGAGTGAGCACTGGAACAAGCTCCCCAGGGGAGTGGTCATTGTGTTCAAAAGGTGTTTGAACAAGATTCTTAGATACATGGTTTAACTTGTAGTTTGCCTTATGTGGCCTCAGCAGTTGGACTTTATGATCCTCATGGGTCCCTTGCAACTGAGGACATCCTGTGACTCTCCACAGCCATCATGCATCACACAGATGTGTCTCAATCACCCTTGATCTCACCCTTGCCCAGGGCCCTTGTCGTTGATCCTCACACATAACAAACCAGTGTGTTCATGTGCAGTAGTAGCTGTGAGCAGAAAACACTAAAGCAGGAAATCAGCTGGGATGTGACTGAACTGGCACCAGTGATAACAAACTACCTTTTTCAGGACTCACTTTTCCAGTCTCCTAACTACCCCTTTGTGTTCCTTAACTTTGTCTCTAATGATCCACACCCATCCTATCTTTGCAGGAAAATACTGCTTTAAAACAACCCAAGACATTATTTATTATAGAGGCAAGATTTAAAGTCTTCTGGGATGACTTGTCTTCTAAAATTTGTACAGCATCATAAGGTGGACTGTTCTGTCTAGTTTGGACTTGACTTTCTTGGCGTGTCACTCCCTTTTTTACAATCTCATCCCACTTCTCCACCACAAAGCTACAGACCAGTTTAATATGATGCCCACCTTGGAGCTCTTGGAACTGCACCTGTGAACTGCAAGATGTCATACCCCAGAATCCTTAGATTTCAGCTGTTCCAGCCAGCATTCTCTCTGGGATACTGTTAGGCAGCTGCCCTTTATCTCCTCAGGCAGCTACAGAGGCAGCTTAAGGCTGAAAAGTTTCTTCACCCATAGGGTGGTTTTGCACTGGAACCCAGGGAAGTGGTCACAGCACCAAGCCTGACAGAGTTCAGGAAGGGTTTGGACAACACTCTCAGGCACATGATGTGACTCTTGGGGATGGTCCTGTGCAGGGCCAGAAATTGGACTCGATGATCCTTGTATGTCCCTTCCAGCTCAGCATATTTTATGATTCTATTCTATACTGCTTTTGCAGGAGGATGCCTAAGGAATTGTCAGTTATGCTGATCCCTGAGGGCCTTCTGGGAGTAGTAGTGATCCCACCAGCAGTTCTGCCCCCACCACACTGATCATCTCTTTTCCTCTGCAGCTCATCAAGGATTGCAATGAAAATGTCCAGCGCATGAAGAGCACTGAAGAGCTGATCTACCTCAGCCAGAAGATTGAATTTGAGTGCAAGGTGAGCTCATTCATTCCCTGGGCCCTGCTCTAGCATGATGTATTTTCTGCTTTTCCTCACAAAGCCACTTGGACTTAATTTTTTGTTCTCCTCTCCAATACACACAGAACTGTTGAACCAGCTCTTCAAAGCTCACAGATACTCCTTTGCTTGTACATGTTTGACATGAGTGTTCATATTTGTCCCGCAGATATTCCCACTGATCTCACAGTCCAGGAGACTTGTGAAGTGTGGTGAGTTGACAGCACTGGACTTCAACACCCCGAGTCCAAAATGGAAAGTCACCACCCGGCCCATCTACCTGCACCTTTTCAATGACTGCCTGCTCCTGTCTCGGCCGAAGGAGTGAGTGCTTCAACACAATTCTTGCTGCCCCTTCTAATACCTGTCTCTTTTGGGGTCTGTGCTTTGGTGACAGAGTCCTTTCCCTCTGCCTGCCAGCAAGTGGCAGCCTTTGTCAAGTCACTCTCCTCTCCCAACCTGATGTGAGTATCATGCAAGTGTGTGGAAATTGATAGTCCCAACTCGTAATTGCAACATATGATAATATAAAAAGATATCTCGTGGTCCCTAGTGCAACACTACTGTTTTGCCTTTCTGTCTCTGAAATGTGAAACGCTTTAATAATAACCATTTATTCTAGTTTTACTTGGTAAATAATTTCTTCCTAAAGGACAGTATGAAGATTAGTGAACGGTTTGCTAAGAGTTGTTGGTTGTGTCAGGAGCTTAGGGGTGGTGGTTTGGTTTTAAGCTGTAAGCTACCAAGTAAACTTCTGTCAGGACAGAGCTTAGCATTTCTATCCTGTTCATTAAATCCCCTCTCTCTTTTCTCTGGCCTTCTGAGACTTCTGGCAAGAATAACACTTAAGGGTGTCTGAAGCAGATGAATACTCATTGAAACTATTTTGCTTTCCTGACATGAAAAAACAACATGGACTCACTTTGAAGCCCTCATCACCTTAAAACTCACAGCTTGTTTTGCTGCTTCTCTTTTGCTGCAGGGGTGGACGTTTCGTTGTGTTCGACCATGCTGCTTTCTCAGACGTCCGTGGGGAGAAGTGTGAGATGAAACTCCATGGAGCAAACAAAAACCTTTTCCGTCTCTTCCTGCTCCAGAATTACCAGGGAAAGAGAGTGGAGTTTTTGTTTCGTACAGAGACACAGTAAGAACTCAAAGTTACCCTCAATATATCCCCTTAGCAGGGCCAGACACCTCCAAGGAGTCCAATGGTTGTCCCTCAGTTACCCAGTGCTGACATGTCAAATGCAGCTGCTGAGCAGAGGGCTTGAAAAACATCCTATTGCTATAACTATTTCACAGTATCACAGTATCAACAAGGTTGGAAGAGACCTTAAAGATCATCAAGTCCAACCTATACTCTAACAGCCCATCATCTAAACCATGGTACCAAGTGCCTCATCCAGCTACTCTTGAACACCTCCAGGGTCGGTGACTCCACCACTTCCCTGGGCAGCCCATTCCAATGGTGGATCACCCTTTGTGTGAAAAATTTCTTCCTAATATCGAGTCTAATTTCCTTATGAACCATCTTCCTCTTCTCTCATCATAGCTGCTCATACAACACTACTACACTGTCATACCATCAGCTTCCAAAAATGGGAATTTTTGCCTTTTCCCACCTCCTTTCTTCACTTCCCCTTTCTCTTCTTTCCCAAAGTACCCCCTGAAACCCACCCTGTGAACAAGCACCCTCCTCCCCAGCCCCCCAAGTCAGTCACCAGCCTGCTATCCCTCGTGTTGAATCCTGTGATGTTTTCCAGCAGTGAGAAGCTGAGGTGGATCTCTGCTTTGGCTCCTCCGCGGGGAGAACCAGACCTCCTGGAATGCCCTGGTGAGACTGCTCTGCTGCCACAGCACTGGGGGTGGGCTGGCTCAGAGGAGTCACAGGCACTGTGGGGTAGAACCTGCCAGAATGACTACAAGGCAGAATACTTGGGCTTTTTTGTAAATAGAGAAGATGGGCTATCCCTCAGTACCTGTTGTTTTACCTATTTTAACTACTCAGAATAGATGCCTGTGTTGTCTGTTCCAGTTCTTTGCTCTTTAGTGTTTGGGTAGTTCCTTATTTCCCACCTCCTCTGTAGCTGATGCACACAAGGTTTACTGTTCCCTTCTCTTATACCAGCGTGATCTTTGCTCCCCTTTAGATGCTCCACAGGTTCAATGCATAAAGACTTACAAGGCTCGGGAAAATGATGAGCTGGCTTTGGAGAAGGCAGATATCATCATGGTTATGCAGTACAGCAACGATGGTGAGCAGAATGAGCAATGGCTATCTTAAATTTTTGGATGGAGAGGACAAAGAGACTCTTGGTCTTCATTAGGATGCTTTATTTGGAAGCTGAAAGGGGATCCTCTGCTCTTAGGGCCTTTTTGGAGGGGGCTTTTTGGGGAGACTGAAAAAAAGTTTGTGACTTTTGCCTCATGTTGTGCTTCTCCTCCCACCGCAGGATGGATGGAAGGGGTAAAACTTTCAGACCGGGAGAGAGGCTGGTTCCCCTCGGAGCACGTGGAAACCATCTCCAGCAAACACTTGCGGCAGAAGAACCTGAAGGAGGAGCAACGTGTCAAGAATGCTAAGCAGCAGGTCTTCTGCAAGAAATAAGGCTCTCTTTGGACCTGTACAGTCTCCCTGCCATGGGGAAGCCGTGTTTTCTCTCACTGTGCCTCAGAAGAAATGCCTCTGCCAAGAGCATAATACAGCACTTTGACAGAACCGGGTGCTTTTTTGCCAAAGAAAGCGGGAATTCAATCAAGAAAAAAAAAAATCACTCACTTCCTCTGTGTCAGCAGGACTATGGCAGCAGGAGGAGGAATAAAGGCTGCATGTATTGCTTGCTTTGTGGTAGTAGGGAGGGACTTAAATCGGACAGAGGTCTGGGATGTGGACTTCTGAAAATATATTCCTGGTTTTGCCACTGACGAGTTGCTGGACCTTATGCAAGTCACTTCAGAGTTCTGCCTCAGTTTTCCCACCTGTGAAATGGGGGTAAACTCAGCTACCTCACTGCATGTTGTGAGGCTAAATTCACTAGTATTAGCAGACTAAGAGCTTTGAGTTCCTGAGAGGGAAGGTGCTAAGTGCAAAGCACAATAGAGTTGAAGAGAGTTTTCCATATGAATGTCCTCTTGGTGTCTTTATGGTGTTGATCTCCATGGTGTAATTTCCATTTAGAACAATTTGTGTATTTGAAAATGCAAGTCTGCTGGGGTTTAGGTAGGTAGATATTTCCTTGTACCCAAATTTAACTCGGTCTCAGCATGCTGTTAAGAGTCCTTGGCAGCACTAGAAAATCCAGTGGAGTGGAGCAAAGTTTTCAGAAGCCACTGTGATGATCTCCCCCACTTTAAGAGGTATCATGCTGAAGAATCTGCTTCACAAAGGTCACCTCTCTTCTGAACTAGTGTCCTACTAAGCCATCTGAAATGGCCCCTTTTTTTACTCTTGCCTCCCACTGGAAGTAGAGCAGTGACTTTTGACGACGATTTTTATTACGTGTTGGTACACGCCCTGTACAGAACAACCACGACTAGGCACATGCAATGAAGTGGCACTTTCCTGCTGCTCTTACTCTGATTGCTCATGTGGTATTGCATGCACCATTTTGCACACTTAGGGAGAACACTGAGATATTTAGCCACTGTAGATAAAGTCAAAATATGCACCAGGGTCTGTCTCTGTTCTTTTGCAGAACTCTCTGGTTTTAAGTCCAGTTTACATGCATTTGTGCAGAACTGTTTGAGGATATGCCTTCAACTGTAAAATACTGTCTCTGTGTTAAAGTCAATGCAAGATCAAGTATAAGAATCAATACACCAAAGAAAGCAACGTGTAGCCTTCTTGCATTTAATATATTTGAAGAATTAGTTATCTTCATATCTCCAGCTTTCTGTCTCTGTAACATTCTGCCTTTAAATCCCATTTACAGTGTATCTAGTCTAGCTTATTAACAGCCTATTTATATCAATAATTTTAGCTGGATTAAAAAAAAAGGGTTGCTCTTAGTGTTAATAAACTCATGCACTTCTCCAGTTAAAATAAAAAACTTTCTGCTTTCCTTGTTACTTAGGTATAAGAAATCAGTATTTACTGAACATATGTTCAGTATTTTCATTATTTTTCCCTGTAACTCTCCTATGTAAAATCCTGTATGTTCTTGTTAAAATTTGCGTTGAGATAGGAAACTTCAAGGCTGCTGTTGTGATTGACAGCACTTCTGTACTGTTTAACTAGTTGGATCAAAGGTTAACTTCTCCCTGTCACAGGTACAGCCTTTACTTCCTGGTGTCAGCCCTTTGTATATTTAGGAACATTTAAAGTCAGCTTATGCTTCCAAGTGCTTATATCCTGGTTTACTTTGATTTCATAAATTTCAGATAGGCCTCAACTTCTCCCTGTTTAGTTAGCATTTTGAGCTCCAGCACCATCTTGTCACCAAAATCCATAAACACATCTGCACCAAAATGCTTTTTGAAACCCATTAACATCTCTTTGATTTGTACAAACTTAATCAAACTAGTACAACATCCCTTCCAGCTGCTGTGTCCTATCACAGTCTTAATTATGAGTCAGGATTTTTCTAGTAGGATCCCCAAAGAAACACTGTGAGAGAAGTGCCAGTGTATCTTCCCCAGGAGCCTGTGGAGACTGATGCACACTGAAAAAAACATAATCAACCCTCAGAGGACAGTTACACTAATTTCTTTTTGTGAGAAAACAGCAATGAGTCCAAGCATAAACAACATTTAAAAACTTGTTGAGAGTCTGAGAAAGTCATTGTTGCTGTCATTTGTCATATAAAGAAGTATAAAATATATACAGATATGCATGGCTCTGAAAAAAAAATGCTCACAGCCCTGGAGACTGTGTTGGTCCCTCTTCGAGGAAAATAAATGAAACCACTCTCCACAGTTCTTACTCCTTTCACATTAAAGAGTTGACATTAGGCCCAGAGTTCAGTAAATAAATGCAACCTTGCTCAGAAACAGCAACTTCTAAAGCAGTTAGTGATTTTTATATTTGCACTTTTATCTAATAGCAAAGAGGTCCCCCTCCCCATCCAAGATCAGTTGTGTTTTGCCAGCTGAAAGCTGTTAACCAATTAAATACTGGTTTAGCCACAACGACATTGCAGCCAGCATGTCTTGCAGTTGGTGGCTGAACCAGGTGCAGTGTTAGGCCAGTTATACTGTCTCCAAAATCCTGGCACGTGTGTTCCAGCTTACACTCGTTTACATAATGAAACTACTCTCAGGTGAAAGCATCTTCAAAAGCAGAACCTTCGAAGCTGGAGTGAACCTTGAAACAAAGACAGGAGGAATTAGGGAAACCTTAGTAGGAGAATGGTGCTGTGATGGTGAGCCAACAACCATGAGGAGGATGAAGTGTGTTCCATTTTTGTGCATCAGAATGCAGTTAAACAAGTCTCATCCTTCATGCCAGCACTGCTCTTGTGGACAGATGAGTGATGTAACCCCCCCCNAAAAAAAAAAAAAGGAATGTCCTCCTTCCAGCCCACTGGAAAAGATTACAGAATCATTAGGATTGGAAGGGACCTCTGGAGATCACCCAGCCCAACCACCCCTCCAAGGCAGGGTCTCCTAGAGCAGGTGACACAGGAATGTGTCCAGGTGGGTTTGGAATGTCTCCAGAGGAAGAGGCAGCCTGTTCCAGTTCCTTATGTTGTGGTGGAACATCTTGTGTTTTAGTTCATAGCTCTTGCTCCTCATCCTGTCCCCGGGCACCACTGAAAACAGTCTGGCACCATCCCCTTGGCACCTGCCTTAGGAATATTTATATTCTTCAATGGGATCCCCCCTCTCAGTCTTCTCCTCTCCAGACTAACCAGGCCCAGCCCCCTTAGTCTTTTCTCATAGGAGAGAGGCTCCAGACCCCTCATCTTTGTGCTCCTCTGCTGGACCTTCTCCGGCAGCTCCATCTCTCCTACCAGGGGAGCCCAGAACTGGACAACACCCCTCCAAGATAACGAGGTTCATCTCATTCCAGGTACCTTCCGTAACATCCAGCTTTCCACTGGAACATCCCCGATCCCTCCCGGGGCCGGTCCAGCCTCCCCCGCTGGCCGCCCAGGTGTCCCTGATGAGCCGCCCGGGGCAGGACAGGACGGGGCATTAACCGGGCAGGGTCGGGCCGACCCGGGCAGGGATGGACGGCCGGGAGGAGGAGCGGCTGTCCGGAGGGCTGGGTATGGCTGTGCATAAGGATTATTACCGAGCTATTGGGAAGGGTAATGCCTGCTAATGACCGCGGGGGAGGCACCCGGCAATGAGGCTAATGAGCTGCCCCGGGGGAGGGGGGGGGATAATGGCTCCTCGGGGCTGTTATCCTTGTTATCCCTGTTATCCATGCCTCCCTCATCCCCGTGCTGTCTGGGCATCCTTGGCGGAGTCCGGGGACCGCGGGCTGCCCGTCCCTCGTGTTCGCCCGGCTTGTAAAAGCACCTGGGCGAGGGTTGGGAGAGGGTGGGTTTCCCTTCGTATGGCGCTGAGGGGCTCCCGCTGCCTCTGGGTTTTCCCGGTTTTCCTTCTCTTGGTGTGGATGGACCTCTGAGGGTGTGGTTTCGTCTGTGTGCGTGTGTGTGTTCAGGTGGCTTTGTACCAAAAAAACCCTTAAAAGTCTCGCAGCCACAGCGCAAGCGGTTGGTTTGTTCCGAGAAATGCCCCAGGAGGTGGTTTTAGAAGGAAAAGAGGGCTCGGCTCCCTGCACCTTCAGCAGCTCAGGTGTTCCAGACTACACCTCTGACGTTCCCAGTCACTTAAAATCCCTTCCACTTGAGGTGATGTTTCTCCAAAAGCAGGACAAAGTGATGTTCAGTGTGGTCTCTTGCCACCTGGATGTTGGGAGAAAGGAAGGGAGTTTTGTTACCATGAAGGCTTCTCTCCAAACTACTTTTATTTCAGCTCTTTTCCTTCTCAATCCCAGGTTGTTTAGAGGCCTTTGCTGTATATCTCAGAAGATAAGAGCGATTTGCTTTCTCTCAGAGGAATGTTTATGTAGATGGTGTAACACTCCAAGGTGCCCATTTCTGCTACAGGTAGAAGGTACCTTACACAGGAATTGGTAATTTATTTTGTGATGCAAACACATACTGGTGTTTGCAAAGCAACAGGGTAAAAATCCTGCTCAAATCAAAGCACTAAGCAGAAAATGCCATCCCTGATTTGAGGCAGAGGGTGAGTGACAGGATGGATGACATGTAAAATTACTATTTTTTCACATAATGAATGAGATGAGCTCCGAGGCAGTGAGGAGGATGGTGGAAAAAGGAATTATACAGAACAGAGCTGCTCTGCCTCACCCAGTTCTTGACCCTCCCCATCAGGATATTTCATCTCATTTAACAGCAGTGGAAGCTGTTGTTGCTTAACAAGATCAAATTATTATAGTTGCATAGTTTCCTGCTTCTGTTTCTTTCCCCTGCAACTAATTTGGTTTTCTTAATGCTGTAAAGAGCAAAATAGAAGATCTTGGAACAGCCTGGCATCCCCTCATACTTCCATGAAGATTCTCCCATCTGACTAATATTATGGAGCTCCTTCTTGATTAAGAGCTATTTGAGAAAGAAACACTGAGGCAGAAAGCAAATCTTTTGGTTTGGCATTGAACTGATATATATAAAAAGTAAAACAGAGTGAAATGTTAGGAATATTTTAGGTCTTTTTCCTCCCCAAAATTAAACTGCCAAGTTTCTCTGTAGGCACATACAACTGAAATGCTGCCAACAGTCCTCTCAAACTTTCTTCTCTCCAGACAGAGGCAGATACATGGGTTTGGGTTTATTATTCTACTTGCTGTGTTCTCTCTGACCTGTCTTCTGCTATTCAGTCTCTGTTGCTGTAATGCAGTTTGTGCTTTTTGTTAAACTTGGTCAGACCTCTGCATCTATTTTTGACCCCATCCAGCTATTTCATCCCCTGTCTTTGTAAGTCCCTTATTCATAAGTGTGGCTGAAGCTGCAGAAAAATAATTTAAGGCAGTTATTAGAAGTTGGTTCAGTTAATGGTTTTTGCTTGGTCAGCTTCAGTGATAGAAATATATAAAAATAAAAAAGAGGTGACATTTGTCAGATAATCCCTGCTGACACAGTAGACCAGAATTTTGCTTGAGTCTTTCTTTTGCTCATTTTTGCTCACATGTCATTGATTTTTGTTCTGTTATTCCAGAGACCTTTATTATCCCCAGTGCTGTTTTCTCACTACTGTATTTATGATGTACAATTTCCCCTTTATTCCTAATGCCTGGAATTACCTCTCCCTGTAGTTTACAGTTGGTAATGATTTTACAGACTTTTTCACTTTCAAAATGAGACTTTTCTTGTTACAGATGTTTAAATATCTCCTTCTTGACCATATCAGGTTCTTTGCTGTTCCTTTCCTAGTAGGATTCTGGCCCAGTGACATCTTTTATTTTGAGCCTTCCAGTTCTTTTCACTGTTTGGTTTCATTGTGTGGTGTTTTCCTCCTCCCATAACCGAAACTCCTGATCCAGGCATACCTTTTTCCTCATGCTATCCAGGCACATCTGGCTGAGGCAACGTTCATATGGGGTGGGGTATGGGTTTTTTTAACCTTTCATTTTTCACCCTTTCATTTTCATAGAGTGCCAGGATGGGAAGGAGGACACATCACTGAAAACAGAGCAGTTTGTGGTGAATGCTGATGCTGTCGATGGCCATGGTACAGAGAGCAGTGTACCCTCTCCATTCCAAAGCACAGCTACACAAGAAAAACTTGAGGACACCTTGGGAATAGAGAATGGGATCAGCCCTGTAAAGAAAGTGGAAGAAGATGGAAGAGGCAGCACCCTGCAGGAGACTGTGTCAGCATTCCAAGACTCCATGGTCCTTGACAGCCAGCTCGACTCTGCCTCGCTGTGTGGGCAGCCATCAAATTCCCACAGGGACATGAAGGATGTGCCCTCACTTCCTGGGGTTGCCTTGGCACAGGAGCCCAGGGGTCAGTCAGGATCACAGGAACACTGTGAGAGTTATCACCCTGATGGGACTGAAAAGGAGGCAAAGAAGAAAAAAAGCACTGAGGAAAGCAGAATGTGCATCAACAAAGTGTCCAGTGGAATCCCTGGAGCTCCCAGCAGGCAGGATGGGGGTGGCCCAGCTACTCACCAGACATCCAAATGTCCTCCAGCCAGCACTGCAGCCTGGCAATCCTACAAGGCATCTTCAGGCCTGGAATCCAGGAGCAGCCGTGATGTGACCAGGGAAAAAAGAGCCTTACTGAAGAATCCAGAAATTCTACCACCTGTCAGGAAGAAGTCTCGCACCTTCTATAATACAGGTAGATCCTGGGGCACCCTCTGGCAGGCAGGGACTCTGGTAGTGCCAGTGGCACTGGTGTTGCCTTCCCCATGCTGAACACCCAGCATGGAGGTGCTGAGCTGCCCTAGCTGGTATTGCCCTGCATTCCACACCAGTAGATGTGTGAAGGCTTCTTCAAATGAAGTGTCTCACATTTGAAGGATCACTAGCAGTGCTCTTTGTTTTTACTGCAAAATAAGATCTTTGATTATTTGTGTGGTTTGCTTTTTAAAAAATTGTTGTTCGTGTATGTCTAAGGATATTAAAAACATCATGTTTTTTTATGTTTCCTTTTATTGTTTTTTATTTCTTATTTTCTTTTCACATGTTCCCCATCTCTCTCACTCTGTCTTTGAACAATGCACTTTTTTAGAGCAGCTAGGAGAGCTGGAGAAGATGTTTGAGGAGGACCACTATCCCGACAATGAGAAGAGGAGGGAGATTGCAGCTGTGGTTGGTGTGACCCCACAGCGAATCCTGGTAATGCCTGCGTGGGTAACAGTGGGTTCTGTGCAGGAAGGGGATGCACAGGGACTGGGGCAGGGAGGAGGAGCCCATCTGTAACAGGGTAGAGACTTCACCTGCCACTGGTGACAAGAGAAGGAGCAGAGCTCACAAGGATGGACACTGCTCAACCAACTCACCCACGGAGTCTGGGGTTGCATAGCGCATCTCTCCCCATTTCCTAAGATGAATCATATAATGGGTGGATAAAAGAGGCTAAGGAGATCAGAGTTAATCTCTTTTGTCCTGAAGATCATGGGCAGCAAAGGCAATTGGTGTTTGGGGGTATCTTTCTGCTGTTATTCTTTTGTTGGTAACGCAGGTTCTCTGGAAGACCCGTTCCTTGAGGTTTTCTGTAAAAGAAAGGTTTCTGTCCCCGGCTGGTGATATGTGGAGGCTGTCACTGCTGATTTGTTGCCAGTGTGCCCCTGTGCAGGTGTTTTCCTCCCTGAAGGCATCTTTCTTCCCATTTATCAGGTCTGGTTTCAGAATCGCAGGGCAAAGTGGCGGAAATCGGAGAAGCTGAATGTGAAAGGCAACAAAAAATATCCAAAATCATCAGTTCTGTCGGCCCCCTTTGCATCAGATGGGTGAGGCACTTACTCTGTTTTCTCATTTTTCCACAACAGATACTTAATGAATTAAGTGTTTTCCTTTGCCATTCCCCCTTTACATTTAAACTGTGGAGAGCTGACAATTGAGCTGGTCCTCTGTAGCCTGTCACATTTCTGGGCAAATTGCAGGGGACCCTCTGAAAAGAGGGTTTAAAATAAAACTGTTGAAATTTAGATGGCTGAAGCCACATAGAGAGCAATGAATGAGATAGAAATGTCCATGGAATCACCCCTTGTGTGCTCGGGAATTTTTTTAACCCAGTTCTTTTCTCACCACTGCTTTCCATTTCCATGGATTTTCACTTGGTAATGGAAATGATGCTTGCTTAAATCAGTCTTACAAAGTCATGGACTTCTTTGAAGAAATACAGGATTGCACCATTCACAGGTGAGCAGGGGACATTTATTTGGGAGGCAAAGGGAGCATGTGAGAGGATAGATGGCCTTTCAAGGGATAGTGAGGGAGTGTGTGAGGGAAGAAATTAGTTTCCACAGGGACATATTTATGGCAGTCTGGAGTAAGAATCTTTTATGAAGAAAACAGGACAAAAAGGAAAAAATAAGTGAAAAATGGGAGACCACTTGACTTATTTCATTGCACTGTCCCCCCTGCTGCCTGTCCTACACTTGTTCCTTGGGTCTGCTTCCCCAAATATTGTTGAGACAGCATTCCTTGTGCTCATAAGCCAGCCTTTCCTTTTCCATCTGCTAGTGATGTGAGATCTGCCCATTGCAGGATAGAAGAGTGTACATTTGGTAGTAATGCCTTGCCTTGTCCTCTGGTCCATCCTCACACCCTTTGTGCTGCCTCCAGGGCACCTCCTCTGCCCGTGCCTGCCGTTGCTCGTGACCAGTCTGCTGTGCTGAGAGGAGACACCACAGCTGGGAACTGCTCCAGCCTGCTCAGAGCACATCCTGCACCACTCACCTCCACCTCAGGTGAGACCCCCGTCAGAGAGGAGGGTTCTGCACAGACACAGCATTAGCTGGTGGAGCTGGGGGGTTCCCAAACACTTTGGGGAAAGTCGTGTGAGTGCCACACCCCATCAGTGAAAAAATGATACCAGGCCACTTGAGAGGCTGAGAAAGCTGGGGTTGTTCAGCCTGAAGAAGAGAAGGTTGTATGGAGACCTCATAGCAACCTTCCAGTACCTGGAGGGGCTACAGGGAAACTGGAGAGGGAGCTGAATCCATGGCTTTTCATCAGGAGCTGTAGTGACAGGATAAGGGAGGATGGATTCAAACTGAAAGAGGAGAAATTTAAGTTAGACATACAGGAGAAATTCTTCCCTGTGAGGGTGGTGAGGCCCTGGCACAGGTTGCCCAGAGAAGCTGTGGCTTCCCAGGAAGTGTCCAAGGCCAGGCTGGATGGAGCTCTGAGCACCTTGATCTAGTGGAACTGGATGGTCTTTAAGGCCTGTCCCAACTCAAACCTTTCTGTGATTCTGGGTATAGCAGCTCTGCTAATTGAGTCTCTACCAGTTCTGGACCAGCACAGTGGTGCCTCTGTGCTAATGCTGGAGCCAAATTTGCAGTCCTTGTTCATGTCCTAGCCCAAGCCAGCAAGGAATTCTGAATATGATTTCCTAAGGATAAAAGTGGTTAGGGTGTTCTTCCAGTAACAGCTGTTTGTCACTAGTCCTGCTGCTCTAATTGACAATGAAGTTATTCCTGTGGTTATGATGTTCATGGCAGATACACACATCCCATATTCTGGCTTAGATGGAAACATTCTGGCTGTAACCTGAGCCAGGTAAGCTGTGTGAAGAAGGTACAACTGGTGCTGTAGAGGCTCCCTCAGATACTCCATACCTTTAAATATCCAGAGAGGGTTCCTAGGCTTCTCCAGGCAGTGCAGTTTTCCATTTTGGGCAAGACCTTGAGGGAGTGGGGCCAGTTTAGTACCAAGCTGATGCTGAATTTCGTTTCTGTTGCAGTGGAGTTGTAAGTCAGTGGGGTGTGCTGTTCCACCGGGGTTCTACCTGAGCTGTGCTTAAAGATTGATGGCAAATAAAGGCAGAGTTTCTTCAATTATTTATTCACGTGAGGAGTACCAGAGCATTCCCTGGAGTCAGGAATGCTCCCGAACACATTCCCTGTATATGTTTACATTTCCAAGTTGGCACAATTTGAAAAGATTTCCAAAGTGATGAGGAGTTCACCACTTCCTTAGGGACAGATATCCCAAGCAATAGATGTGCTGGCAAAGGGTACTACTCTGTGTATTTTTTTGCTTCCCAGTGTAATTCACTTGTTGGAATTTCATGCTGTCATTCCTGCCCCCTCATTTTATTCTAAATATATCAGTATTTAGTTATCAGTATTAAGGCCAGGTCTTGCAACTCATCTTTTAATAATGACTCAATTTTTTTAATAGTCCTTATACTTTGAAAGTATTTTGGCACTGTAGAAAGCAACTATAACATTGTATCAATAAGCTTAGAATGCTAATAAATATTTAAATATGTTAAAAGTACATAATTGAGATACTTTCCAGTGGACCAGGTTGCTCAGAGCCCCATCCAAACTAGCCTTGAACACTTCCAGGGATGGGGCAGCTGCAGCTTCTCCGGGCAACCTGTGCCAGGGCCTCCCCACCCTCACAGGAAAGAACTTCCTCCTAATATCCAATTTAAACCTACTCTCTGTCAATTTGAATCCATTTCCCCTGTTAGAGATGTCTGTCAGAGAAATAAAATTTCCTTCAGGGATGTGATCTTATCCTCTGTTTGCACTGAGCCGCTTCTTTCTGGGGAATCTGCTCACTGGGATGCAACTGTCCATGTAGAAAACACAAGCAATCTTTGCTAGGAGAGAAAGGACCCATCTGAATTCCTGGTGCAGTGTGTAAGGAGGGAAAAAGGGCAAGTGAATATCCCTGAGAGTGAAATGGGTATGTGGAAAATAAGTGATTAAGATAGCTGGGTTTTTACTGCTGCCTCTTGCATTTGCTATGTGTGCATCCAGCTTTCAGGAAACACAGGCTTCCTCTGCTTGTCTGAAACCCCTGTGTCTTTGGTGATAGGGATGTGTGAAAATGAGAGTGTGCTTCATTCCACTAGACCTGTGTGAGGGAACAAGCTTCCCCTTGTTCTCTTTAAATCATGCTGGGTAAGAAGTAATGAAATCTATTTGTGTCATCTCAGGCTGGTAAATACTTTCCAGATACAGATCTGTTTGGGGGGGGTGGGGGTGGGGGAAAGTACCTTTCCTTAAGTCACTTTTCAGAAAAGAGGCTTGCTTTGCTAGTGCACACAGACTGTGAGGTTTGGGGATTGTGTTTGGACCTGGCTGCCTGAGGGAAGGGAGGAATATGGTCTGTGTAATGAGCCACATGCTGATCTCTTTGTTTTTGAAACCCACCCTGCCCTCCAAAGTTGTTTAATCAGAGGGAAGGTAAGAAGTCTTAAAAATTACATTCCTACGAGTCAGGGGAGAATTGGTGCCTGGGCAGAGTAGAGACCTAGGCTGGTGCACTCTGAGGGAAAAGGCTGGTATTTGGTGTGGAGAGTCCCCATAGAAGAGAGATCTGCAGGGCACAATGCCAGGGAAAGCTGCAAGTCACAGTTTTGCCTTATTAAATGCAGGATAAAACAGCTGTAGGGAATAAAAAAAAAGAAAAAAAGGAAATATTTTATTGTTTGTTGTCTAGCATTGGATAGGCAGATTTTTCTCTTTAAGAAATAAAGAAAGGAGTGAAACAGAGGGGAAAAATAAAGACAACACAACTTGAATTCATTCAGGGAAAAAAGCTTGCCAAGAAATAGGGCCATCCAGGGTCCACTCATTTGCTTCATTAGGATATCTCATAAAATGAAAGAGACAAAACTTGGATGGGATAAAATCCAAACTAACAGGAGCAAAATAAAAGAGAGAGCAAATCAATAGAAAAGTTATCAATTTACAGGGCAAAACCAATTGCTTAGTGATGTCCCTTATGGGAACAGCTCATGGAAGGTTTCAGTAAAATAACTTGTGGGCTGTGTGTTGTGGTGCAGCTGTGCCCATAGACTGTGGCTTTCCTTGGACATTGTATTTAACCACTCTCAGCAGGACAAGAAAATTACTTAAATATATGAGAACAGTATGATCTGTTACTCAAAACCTTTGGAGAGTGTTCAATGCTACCTTTTCCATTGTTTTTCCTTGCAATGACCAGCACTTCTGACTGTTGCTTTGTGGGTTCTTTTTAACCTCCCACTGTTTTTTTTCCCAAACAAGCAGATTAAAAATGTTAGCAAGTAGGATGTATGTTGCCTTGATGGCAGTTACAGCTTCTGGTTTGAATACTGGGCACACTACTGGACATGAGAGACTTTTTTTGCCACAAAACTTACATTTTGAGCTTACTTTGATCTTAGAACTGTTTTTTTGCTACTTTTGCTAGACAGCATGCTTGAAATTAATTGATTTTTTTTTTACACTGGCAGTTATTTGAAATTTTTCTTGTTTTTCTGAGATTTCTCACTGATAGATATATCTGTGATTGACTGACTTGAAGCACTGGCTTATGTTTTCTTTTGGGTTAACCCTTTGGAAAGAAAAGTTCTTCTGGTTTGTGGGAGGAGATTTTTCTGCCCCACTGGTGATTTTGCAGGAAATCCTTTGTTTCGTGTGGCTCTATTGAGAGGTCACCTGTCAGGAGCCCAGCCCGTGCAGGTAATTTAAGCAAAGGGCAAGGTGATGGTATTGTAATGGAAGTCTTGGGAGCAACTGGGAGTAGACCAACTTTACCTGAAGAGTCAGTGATATTTTCTCTTGCCTGCCTAATCCTTGTGCTGGTTCAGCCTAGCTAGACTTGAAAAATCATTTCAACTTGTCCTGCACACTTAGTGGTTATGCTTGTGAAGAGAGAAATAATTTGATAATTGCCACAGTAGAGGAGGACCTTGTTCAAGTGGATCTCGCCCAATGTTCAAGCTTCTTGAACTCGTGTGTATAGGTGTTACTCTGGGTCACCAGCACACATGATTCTGACCTTTAATTTCCTCTATTGTCCTCTTTCCACACAGGCTGTTTTTTTTTTAAGAAACTGTTCCTCTTTCCTTATCCAGCAGGGACTGAGGAGAGAGGTCACCAAACAAGATTCTAGCAACCAAAAGACGTTGGTTTCCTTTTCCGTCTCCCATCTTCTTTCCCTGAAGGACCTTCAGCTGACATCTCTGCCTTTTTAATTTTTGGTTTTGCATGTCTCATCAGAGGCCAGGAGTGAAAATAAGGTTAAAGAAAATGACAGTGGCTGTGTAGAGGCACGTTTTTATCTCTTTCAAAGGACAGTTAAATTTTTCAAAAGGGTAACCTGTGCAACACACAGTTCCCAGTAGAGATGGAAGATGACTGGGGGATCATTCCTGACTTTTTTCCAGGAAGTACTTTGCTTCATTTGCCTGCCTTCTTGAGAGATGAATAAATACAATATACAGAGACTGAAATCACAGAGGTAATTTTATTTAGCCAATAAGCATCACCCTGTGCTCCAGAGAGCTCACTACTACTCTCTTTTTCTTCTCCACAGCAATGCTGGCACTTTTTTCCCCACCAGTTCATGTCCACTCTCTCACTGGCATCCTGTTCTTGCCATTCCCTCTGCCTGCTCCTGCTGATTTCTGCTATGGCAGCACAGTGTGACAGTCTCTCTCTCCCTTTCTTCACAGCCTCCTCCATGGCAGGAATGGTGGCACCCTCTGAAGCAGTTCAGACAAAGGCATTGCCACAGCCCAGCTACAATTCCAGCAGAGTGGAATGCTTCCCGAGCCTTCCCAGCCCTCCTCCCATCCGCAGGGCCTGCCTTCCTCTCAACGTGTCCTTCAACCCCCACAGCCATGTGGTTCCCTTTGTGCTGGACACTCCCAACAGTGAATGCAGCTTGTCCACTCGGGAAAATGGCTCCAGGGAGGCCTTTGCTTACAACATCCACAGCCAAAGGTTAGGGGCAGGGGGAGAGTGTCTTTGTGAGAGCACTTCCAGAATTGCATGCCAGTCAAGTGAAAGAGGGGATGTTTCAGACCTTGGGGTTTGCTTTGCAGAGTGGGAAGGTAATCCCCACTAGTGCCCATTGTTTGAGAATCCAAGTGGTTTCTGTTGCCCTTGTCCTGTGCCTGGCATTTGGGAGGAAGGGTTGGAGTCAGATCAGGGTGGGCAATAAAACAGCTATTTATTGTACAGGTTGCTGTAGCTGTAGACCCTTCTTCACTCTCTGCCTTGCCTGTCTCCTTGCTCTCTGCAGCCTGAGTTCCTCAGTTTCCTGCCATTATCCTGAGCAGCTGGAGCCAACAGGCAACCTGGAGACCATGTACTGTCCCTACAGCAGCCAGGGGGGAATTCACCAGCTGTCCCAATATTCCCAGCAGCCCCAGCTCTCCCAGTTCTGCCACCTGCCAGGTCACTTGGCCACCAATGTGCTCTCCAGTGACCATCTCCCTCCTCAAATGGGGTCCTCAATGGGACCCCTCGAGTCCCATCCAGCTTTCCTCACCTTACCTGGTAACACTGGAGCTGTAACCTATGGAGCCACACAAAGCTATGGACAAGCCCACATGGAGGGACAGCTCGTGCCACAGCAGCCAAGTGGAAACTCAGGTAAATATATGAAATATCTTGGCATCCTGCTCCTCTGGATAACTAAACTATACCCTGAAACACTGAGTGATGTTTTTTACTGATGGCTGTGACAGAAAGCAAAGAAATGTGCACATGCATGCACAGATGTACGAGCCCATCTTTTTTAATTCATTTTCCTTGTATGCTGGTGCTTTTAAAGTGCTGAGTGACCCATTCATTTGAATCAAAAGTTACTACACAGGCTGCACATGTCAGAAAGAGCATTAAATGTGAACGTGTCAGGTAGTGCAGAGGTTTTGTCTGGACTGGAGAACAAACTTTTCCAGGAGCCTAATGTTGTGCAAACAAACATCCCTTTGGTGTATGTGTGTGGGAGTCAAGGGTGCAAAGTGGAAAAGGTGGCACAGCAAGTGGAATAGTAGGAGGTAGCAAGAAAAACAGGCTTCTCACTTTGTTGGGCTTCTGCAGAAACCAGTTTGAAATCATGTTTCATATCTTGGGGTAGTGCAAAGGAAGGGAGAGAGAGAAGCCAGCAGAGTAAGGACACAGAGCTTTTCCTTCCTCTGACTTGAATTCTCAACAGCACTTAGATTAAAGAAACTAAGTAAAATGGCCCTGTTGGTCTCCTTGTTTTCTGTCCAGTTATTCAAGCCCAAGTATAATCAAATGATAAACTATTGCAGTTCATTTATTTGCACTGTCAGGTTTGTTAAATTAAGTTCACAGTCCAAAAACCACATCTCTTGTCTTATCACATAAGAGAATAAAGACTTTTAGACCACAGTTGCTGGTTCTGTTTTTGTACCAGTCCTGTGGACCTTGTCAGGGAGGGAAGTCTGACTCACAGAGTCTGATTCACATCGGGCTGCAAGCTGGCTCATATCCCCATTACTCCTGCTAACACTGTCCAGGACAGGTTGGCAGCATGCTTGGCCTGGCTCCCCTCTCTGGTTGCAAGTATAATTATTTTTTTTTTCAGTGGTGTTTTCAGTCTGAAGTGCCAGAAGTAGTGAGAAGGCTGTGCCCCAGTGCACCAAATGAACATGTTTACAGTGTGTGTTGCATTCCTCGGGGCATGCTGTGTGAGCACAAAGGGGTGTGCAAAGGTGCAAGCTGATAAAGGGAGGTTGTTGAAGGAACAGAGGCAGAACTGATATTCTCTTACTCTGCCCAGAGAACAATCAGCAGTGCATGGCTGTTCTGTTCAAGGAATGATCCTATGACTGTTCCTCAGTGGGAATGATCAAGTTTATAGAATTACAGAAGGATTTGGGTTGGAAAGGACCTTAAAGCTCATCCAGTTCCAATCCCCCTGCCATGGGCAGGGACACCTCCCACTATCCCAGGTTGCTCAGAGCCCCATCCAGCCTGGCCTTGGACACTTCCAGGGATGGGGCAGCCACAGCTTCTCTGGGCAACCTGTGCCAGGGCCTCACCACCCTCACAGGGAAGAATTTCTTAGAAAAAGGTTCCAGGGTTCCCAAAGTGCAACGGGCAGGGAACCAACCTGTCAGTGCAGATACACCTGTAAGTCTTACTTCAGCATGTAAGCAAGTGAGCAGCTTAGTTGGATTATAGATATTAATTAACAAAACGTTCCTGCTTCCTGGACTGCAGCTTTAATAAATGAAAGTGATGATTAAGCATCCACCTTATGTTTGGCAGAGCTAACTTGGAAATAGGAGGGGAATAAAAAAATTGGGACATACACTCAGGATCAGTGCTGAGTGGTGTCATGATTAGGGTTTGTTGGGGTTTTTTAGATGATAATAATGTTATGTACTTCCTAAGTTTTTCCTCATAAGAACTATGTTTTGGATAAATACACTGCAATGTAAAGAGCAAAGTGATCCTTCATACATGTGTGGTGTCTGCTCTGCTGCAATACAGAGCAAAGCATGACACACATACTTTTACACAGACATGCTGCTGTTATTTTCAACACCCTGTCTTGTGTTTGTTGCTTTTCCCTCAGCAGACCTCACTGCCTATCAGGCTGTCTCCTGGAGTGAGTTTAACATGCAGGGAGCTCCATTCCCAAATCACCTGCAATCCCAGATGCCATTTTCCAGCATGGCAGGGGGACAGTTCTTCACAGAGCCATATCTTCTTCAAGTGCCCAATGGAACAGCACTGGGATCCATGCCACAGGCTGGAAAGCAAAAGGAAGTGGTGCTGCACGACCAGGGTTCATACCAAACAGAGCCAGAGCTGGCATCACTTGCTGAAAGAGAGGACATAGAGAGTAGCAGCAACAAAGGAGAGATCATTGTTGATAACTGAAAGGCCAGATGATTTTTTTTTATTATTATTTTTCTTTTTTTTCTTTTTTTTTTCTTTATTTTTTTCTTTTTTTCTGATGAAGGAAAGAGTTCCAAGACAGCAGTAGCTCCTCTGAATGCAGGATCAGAACTGTGGCACACATGGGAATGGAACTTCCTTTTTTCTGGGCCACCACCTAAGACTGATCCCATATCCTACATCTGCTTCTTAGACTCTTCTGTTTGTAGAAATTTTACAAGTCAGTAAAATAGATGGCAAAGTTCTGTCCTCTCTGACATCGTCTGTTGTGAGCTGAATGGCTGCACAGGACTGATTATTCCTAAGATTTCCAGAGGTATAAACACCTCCCTTCAAGGCAGAACTTCTTCAGCAAGAAGGAAGAAAAGGGAAGGGACAGTTTTCTGTTTGGATTTCCATTTTCAGGCTTTTATTTTGGACAGAAAACTCCTCTAGAGTGGTTGAAAAGTGCCATAAGTTTACTTTGGTGTGTGTCTAATTTTGAAATATAAGATATTTGGAGAAGTCAAGGTATTTTGTGTCATGTGGAATCACATTTTCTTATGAATCTATTTGGGTTTTTTTCAGAAGATGAAAAAGAAACTAATGGTTGATGCTGCTCTTTGAGGAGAAAAAAAAAGTTTAAAATAAACAACAAAGGAAGAGGAAACATTGCTATCCTAAACTCTGCAAAAATAAGAAGAGTCAAAAAGAGAGACAAGAATAATTGCAACAGAAGCGCTTTATTTTTTTAGTTGTATTTTTTCTTGTGGCCATGATTTTTTTTTCCTGCTGAGGAAAGAAGCAGGGACATTTCAATCAATAAAAGCTTCTGCTCTGTGCTTTTGTTTGGTTGGTTTTTATTGCAAATATCCTGAATTTATTCTTCTTAATGAATTCTCATTTTGAGGAGTCCACAGCCAGGAAAAAGCTGAAACAGGCACCAGGGTCCCAGGGGTGCAAATTCCAGATCACACAAGAGTCAGAAGGCATCCTGGAATACATGGGAAGAGAGCACAGGAACAATAAGATTTATGGAAAACAGGGGGAGCAACTGCAGCAACTACACCTCATTTTAGGGACTCCAGGCAGTGAAAGAAGTGTCCTTAGCATTCCACCATTACTTTGGTGTTTTCTAGCCTTGTTTACCTTGGACTGTCAGCCTGGGAAAACTAAAATATGTCTCTGAAATCAGTTGTCAGGGGCAGGAGCAGAGGACTCCAGTGAAGAGGATGCTCTGGTACATATATAGAGCTGCAGTTCCAAGGAACTGTGGCTCCCAAAGGAGCTGTAACCACCTGGATGTGTGGGATGTAAACTATGAGTGGCTAAAATGTGGGTCTCACCATGTCCTTGTGAGGAAAAGCCATTGTGTAGTAGGAAGATGGACATGTATTTCCTTTGCTGCTTCCTGTGTTTAATCCTGAGTCTTTTAGATCTTTGTCTTTTTGATGCTGATGAGGCCTGATTAATTTTTATATTTACTATGATCTGGGTGCCACTCTTGTACCTCATGAAATTAAGCATTACCAGGCCTTTTGTTTTAGTTTTTCTGTAGTTTGTCCAACAAAGAGTGTCTGGTGGGAGCTCAGTGCTGTAGCTCCTCTCCTTTTTCTTTCTTCTGTGTCCTGGAAAACACTGGTTTGTGTCTGGCAGTGACTGAACACTGCTGGAAGACTCAGCAGAATAGACAGGGACAGATTTATATCTTGAATCTGCAGGTTTCTGTGGGTACTCTGGAATTTCCATTTCCTAGAACAAAAGTTAATTCTTGCCTGTAAGAACCTGAGAATCGTTGGGGATGTGCATTAGTTCACACTTGTTTCACTCATCCACAGCTGAACAGCCTAAAACAGTATTTCCAAGGGATGTGAATAGGAGTTTTCAGTGGGATTTCAAGTACACTCTGACAGCAGAATTCTTCACAGCTGGGAATCTTGCCTGGGTCCAAAACCAACCCTTCCAGGAGATGAAGAGGACAAAACCAACAGAACTCCCCTTCTTTTACAGTAAGGAAGAAGATAATTTAAGTCTGGGGGCAGAGTGAGGCAGCCAGCTCACATCTTCCCACAGCATTCCCCATCAGAATGTCATTTGGACACTCTGGTCAATAAGTGCCATGTGATACAAACTCAAAAGGTTTGGGGGTTGAATGAGCACAGTCAAAGTTTTGAAATGGCCAATACCTTGTGTTTAAGCTTTTTGGGTAAAACAGGCTTCTCTGGGAATGGTTTGAGTGGAAATGTCTGATTCATTTCCATGCTTCTACCTTAAACTTGCCAAGTTCAATTGTGCTTGAAGTTTTGAACTGAGATTTCTTTCCTGTCAGAAAGAGGAGGAAAGAGTGGGTACCTGAGAGCACATGGATGGCCAGATTCATCCCATCTGTGCTTCCACTGACTCCACTGGCACCAAACCATGTTGCACAGATACCTTGGGTTCAGGCCCCTGTGTGGTTTTATAATGCCCTCTTCCTGTTAAGTCTCAAGAAGGCTCACTTTGCTAAGGTATGAGGATCAAAATTCCAAATGCCATGTCTTCCCTACTGTGGCTCCCCCTCTTTAAAAGGGGAGAATGTTTTGCCTCTGTATTATCATTTGAACTGAAAGTGTCAAGCCAAAAACTCAGAAATTTGAAGTGAGAGAGACTTGGTGCAAATAGATAAAGCCTTGTGTGTTATTGAGTGTTGCTGGTTTTTTTCCAAGTTGTTTTTTGAGGTGGAAAGCCAAACTGTGGATGTATTTGTGTTGGACTCGTGTAGTACTATGGCTGTAAGACTGGAAATGGGAGTGAGGTTATTGTCACAAATTTGTTTCCACAGAAGGGAAGTGACTGTAAGGTTTTGTCCAGTTCCCCAAAGTGTGGCTGTTCAGCTGAGATGTACACACAAGTGCATGTCTATCCTCTGTATTGCATATTTAACACATATTAAATTAACATAATTAAATGTTAATACATTTAACATAATTAAATTTTAAAAGTACACACATGTGCATATCTATCCTCTATTTTGCATATGCCAGCATAATTAAATTTTTAATTTCTGCTACTTCTAAACAGGTAAATTCGGTATATTAACCATTTCCTACGTGCCTTGGCCAGCAAGTAGACATTATTTTCTACAAACAGGTCCTGTTTTATGACGTGAGAGCACATAAACTCTCATGAACTAACTCTTAGATTCTTAGTCAATAGGGAAATCTTTTCTTACAAGCTTTTTCATTTTTGTAAAGTGGGGTACATTAGAAAGCATCAGCATTAATTCAGTTTAACAGCAGAAACTCCCAAGGTATTTTTTTTTTAATTTATTGCTGCAAATCACATGAGACAATAATCTCTTGCTGAATGGTAAATATTCATTTTTCTTCATGCAACTGTGCTAAGCACAATACATTAAAAAACACAAAACCCCTCAAATCCTTCAGCTGGCAGTGCCATCCACCTTCATAAATAAATACTGATGAGCGTGGAAACACCTGTGAGTCCTCATTAACTTAATGATAATCATACCTTCAACACCGATAATATCTCTGCCACTTGAGCCTGCACAACATCAGTCCTCAAATACCAACACTGAGGGACTCCAGGACAACATTCCGTAGTCTTCTTTTGTGTCCCACATCTGCTTCACAGAGACCAGGGATGTGAGAGTAGCATAAATGTTGTTTCTGGAGGAAAGAATGGCCAAAAAGTAGCTGATTTTACAGCAAGGCAGCTGTAAATAGCCAGGAGCTTAAAGATTCCAGTTATATACAGGATATAAGCCTTCTATGCTCACTGTATGTTTTTACAGCTCTTAAGGAGGAGAAGTTCCTCTTTTGGTTTCTTTTCAGGAGTTTGGAGCAAAGTACCTCTTGAGGCAGAGAGGGATCCCAGCTCCTCCAGTACTCTGTGCTGTGATGGAAGGGCTGAGGCACAGCCTCCTTCTTTTTGGGGAGGGGAACCAGTCTCCTGTTCTTCTGTGGGAAGGTGTTTTCATCCTTGACATTTTGCCTTACCTTTATTGGGGAAATTACACAGCCATTTAACTCAGCTGCAGCTTTCAGTCCTTGAGTAACCTGTGGGCTTCAGGCTACCCGGTGGTCCTGAGCTGGCAGAAGGGTGAGTGGGGGGCCAAAAAGCTGTCAGTCACCTTTTTTAGTGTCTCCTTGGGATTTTCATAGTGGGATCAGAATGCTGAGAGACCACACCTCACCCTCTGAGGCCATCCTTGCATTTTGCTTGAGGAGCAGTCTGCCCAAAACCTTATTGATGCTTTGGGAGCCCTTGGAATCCTAGAAGGGTTTGAGTTGGAAGGGACCTTAAAGATCTTTAGTTCCAACTCCCTGCCATGGGCAGGGACACCTTGCACTATCCCAGGTTGCTCAGAGCCCCATCCAGCCTGGCCTTGGATACTGTCCAGGGATGGGGCAGCCACAGCTTCTCTGGGCACCTCTTACCACCCTCACAGGGAAGAATTCCTTCTAAATATCCAATCTAAACCTACTCTCAGTTTGAAGCCGTTCTGCCTTGTTCTGTCACTACAGTTTCTGATGAAGAATCCCTCTCCAATTTCCTTGTAGGCTCCTTTGGATACTGGAAGGTGCTGTGAGGTCTCCACACAACCTCCTCTTCTCCAGAATGAACAGCCTCCGCCTTTCTCAGCCCATCTTCAAAGGGAAGATGCTCCAGCAGCTTCTTGGCACCTGCTCCATTCCAGCCTCTGTTGGGGGCGAAAGAAAAGAAAGAAAGGTTCCTCAGAGACCTTCACTGAGAAGGGTCCCCACCCTGAATCCGAGCGTGGGGGTTTGGGGGCTGGAGCACATCCCTGGGGAGCATCCCAGGGAGGAGCTGCGCCCCACGTGCCAGGGCTGCTGCCCTCTCCTCACCACAGCGCAGACACCGGGGATGCTGTGGCAGCTCTGGGGCTGCAGGGCTGGGAGCCATCCCACACACGGCGTCAGCCTGCTCTGCCAGCTGGGCTGTTTACACTCGCTCCCTCTGCAACAACAAAGGCTGAGAATATTTCCCATAATTTCTGTTTGCTGTTCTCTGCAGAAGAGTCATGATTTATTTTTACAGCAAGCCTCCGATTCCGAAAAAGCACCTTCCTGTTTGTGTCGTGTCCCTGCAGTGGCAGAGGGATTCGTGCCCGTCGAGCTTGGGGAGAGCAGGCGAGGTGGGACTCTGGAGAAACACTCCGCTGGAAATCTCTGCTGATTCATTTAGCTAATGGCTCGGGAAGAAAAGCCCTTTGTGCACTGATGACTGAATAGCAGCCAATGTATCATAAAGCAAAAGTCATTGTCTTTTTTTTTTTTTCAATTTTTTTTTTCCAAATTAGGCTCCCAACCCTGGCAGAGCTGCTTCACTGAGTCAATTCCACTGAATTTAAACACTATTTTTAAACTCTCTGCACAAAGGGAGGAAATGGAAAGGGAATCCCCATCTCCCTGGGTTCTGGGCTGCTCCCACGGGAAAGCCTCTGCATGGGGGTAGGGTGAGTAATACTCGCAGGAGTATGCATCTCTCTCTCTCCCATGGCTAGGAAGCAGCTGAAGAAAGGTGGTGGGAAGAGACACAGAAGAGATGCAGATGGGCAGCAGGAGGGGAGCCAGCTGTCTTGCCTTGTCCAACACATCGCAGGATGCAGTGTGGGCAGGAGGAAAATCCTGGTGGGACTACCTGGGGTTGTTGGGGCTGTTCTAACACAGCGGAGCAGATCAGCTGCATCCCATCGCAGCACCTGGCTGGTCATAGTGGGTACTGATCAGGGGTGCGGTGAGAAATGGGCTTAACTCCTCTTTGACTTAAGTCCTTGTGAAATAAAGTGGTTTCTGCCCCAAGGCTGAGATACCCTGAGCCACTGTGGATGGGTGGGACAGGGCATATACAGCCTGGGGTGCATTCAGAAGGGCAGTGCCAGCAGGTCAAGGAGGTGTTCCTGCCTCTCTGCTCGGCTCTGTGAGGCACATCTGGAGTGCTGTGTCCAGTCCTGGGCTCATCAGGACAGGAGAGACACAGAGCTCCTGGAGTGGGTCCAGCAGAGGCTGCAGAGATGATTCAGGGACTGGAGCATCTCTCTGAGGAGGGAAGGCTGAGGGAGCTGGGGCTGTTCAGCCTCGAGAGGAGACACTGAGAGGGGCTCCCATCCCTGTGTGTCAGGGTGGGCAGGGAGGGGGCAGAGGATGGACCAGGCTCTGCTCAGGGGGGCCCAGCAATGGGACAAGAGGCACAAACTGATGCCCAGGGAGTTCCACCTGAATATGAAGGAAGAACTTCTTCCCTGTGCAGTGAACTGAGCATTGGAACAGATTGCTCAGAGAGGCTGTGGAGTCTCCTTCACTGGGGATATCCCAGAGCCATCTGGACACAATCCTGTGCCATGTGCTCTGGGATGGCCCTGCTGGAGCAGGGAGGTGGGACCAGATGACCCACTGTAGTCCCTTCCAACATGACCCATCTTGTGATTCTGTGGAGGTGTGGGTGTATCTCCAGGGGAGACAGGGCAACATCATTCCTCTGCTGGAGGCTGCTTGGCTGTTTTGAAGCAGAGGGTCTCCAGCAGCACCACTGTCGTGTTGAGAAGAAGGTTGATTGCATGTGTGAGCCCTGTGGGGATTTAAAGTCTCCTCTTGCTCATTTGGGCAGGGGTGTTTTCAGCAGGCTGGGCTTTAGCAAAAACCGTTTTAAAGAGTGTTTGCTCTGGAGCCTGAGCAGGTTCCAGTCTGGTGGGCAAAGCTGTTGGTGAATAATGTGTTGAGCACTCAACACCCTCCCTTCATCCTGCCCCAGCTCAGAGACTGGAAGCACTGAAAAAAAATTAGAAGAGGAGGAGAGGGAATTCCCTGTTCTGCTCTTAAAAGTGACTGTATAAATGTGATGCTGCTGAATAAAATACTAAAATAAGTATTGTTTCTGTTTAACTTATTGGATCTGCAGAACCCAGCCTAGCAAGGGGAAAATGGGTGAGGAACTCTGAGCCCACACAGCGTCAACTAAATGATGCTCCTGGTTCAGGAGCACTTTTTGCCTTCAGGGGTATCTGCACAAAATTAGCTACAGCATCGTTTCACCAACATAAAAAGGAGCTGTTATCTGGAGAGTTGCAGAGGCATTTGTGGAATTCTCCAGGACTTTTTTTACTGGCAATTGCGTGCAAAATGGAAAATATCCTGCTTGGAAGAGAGCTGGGAGGCAGCAAACAAACCCCAACTTAGAGACTTTCCACAGAACATAGCAGATGTGCAGGCAGTGACAGGAAGGAGTAACACAGTCACTTTTTAGAGGGTGGAGCAGCACTTTAAAGATTGACATTTTTCACTTCAAAAAATGGAGAAAATTATTTCACATAATAGGTCAAAAATTAGTTTTAATCAGTGGGGTTTTTTTGTGTCTATGCATATGTGATCTGGTATCTAAAGCCTATTCTTAGCTCAGGACCTCTGTCTCAAACAGTGAATAGATAGCAATTGGGATTTTTTTAGTCTTTTCAGCCAGTGTGTGCCTGAGACCATATTTACTTCATGTAATCTTAATTCCTCACTGAGTATTTAATCATTTTCATGTGGCATTTTAATGATGCTTACCAGCACTCTTTGTCAGTGTCCCAGAAATATGAAGATACTCACATAACACCCTGCAGGAATAGGAGGCAGCATCACAATTCTCTTCTCCATCCTCACTTTACAGCTTGGGAGCTCAGGTACACAAATGTGTTCAGAAAGAGGCTCTGGCAATGGACTGAGGTAACAGCAGCATCTTTCTTCAGGAGGTGCAGGTTTTTGTAGTCCCATGCTCTCACACACTTCAGCTGTTGCCATGTTTGCCCTGTACTTTGCCAAGTAAACTCAGAAAATCCAGAAAGACCCCTGTGTGACTTGTGTGACTTTCAGTCCACTTTGGGACTGAAATAGGAAAAAAAAAATCAATGTATCTTTATCACAAGATTGCTCTGTCTTTTCCTTGAGCTTCTAGATTTGTTCAGCAGAGCCTCCAATTCCTGCAAAAAGGGAAGCACAGATCTTCCAGATCTATGTCATAATGCATGTGCTCATTGCTCTTCATACCAGCATCACCCATCACTGCAGTCTTAATTTCATTTATGCTCTGCTTCTGGTTGGGGTTTTTTTGGTGGTATTTGTTGTTGTTGTTGTTGGGTTTGGGTTTTTGAGTTTCTTTTTTTGTAATAAATGGAAAAAGCTACAGGACATGTTGTGGGGTCTTACTGCCACATATTGACCATCAGAAGGTTGGAGTCTTCGATTTCATCATCTAAACTAAAGAGCCAGCTGCTAGACCCCAGTATAGTGACAGTATTTCATGCTGGAAAAGCCCTTTATGTATTTTATACCTTGTCTGACCTCCTGTATGCCCAGACCATTACATTTTCTCCCAGATATTACCTGGTCCTGCCATTTCCCATAACTTATAAAAACTCTTATAAAAGAGATCATTTTGTAAAACACATGGATCCTCTTGGAATCACTCCCTTCTCCCAGCTCCAAGAAGGGCCACAACCACTGAGCTGCAGAGTTAAGCATCTCACCAGGGATTGCAACAGCAGGACAGCAGGGAAGGTGTGGGGTGGGAAAACCTGCTCTCCTGGCTGCAGCTCAGTGAGGGGTTCTGCATCATCCAGCACCTTCCACTGTTGTGTCACGGGCAGCTCCTGCAGCAACTTGGCAACACAGCCAAGACAGTGAATTTTGCCACGTGGCCCTGTGGATATATTTGGTATTAAGCTGAGAGAACTGACATGAACCAGTTAACCAGGGTGGCACAACCAGAGATAAACCTTTGTCAGGTTAACTTTTCAGGATACCAGGGCACCCAAAACCAGATCAGTAAGTTTTGCACAGCAGATTCATCTCCTTAGATGTATAGCTGGGCATTTGGGATACCAATAAGGATCCAAAAAGTCTGTCTCCCTTGATGGCCTGATCTCCAAAAGACCCCAGAATGAGGCACCCTGGGGCTGGGACAATGCCTGGGCACTGAGTACATTCTGCCATTCCCTGGGCAGAGAAGGGGTTCCTGGGGGAATCTGCTGTGTAAAAGGACCCTTCCTCCTGCTTATCCTTGAGAAAATTTGCCTCTTGGTGGAATTGACACCACATCCCACCCTCCAGGCACATCCATAGATGTCCATAAGCACCTAGGAAGGAGCTTCCCACACAGGGAGACCTTCCCAGGGAGCCAGGTGAGGTCATCTCCTCCTGAGGGCAAGCCAAAGGCAAGAGCCACCCAACTCAGCTCTGACCAGGCTGAGAAAATTTGGTTTTCATTATGGCACAACCCCTGTTCCCAGGCAAAGCCTGATGCCTATCTGCACATTTCAGGTGCATGTGGGGCTGAGTGTAGGCGAAGCTCTTGAGCTTTGCATTGTTAGTCCCAGGGACCTGCTTGGGTGCCCAGGTATTTTGAGGACATCCCTACTTCATCCATCAGAACTGTTTGGATTAAAGTGTCTCCCAGAAGCTCACACTTCCATGACTTTTCCTTTCTAAAAAGCTATAGTTACCTCTCTAATAAAAGAAAAACCATCCACAACTTTCAGGCACTCCAGAACAGAGGCTGTGCTTCAGTGAAATGGCTGGTAATTTTTTTTTTTCTTTTAAAAACAGGGAAAACAACATTTTTTCCACTAGAATCATTGTTGGCAACAACCAAAGACGCTTCAGGACATACAGTAAACCCATTCAACTTGAGGCAGAAAGCTTTAGCCCAGACACTTGAACTCTGGCAGAGGAGGTGCTGATAACAGAGTCCAACCACAAAAAACATGGGGGAAACTGCTAGGACCAGCTGCAGGGCTAATTCCACAGATAAATGTAGAACTGTAAATGTCATATACTGTAAAACAAAACACTTCCAGAAGGAAAACCTAAACTTTTTCATGGAAATCTCCCCCAGGAGTGAGATGGGAGCTTTGCCAGCCCAAGGGAGGAGCTCTCCCCTCGTGGTGTGATGAGATGCCATCACAACAAGCAAGGAGCTCCTGTGCTGGGAAGGGATGTAGTCACTTCCGTCCACATGGCTGGAAAAATAGAGGAGGCAGCTCACGAGATATACTGACAGGCTCAGGAAGAGGAACTGGTGGCAGCAAAGATCAGCTTTTTCCTAATTGCAGTGCCAAGACAAGGGTGGAGCCAAGCTGGCCCTCACAAGGAGGAGAAGCTTACTCTGTCTAGTGGACCTTGACATATGGGATTAGCAGTTCTTGACAGGAAGGACCTGTCAAGTGCTGTTTGCTGGTTGCTCATCCTTCTTCCCCATTTCTACCTTCAGTTTTGTTTCTTTTTCCACAATGAAGTCCTTGAGCATAGACACAGTCCTTCAACCTATAAAGTACCAAAGGAATTTCATATTGTTCTTCCCTGGTGCAATTGTTCTGACCTTGACTACTAATGGCCCACGGTGCAACGAGGAAAGCCAACAGCATCCTGGGCTGCACTGACAGGAGCATAATCAGTGGATTGAGGGAAGTTATTGCCTCCAGCTTCTCGGCAGTCATTAAACTGCACCCAAAACATCCAAACCATTTTGTACTCCCCAATAATCAGAAAGGCATGGACAAACTGGAGTCAGCTCAGTGGAGGACAGCCAGGATGGTTGGCATGCTGGGTGGAGCATGGATACTGGGATTACAGAGTTTATCCAACCTGGAGAAGAAAACTGCTTCATCCTTCCAGCATCTGTGAGCAGACGACCAAAAAGACAGAGCCAGGCTCCTCACTGTGGTGACACAACAGGCATTGGTTGAATCCAGAGAAGTTCAAACTTGTAAGGAAAAATTTGTCAGGACATCAGCCAGCAGGGGACCAGGAGACTGTGAAATTTCCATCCTTGTAGGTTTTCAGGATCAGATTAGGTAAAGCCCTGATTAACTTGGTCTGACCTTAGGGCTGACCCTGTTTGAATAGGAGGTTGGACTTCCTGAGGTCCCTTCCAAATGGAATTATTCTGGGATCCTACTTATCTTTAAACTTTACTGCTCACACACCCCAAGGATTTTTACAGCCTCTCTTGTAAAAGTTAACACATGCAGTGTGATATTCTTCCTGCCCCCAAAAGAAAGGCCTCGTTCACTTGCCATTAAAACAGGATTTGCATGACCAGGGGAGGGGTACTTGACTCAGTCTTCCCTATTCCACCCACTTACACCATATTTGCCATCCTGGTTCCTTTTCAGGAGCACTTTTGATGTGGACACTATACACAGGCTTTCAGCTTGGCTCAGAGGACAAAGGCTGCAGCCACAGACTGTGCAGAAGTGGAAAAAATCCTTTGCTCTGCCACACTTAACAGCTGAAAGCTTATAGGTCCTCCAGGAACATTTTAAATAGAAGGAAAATAGAAGTAAAACCACAACGAAAACAGTTTTCCTGATGGTCTGGTGATGTTAATGCTTGAGGGTCTACAAATCAGTGATTCCATGCCACAAAGCAGCCACCCTGTAAGTGCAGAGGTTCCTGGGGGGCTGTCTCTTGGTACCAAACGCCAGGATAAGCAGCTGCCCTTAGAACTCACACTGTGAATATGAATAAGGCCATTCCTCATCTGTGGAGCAGCCAACCTGGCACAGTTACCATGGCACAACAGAGCTGGAAATAGGAACAGACCCCACCGGCACCCCTGAACAACACAGACTTTCCTGTCTTCACACCCACACAGAATCAAGTCACAGAGAGCTGCAAAGGTATGGCTGGTCCCATGCCAGGAGAGGCAAAAACATAACTTTACTAAATACCCACTGCCACTTTTCACATCTCTTTACATTGTGCCCAGAATAGCCTGCAAGTGGACCAAGCCAGGACCTGCTGAACACTGGCCCCACCTCTGCTGTGCTGCTGATGGTGGGGTGTCCCCTGAGCTGTGGGGATGTCCAAATCCCTGCTGGAAACCCCAGCAACACAGCAGCCTCAAGGATATTTAAAGCTATTTCTTTTAATTACCAGCCTCCAGCTGAGGTGAGACTGTGAGTCTGGAAAGGGCTGTTGAGTATTCCCCCACCCTTCTAGGGGCAGAGGCGATGCTGGAGGTGCAGCCAGCACCAAGCTGAAAAACCTGTCCTGCAGTGCAGCCTCCCTTGGCTCTTCCCTCCCTCTCCCCCCTGTTCTTTCCTCACACACAGCCATGGAGCAGCAGCTGGAGATGCCAGCTCCTTCCATCCAGCAGGACCTGCCCTGTTCATGCTGGAAAGGGAGCAGCGGTGCTGCTGGTGGGACAGAGCGCAACTGCAGTAGCCCATTGTGTGGCCAGAGTTAGAACAAGGCATAAAAGGTCACTTCTCAGCCACAGCCCGAGTGTCTATTGATCCTGAAATCAGCAGTGAGAGAAGCATTCAACATGCCATGAATGGCTGCCTTGTGGATTCATTCTGTGGGAGCTGTGCATGTGGAAGCCTGTGTCCAGCAGTGGAAAAATCTCACTAACCTATTTTTATCTCTGCCAGCAGAGTCTGGCAAAGGTCTAGATGCTCTAGGTTCGTTTAAAAGTGACTTTTGCTAGGGGCTCAAGGTTCTCACTGCTGGCAGTTCAAATTAGGTCGTTTCCCAAGAGCTGCCAAGAGGCAGAAGCTGAGGAGGTGGCTATTTTATAATCATAATTACACAGTGGCCACAGGCATAAACCACCCCCTAAACATAGAAACCCAACAAAACCCAGCTTGGGCTGTGCTTGGGCTCTGTAGCTGGCAGTAACTCCCACCCAGGGCCAGCAGCCCCCCCAGTTCCCTGGGATGTCCCTCACAGGTAGCAGCTGCACACCCTCATTCCACCTCCATCAGCAATGAAAAAATAAAGAAAACAGGATGAAAAAGGATGCTGGAATAGTTGGAGGGAGCCTTGGAATTGCTCATATCATAGAGTAGCTGGAGGCTGGCTGGGCAGCTCTGCCAGGGCTTGCAAGCTCCTGCAAGGAATCAGGGCAGGGCTCAGCCTGAACTTCACAGCACATCCCCTATGGAAACCACATCTGACTCCCATTTATCACTGAGATTTTAGGCTCCACCACGTTTCAGTCCCCTCCCCCTTCAGAACGTTTGATCCAAGCCCATCACCTTCTGCAAGGCTTGCTTGGACTTGGGACATCATCCGGAAAACAAAAATACTGGAGATGTCCAGGCAGCTCCTGAAAACTGTCTGCAAACTCTTCATTCTTTTCTCCTGATGGGAAGAGAGACTGGGAGAGCCTGTCAAAATAAATCCATGCTTTTCTGGCTACTGCAGCAATTCTCTTAAGAGCTCTGTGGGAAGCCACCCTGCAGGTAACAACACCCTCCCTCTCTGCAAACACATCTTCTCTACACCCTTTATGAGTAAGCCTTTTAATTGCTGAAACATATGGTGAATTTACATTTTTGAAGAGAGGGTAAGATTTATTCCAACCAATGTGTCAGGCTCACCCCTTCCTTTCCACTCTAGCCAGTTTATTCCCACACCCTTTCCCCATTTCATGGGCCTGCTGCCATTTTTTCCCTAACTCCATTCTGGTGCTCAGGTGCTGGGACTGCTGTAAAACGACATGCCCTACCACAGACAACTTTCCCAGCTCCACCAGAAAGAAGGAAGCTATTTTCCAATAATAAACCCTGTCCCCCTGTAAAACCAGGCTCTCCCCTGCTTTGCTGCACTTCTTCCTGCAGAGCTGATCACACAGCTGGCTTGAGACCCTCTCCATTCCAGAAGCAGGCTAGCTCCAGTTTTCCAAATTAAGTCCAAAAAAAGCCCCTTTCTGTTGGCACAATGACCTGGCAGACCACAAAATCCAACTTTCCTGAGGACTCCACTGCTAAGTCCTCACCCCTTAGTCAAATATTTGTTTTTCTAAGCCTGCAAGAGGCTGTATCCTGGTGCAGATTCCCGTATTATCCATGTGCTGTTACAACACACACAGCCACATCTTCTAGTGGTTGGGCTTTATCTGACCTTGTTTTCCTCACAGCAGCACGGGAGCACAGCTGAGAGCCCCCCCCTTGGAGCACTTCCCACCCCTGGAAGTGTCCAAGGCCAGGCTGGATGGGGCTCTGAGCAACCTGGGATAGTGGGAGGTGTCCCTGCCCATGGCAAGGGGTTGGAACTGCATGATCTTGAAGGTCCATTCTAACCCAAGCCATTCAGTGATTCTTTGATTTCACAGAATGGAAGGCAGTGTTTCATTTAAAAGACTCAACAGGACTTATATTAACAGTTATCTCTTTCACTCTCCAAATCCAAGAAAGTACTTGGACCAGGAGTGCTCTGATGCCACAGCTCTGTTACCCTCAAGTGATTCCTACAGATACTCAGAATAAATAGTGTCATATGTGGCCATAAAACATAGCTATTTTAAGTAAATTTACAACAAAGAGCTAGAAGCACCTGTGTTTAAAGAAATCTGTGTTTGGAGATAAAGCTACTTAAGCCCTTTTCCTTTCTGAAGTGGTTTCTCACATTCCAGGGAGCTTTAAGGTCTTAACATAGCTGCACCTTTGTTCACTGATGGGGAACTGAGATGACATAGAGACAAAGAAGTATTTTACTCTTGTATGTTTTCCTTCATTCTATCTAGTCCTCCCAACAGACATCACACCCACCTCCAGCATAATGGAGGGATCAGAGCACAGAGTGTTGCATCAACACTGTGGTTAAGGCAGCAGCATTGCAAGCTAGAGACTTAACTCCCAGGAAAACTCCCTCCAGCTTCTGTGAAGCACAGAACAGGGGCAGGTTGAGTCTTCTGGATCTTCAGCTGAGCTGGATGTCAGTCTAAGTCTCCTCAACAGCCACTGCCCAAAGCAGTTTCACAGTAGGAGGTGCTGAGCCTACAGTTTAGTTCTTCTCTCCCTAATTACAACCTATGGATTTCCTTGGACTCTGCCAGTGGAACAGGCTGCCCAGGGAAGTGGTGGAGTCCCCATCCCTGGAGGTGTTTAAGGAAACACTGGACATGGCACTCAGTGCCCTGGTCTGGGTGACAAGGTGGGGATTGGTCACAGGTTGGACTTGACAAACTTGGAGGTGTTTTCCAACTTTAACTCTGGCAACAGGGAGCAAAAAAACCAAAGGGCAGCTGAAGTCAGCAGTAAGCTTTCATGATGGTTGGCAGCAATTCAGCTCCTTCAGGTGCTATGTTCTGTCTCAATGCCCAGAACTACACAGCTGACAAGAACACTACTTCTCAGTCCTGCAAGAGCTCAGGGACAGGACAGGTAACAAATTCCCATGGGATTAGATTGTTTTCCCCTTCAGGCTCTCACATATATCCACAGAAGGAAATTCGATCAACTCCCTTCCTGGAGTCATTCCACTCTCTGCAAGACACACAAAAGCAGGATTACCATTTGAATTTTTTAAATTTTTTTTTTTTTTTTTTTAGAAAGCCCATGAACACAGAACAGTGCAACATGTTACAGAGGAGAGCTGCATGGTTCCCTTAGACAAGTGACAGTGGGTAACACAAAGGTGGCAATACATTCATGCATCATCCAGAGCCCGACCCTCACCAATTCCAGTATTTATTGTAATAAATACCAACCTCTTCAAAGGGAAAAGTGGGACAAGCAAGGACTACCAAGAGACACTTGTAGTACCCAGAGGACAAAGACCAGAAGCTTCTGAGAACACAGATGAGATACAACAAGGGAACACCAGATATAGCACATCAACCTCCTGGTAAGGACCCAAGTCCATAGGCAGCCCCCACCAGAAGGTTATTTTTGAGACAAAACCCACTTAAAAAGCCATTTAGAGAAGAAGTATAGGACAAATTGGTTATTCTTTAGGCCAAGGGTCCCACACTGATGTCTCTGCTCTCTCCCATATCCATTTTTTAACTGACACTGGATAAGCCACAACTCTGCAACCGCAGAGCTGGGCAGTAACTTCTCATGCAACTTATGTTTATTCCACTTGGAAACCTGAGATTTGGCACACATGTTGTAAGCCCTTGAGATTGTACCTCGGTGGCTTTGGAGGAACACAGCACAAAGCCAGCCAGTGAAAAATCCTGAGCAAACACTAGGGAATCTGCCTTGTCAGGGGACCAAGGCTGTGCCAGGTACCAGGGGACAGTTAGGTCAGCACACAGAGCTCATGTAAAGAAGCCCAGCCTGGCTGCATCAGGTACCAGTGCCTGCACATCACCCTGGTGACACTCAGCCTTTGCTCCCCCCTCCAGGAAGGTGACAGCCAAAGTGTTACAGCAGTGACATTTTAGGAATACAGGACCTGCTTTTGTTGGCATGCACCAAGGGAAGGAGGAATGACCACACCTTCCCCAATGTGCTCTGACAGCATCTCCCATTCCTTGGGATTCCCTTCAAACACAGCCTTGGCATAGGAGTTACTTCCTGCTTTATAATAAAGCCCTAGTGATTTAACACTTCACATGTTATGCAAGTTCCACTCCATGCTATGCATCAAACAGTAGGATTAATCAACATAGCAACATCTCCTCTCCCCCACAAACAATACATCTTACTCATTTATTATCAAATTGTCTCCAACATAAATTACATCCAAATTATGTAAGTTCCAAGAAAGTCAGATATTTTATGTACAATATTTGTCTCAAGTCAGATAAACCTTTATCTTTTTAACCTGTAACATAGAAAGCAAAACCTACATCAGTACCAAATAAAGCATTAAAAAGGTAACAAATATATAACTTTTTAGAAATGCTCTCAGAACACTAAAGTTAATGACAAGGATTTTATAGTGCAGGAGTCTTGGGTTTGTAGCTTAGACCATCTCTCTTTCCCTGCGGATGGCACAGCAGAGAATCATACTGAATATCATGCCAATAACCTGCAAAGGAAGCAAACAGATGGCAAGTCAGGAAACCAAAGCATGTTCTTTCACCAGCATGAGGACAAGCACAGCTGCTCTTCCCAGCCCAGAGGCCAAATTCATCCTGCATTTATACACTTTATTCTGCAGTCCCTGCCCCTCCACCCCCAGAGTTCAGTTTGTTCTCACAAATCCCCTTCACCTCAATACTTGAAAATAGATAAAACACTGTCAAATCGCCTAAAAAAATCCTTGTTCATCCCAGCATATCCATGTTGTCATGAAGCCAAGGACAAAAGTGAAAGTTTTCTTAGTAGTACTGATATCTCAGTTCTCTAGCACAGCTTTTGTTATAAAGGAAAGAAAAGAACCCCCAAGAGGCTACCAGGATGAAGAAGTGGGCCAGCAATTAATTAATCTTCACTCTATATGTTCACACACACCACTGGTATGGTTTTACCACAGCTGAAACTACAAGGAGACAGATCCTAATCCAAAGCAGGAGCAGGGATCTCTGAGACATCCCAGCCTCTGCACTGCCTCAGGGCCCTGCAGCACACACCCTGATCCTGCCAGGGCTTGTCCTTAGTGGAATGACCTTGTGGGCTCTGTGCCAGGCACTGTTTTACAGACTTCTGCTCCAAGAATCCTCTGAGTACACAGCTGCCCCCTAAATAATCTGGTTACTCACCATCATTACTGCAATGACAAGGCCAACTGCTCCAATCACATTGAATTTCGAGGTGAAGACCTCCTCAATGGCAGCAGGGCAGGACTGGAAAGGAACAGACTGATCATCAGTGTTTCATACACACTGAAGGTTCATTCCTGCCTGTTTGAGCTCAAGACTGCTGCCACTAGAGATGAAGACTAATCTTTTGAAAGCTGCTTTGATCTGGCCTTACTTTCACATCCTTGAAGAGAGCCAGGGATGTTCCAACATAAGAGCTGGTGGAAAAGTTGAAACCTACTGTTCAAGCCTCCAAACCTCTTCCCAGCCCCTTGGGTACAGGATTCCCTTCCCATCACCTGCAGTTTATCAGGTACAGCAGTTGTACCAGGCCTGGCTTGGCATTAAGGGCTGTCAACACTTCAGCTGTTGCACTGCTCATCCCTTCTCTAAACAGATTTGAAGCCACTCTTGATATTGCAAAGTTTCAGTAGCAGTAGGGAGACACCTGGGAATGGCAGGATATCCTGGGCTGCATTGCATGGAATGGGCAGATTCATAGAAGGGACAGTTTGACGCTCCCAGGTCAATGAATTACCACTGCAACTAAACAAAGAAGTAAGTACAGTCCTTTCCCCAGAGAGAAGGCACTTTTACAGAGGTGTAAGTCCTTGGGAGCCTGGTAGATGGTCAAAGTCTCATCCCAACTCCTGTTCTACTTGTTCCAGCAAGCTACAGTAAGATGCTGAAAGCTACTTTTCTTTCTGTTGTTCCTTATCCAGTCCAGGGAAAGAAAAAAAGACTAAATCAAGGATAAAAGAAAGAATCAGTCCAATAGTAACACAAATACAGCACTGGTTCTTAGAGGCACAAACATCAGACACTCCACCACATCCCTTTGCTCTTGCAGTCTTATCTACTTCTTCTACAGTTGGGACCAGGCCATAAACATATCAGAAGATGAAGAACACTCAGCAGAACAAAAGCAAACAGTAAAACCTTCATTTTGTTCACTTTCATGTATTCTAATCTACAGAAGACTGCATGGGCAGGACTGAAGATAGAGGTGACTGTAGATTGAAGGGTCTCCCGTGGTCATATATTTCAAGTGGTCACAAGTAAATTAAGAAAAAAAATCAAGTCCTTAATGGAATTCTTGCACCATAAGAGCCTTATTTTTTATGGGAAGACTCATACAAACTGTCTTGGAGCAAGAAGCACAAGACAGTTTTAAGAAATAAGGAACACGAGGGATAGGTAAAGAGCTATACAGGTCACCTCTCCTGTTATCTGTGGCACACAGGCAACTCTGCAGCAACATTCCAACAGGGAAACCTGATTCAGAAAACTGCCTTCACAGTGAAACTCACCTAAACAGGCAGCCAGTGCATGAACATCCTCTCTTTTTCCTTGCCAAGACTTCAGACTTGCTCCAAGTCTTGCCCCCCAAGCTCTACTTCTCCTTCACCAAGAGGAGAGGTGACACTCCCAGCAAAGCACCAGGAAGGTGCTGTGGAAATAGGAGCAGCCCGGAGAACAGAGCTCTCTTGCATTATGGGTTTATTCTAGGCAAAATTTTCATCTTTCACTGTCCACCCCACCAACCTGTGACACTCAGACTGCACATTTCCTGTGCAAGGTCAGATTTCCTGCTGGCCCTCCTTGTTCTTTCCACAGCAACAGCATTGTTGGTTTTCCACCACCAGACTGATTACAGACACAGATGGCCAAGCAAGTGTGACATGTGAGTTCCCCATGGACTGGGAGGGTTTACTCATAAGTGTGTTTCTCATTCTACTCACTGAGCAGAGGTGATGGTGAATTAAGTCATGCTTTACCTTTATAGTGAGGGATTCAGTCAGTGTCTTCTTTGGACAGGTTTCCATGAACAGCTGCTCCATAGTTCCAGTAAGGCCACAGCAGTTTAGCTACAAAAGACAGCCAGGTTAAGAAAAAAAAAAATCCTTATTTTTCCTCAGTATCTGGTTAAAAAACAGGAGAAATAAATTACATTAGTTATTACAGCAGATTTGTTTAGAAGTCCAGTCAATTTGACTGCCATAAACCTAATTTTAAAAAAGGCTTTATTATATTAAAGGACAAAGTTCTGAAAGGAAGAGCAAGAGCTCATTAAGCACACACACATTCATTTTGGTGACAGCCCCCCCTCCTTACAAAGATGAACTCCCCACAGATATGCAGGGATGCATGTTAGGGTGCCTCTAGCTCAGTATCACACATCTAGGGCTTCCCAGCCTGCTCCTGAGTTTTAGTAAAACAAGAACTAGTTCAAGGCACTTCAGAGGGACAAGAAAGGATAACACACAAAACCACCTTCTCTGCAATTTGTTCCTAATACTCCTTTGGTTTCTTTTAAGTAGTAAGGTACAAGACTAAGTATAACCATGTACTTACAGCAAGCTGAAATGCTGCCAGGGTCTCTTTGGCACCTGGTTGATTTCTCTTTTTATAGGTGTCCATGTAGAACTCCTTTAACTCTTCCACAATCTGCAGGGTAACAAAGTTGGGGTGCATTACTGTCTTACCTTAATATTAATTACAGAAAACTTACATTGAGCAAGTCAGCCAACAAAAATTCTGCAGCCTGCAATACCCATTCAAATAAGAGGGTGAAAAGAGAGTGGACAGTATTTCTAACCTGAAACAAAGGAGCCTAACTGAACAATTCCCTCCAAAGCCACACCTCAACAGCTAAGACAGACTCCCCTTGCAATGCTCTGAGCTTCCCAGAGGAATGAAAGAACCAAGTCTTTTCCCACTGGTTGCCCAAATATATTCACTATTGCACCCCAGAAGTTGCTATATTCACCCAGCAGAAAAACAACCCTGGTCACCAAGCATCTTATTTGGAAACAAGACAGAATCTTGACTGCTTGTGAGGGACAGGCCACACCAGTCATCATGCTTCAGGTGCCAGAAACCTGGCATCCAACAGCCTCTTGGATTCTTGCTTCCCTGCCACAGTCTCCTGTTTTGAGTTAAATTTCTTGTGTTGTTCTGCTCCAATAAGTCTTGTTCCTCTCCCCCAAATTCCCTGGGTAATGAGGATTTGACTCACACTGGTACAGATGGCAGCAGAGTGCTTTACTGTGAGCACCTTCAGAGAATCATGGAATGTTCTGGGTCAGAAGGGAGCTTTAAAGATGACCTAGTCCAGTCCCCCTGCCATGGACAGGGACACCCTTCACTATTCCAGGTTGCCCAAGAGCTCCATCCAACCCAACCTGGAACATTTCCAGGGATGGGGCATCCACAGGGCAACCTGTTCCAGCATCCCACCACTCCAACTTTAAAGGGCAACATACCTTTTCTTTATTTGAAAATCCCCAGATCCCAGCACCAATTTCAAGGGCAAAAATCACAAGGAGGAAGAAGAAGAACTGGAAAAGAAAGACCACATCATTAATGAAGGCCACAGCAGCACACACATCTGCTGCAGGTTTGTCCAGCCTTGAGGGAACTGTCACTCAACCAGGTTCCAGCTGCAGGTCTGGAACACTGATAAAACCTAGGGAAGAGGACACTGCGTCAGCATTTCTTCCCGGGAGCACTGGAAAGCCTGGCAGTGCTCCCCAAGCCAGAGTCCTGCTTTTTGATCAGTGTTAATTAAAGCCAAATCATCTGTTAACTCAGGCTTTGAAGTTGTCCAGCTGACATCAATTCTCTTCCCTGGTTTGTCACTCCTATTGCTTTAGGAGTCATTACTTAATTTCTAGCTTGCCACAAACTCCCAGAGCTCATGGTCACTTTGTTGTGTATCTCATAAAACAGAAATAAAAATGTTCTCTGTCTCTAATTGACTAGCAGGTCCAAAACATCTCTACCATTTAAAAGCACTTTAAAGAGAGATACTCAGAACTAAAAAGGGATAGAGGCATCATTTTGCGAGAAATACTTGAATTTCAGTTTTTCCATGACACAGAAGGGGAATTGTTCTTTCACAGACTATAGTAGCAGTCTTTTATTAACTAACTCTTCTGGTTATTTGGATGAGCAGTTCTGCAAGTATACAGATGTGCATGAGCCCAGTAAAGCTCAACTGGCCCCTCCAGCCTGAAAACAATGAGGTTGCTCTCCAATAATTGGCTTGCAGGGCAGTTGTCAACTAGAAGAGCTCATCCTGTGATTATGAACAGTAGAGGCCTGTTGTTTCAAGGATCAAATACCACAGTGCTGGTCTCAAAGATTAAAGGCTGCACAAACTTCAGAGTCCAGGATAAACTGCCTAGTAAATAGCATTACTCTTAGCAACACTTCTGTTCTGTTTTACAATACTCCCAGCCATGACACTTTGATGTCTGTCACCTATTCAGCCCCTTGATGCCATCCTGCATTCAAACACATTGTGAACATCTGGATTTAGGGCCAGAAGTGAAAACCATATTTAACATTTTGGCATCACGTAGGTGAAACCATGAGTTCAAACACTGTGGAGCCAAAACAGTCACAAACTGCTGCCCTTCACCTGCACTGTAACATTTGTCTTCCTTTCCTACCGTGCTGCTGGAAATTTAAGCACTGCTCTGGACACTTACCAGGCCAAGCATGCACTGAGATTCCTGTGATGCACCACAGCATCCCAAGAAACCAACCAGCATCATAAGTGCACCAGCTCCAATAAGGATGTAAACACCTAGGGAAGAGGAAAACAAACATGAGTACAGGCCAGCTGAGACCTCAGCAGCAAGGCATGAAATCAGTTGCTCCGCAACTAGCTTTTGCTAAGGTTTGAGATCCTTTACCAAGGTGTTCCAAGTTAAAAAAAAAAAGGCAGGGGGAGGCTGTGCTTAATATTCAAAGCAAATATCTCAAAATTTGTGGAGTGCTTATAAACTCTTCTGCCCAGAATTTAGGTAGTGTGTTGGAACAGAGAAACCAAATGTTTCTGGGCTAAAAGACTCCATTTATGCCCAGTCTTCTCGCTCCAAAACTTGGGGACTGCCAGCCTAAGCATCCTAGCTGTCAACTGGTGAGAGCAGCAAGATGGAGTGTGCAAGACAACTCCCAAAGGAATGCCAAGAAAATATTACTGGGGTGGTGAAACATCAAAGGATCAGCACAAGACACATGGAATGAGTATGACATTTCTATCAATATGAACAAAAATACAGTTCAGAGATCAAATCAATACTAATTAAAGAAAGCCAGATGTAAGCATTTGCAAGTGATATATTCTAGATGCAAACCAATAAGATCAGCTGCCAAAATAAACATCTACTTGGTTAAGCACATGTAAGGGATTAAGCCTGACATTTCTTATCAGCAGGAAATTCCTGCACTGATTTTTTTTACCCCAGCTTATGCTTTTCCCATTTTGAAAAATTAGAATAAAGGAGTCCATCAGTACATCTTACTTCAGTTTATTTTCAGTTGTACAGAAAGACTTTGAGGTAACTTGCTTAGTTAATAGGCACAAGGTGACATTCTTCCAATTTGCTATTGGAAACTGCAGTGAGCAAATACTCCCAGATTACTATGCTAGAAGAGCAATTCCTATTAAGCCTGTTTTTAAAACTCAGTTTACCCTACAGAGATTTCAAGCAGGTTTCACTGGCTGCATTCAGCCAATGACTTAAGCATCACATCGTAAAACTTTAATGGTTTTAGGAGGTGAAAGTTGTTTTAGACTATCCAAAATAAGGCTTGTTAAATATTCAGCTCAACAGCCAAGTTTAGATTCTGTTCCCTTTCCAATGTCCAGTTAAAAGCATCTGGAAATCTTCCTGGCAGCTGCAGGAACCACCCAGTTTGCTATGATGCTCTCATATCTAGGGCAAAAAATACAAGTTCTCTCACAGATAAGCTGTCTGTACCCCTGCAGCCTCTTCATGAAGTCCCCTGAGCACTTCCCCATCCCCAAAAGGGGTTTTTAACAAGCCTAACACACCATTCCTAACAGTATTCCCTGGAAGCACAAGCTACCCTGGTACTTTAAGGCTGCAATACCAAGTTGAACCTGCTGCAGGTCTTTCACTCTGACCCTTCAGACACCAGTTTGGGTGCTGTGACAGTGAGTGGCCCAACACAGGAACCAGCTTTTTTGGCAGGAGAAAGACCAAGCCACCCACCCTGTGAATGGTCAGTGGGTGACCCCATACAGGACATGGCCAATCCAGGTGCTACAGGGATGTGAAATAAGGATTTTCCAGCTACATGGTAAGACACACATGTAAGGAAGACATACACTTGAATTTGCTTTCTTCCCAGTTGTTAGAGGTCTTCAAACACAGCTGCTTCCAACCCAAGAAGGGACTTGAAAGACCATCCACTTCCAACTCCTTGCCATGAGGGACACCTTCCACTATCCCAGGTTGCTCCAAGTCCCATCCAACCTGGCCCTTAGACATTTCCAGGGCATCCACAGTTTTTCTGGGCAACCTGTGCCACTGTCTTACTGCCCTCATAGGGAAGAACTTCTCCCCAATATCCAACCTAAACCTACTCCCTGACAGTTTGAAGCCATTCCCCCTTGTCCTGTCACCCCAGGCTCCTGGAAATAGTCTCTCCCCATCTTTCCTGTGGGCTCCCTTGAAGTATTTCAAGGCTACAATCAGGTCAGCTTGAAGTCTTGCTTTCCAGGGTGAACAATCAAATTCTCTCAGCTTTTCCTCACAGGTGTGCTCCAAGGGTTTAAGCACCTACAGGTGACAACCACCAAAGTATGTGACCCCCACCTAAACATAAAAGTGACCACAGACATCAAAATGATAGAGTTCAGATAAAACCCAATTCACTTGGGAACTCCTATGACATCAGCACATCCAACTGAAAACATGTGTGGCCCCTAACTGGTCAGCCTGTAAATGGGATATGTCAGGGAATAACTTCCACCTGGCCTACACTGATCCAGGTTGGCTGGATCACACAGACCAAGATATTTGTGCATCCCTCCCATTGTGCTCAGCACAAATGAGCAGACATGGGGCTCAGAGTTAGACAACAGCACACATGCTCCTTCTGACAGATGAGGCAACAGAGTTGTGGGTTTGGGCAGCTTAGGTTGGTCAATTTGGAGAAAAAAAAAATAGTTATTGATGCCATCTGTAGTTACTCATTTAGTTTAGCATGAAACTTTGCTGACTCACAGTGAGGCCCATCAGGAAGAGTCATCTGTGTACCAGGAGCCCCTGGGATTACAATATGCTTAGCAACAGCACCCAAAGAGGAACTGCAGGATTGGAGACAGGAAAAAGGATGGAGAGCCAAGAAACCACTCCCATGACAGCAGAGCTCACAAGAGAAGCTGAGCCCCAGCACCAGCCAGAGGAAGCTGCTCCCTGCCCCACCAGAGCTGTTGTGTCTTGACTCTTTGGGAAAGACAAAGGTCTGCCAGCAGTTGGGAGTCAGGGCACACAAGTGTGATCTACCCCAGCTCACCTGTGTAAAACGTTGTTTTGTTGGATTCCAGTTCAAAGACACTTTTGGTCTGTGAGTCAAAGTGAAGCCATAGTCCAACTGCAAGAACTGCTGTCCCTGCAAGCTGTGAGAACAAGGAAGCCTTGTTAAGTAATACCAATTAATACATTCACCCTTACATTAGTAACAACATCAGAAGCGAACACAGGACGTGGCTTTTATTTAAAGAGGTGGCGACAGAGGACCAACGTGAAAGGATGGGGACACCAAAACATGAACAAACTTAGTTCCAGACATCAGGCACCTTGGTGACAGATGATTTACATAATATAAACTCCAATGTCATAGGAGAACAATGCCATTCTTGTTCTTCACTGAAAATATCCAAGGTCTAACCAAGTGTCAGTATTTCCACTCCTCCACCCATTGTCTTACCCTGGTGATTACAATGACACTGCATGCAATAGTGATCTTTAATCTTCCCAGGGACAAGGGTACCACAAGGAAAAGTGCCTTGTGAGGCCAGCCAGAAGTTTTAGTGCATTAAAAAGACCGGTAAAGTTCACTGTACCATGGAAGCAAGTTCAGAAAGAGTGCTCTTTCTTGCAAAACAGGGTAAAACCAACCCATTAAGTCACCACACTGACAGGAAGAAGAAAATATCAGCTGCTGAAGTAGCAACATTGCTGAGGTAGAGCAAGACAATCTAATTTTAGATAATATTTAGTTTTATTTCATTATCTCTGCCTGAGTGCTTCCAGGTTCCTCTTAACATTGGTGCCCGAGCCTGCAGCAAGTCATTCTGCGTATAATAAATTAGCTTTTGGATGAAACATCTTGCAGAAGGCATCGGTAGAATGTTGCAAGAAAGAGGGAATTGCACTCTGGTAAGGCAAACACTAACAGCTTACTTTGAACAGACTGAATCTTCCCTTAAAAAGAAAAAAAATGGGGTTGTCTTGCATATAAAAAGAGAAAGCTGGAGAACATGCCTCTCAGCTTTTCCTTTGAAGGCCACTTAGCTCTCAAAAACAGCTCTACCAAGAGTGACATGAGGACAGAAATCCCAAGCATTTCAGCAGACATTAAAAATTTAAACTTAACAGTGAGCAGTAAGTTCATAAAGTCTGGTGCTTTGGTCAGGCAGAGAATGCATGAAAAGCAAAACAAACAAACCACCACCAAGGCCTTATCTCTGATAAGGAGTCCCTTCTAGAATGAAACAACATTCTTGATTTGCATCCAAGAAATCAGAAAGCATTTATGAATGTTAATTTTGAGTGGGAATATGGATAGCATTCCCACAGAAAGCATCCATGGCTACACCACTTCCATGGCAAGCCCCCCCTTCCCCAGCCCCACAAGGAGCCCAGGAGCCCCTTCTCCCTGCCATGGGAATGTTCCTGTTCAAAAGCAGCCCCGTGGGTTTCTCCTGAGTCTGAGGTGAGCTCTCCAAAACCAGAGAGCTTTGAAGAATCACACAAGGGTTTAAGGGAAGGCATGTCCCTTGTTGCTTCTCAGCAGAAGCCATCCCAACTGATTCAAGCATCAGCAAAGACAAGCAGGAGGCCAGGAAAACCAGCATTTCTTGTACGGCAGGCCCCTGAGTCCCAAGCCTGCCTCAAAAGAGGAGCTGCAGGGAAATCAGATCAAGGCATTCACGATGCAGAAAGAGCCAAACCCACGTGGAGGTTTCCAGACCCAAGCAAAAGGCACTCGGTTGGTGTCACGGGCGCTCATTCACCAAGCACCCCCGCACACACCTCCTGCCTGCCCTGCTGGGGCTACACCAGCAAAACCGAGGGATGCTGAAGAGCCTTGGTACCACGCAGCACGTCACAACAGGGTCATAATTTCAATTTATGGTGCCGCAGCAGCACCCCGAGGGAAGGGAGAGGTGCCCCAGAGGGACTGGCAGGGAGAAGGGCCGCTGCTCTACCCGCACTGCTTGTGCATCACCTCAAAACGCCTTGGCAACCTCGCTTCAGTGCCTCACTTCAAAAACCAGAAGGGGCTTAGTGATGGAAAAAAAATTGATGCACTTGCTTCTGAGCCTACAGATAAGTCACCCAGTGTTTAGTAATACCGTTTGAGACTCGCTTTTCCTGGGTCACTGACCAGTCTCCAGCTTTTTACAGGGATCCAGATCCACACCACCAGTTGAAACCTACCGCCTCTGCTTGCTTTGGTATGAACTCACCCATTGCAAAGCCACCAGCCTGAGCACACCCAGCTGTTCTCACCTACCTAAATGTATTTGTGGCTTGACAAGCCCCAGTGTTTTGAGTGGAGAGCACTGCAAATGGAGCAGGACACAGAAAAAGCCCAAAACTAAAAAACCCAGGGCTGATCCCCCAGCAGGCCATTAAGGCCAGAGTACTCAAATTGTGAACAAACTGTAAACAATACCACAATCTTAAATTCCAAGTCAAGGAGAAGGCTTTTAATGACCTCCCCAGAAACAAACTGGTTGGTTCACATTAGGGAGAGATGGTGTCCCCAAAATAGCTCCATTCAAAACAAACTTAACCCTTCCCCATCACACCACCCCCCCCCCAGAGTTAAAATGGCATGTTTTCTCCTTGGAAAAGCAGTCACTGCATGGAAAAGGTTAAGAAGATGCCAGGGAGGAAAGAGACTTAAGGGATGACAGGACAATGGTAACACTTAATGCCAGCGAGCTGCTCCACAGCACTAACAAAGCTATGAATTAAATAAAGTGATAAATCTCTGGATTAGAAACAAAATGCAGCTCCTTCGTGCAAAGAATAAGCGACTTTTTGTCTCGGTCTCTTAAGCAAAGGCAGACTTGTGTTCTCAGCTGGTCCTCTTCCTACCCACAGTGACCACTGAACTAAAAAAAGGCAGTTTTAAAGCTGAAGGCCAAGTATTTCAAGGCTTCAAGTTTCCATCAAAACAAGGAGAGGCAAGGACACACCAACCCCAGGCTCTGAGGAAGAGGCAGGCACAGCCCCGGGGGCACTTGGCACAACCTCCGACCAGCCTGGCACACCAGAGGCTGGTGCTCTGCCACCTCTCTGATCAGCAGTGCTCTGCCAGCAGGTTTGGCAGCTGTGTTTTTCCTGCCTGGGAAAGGGGTGCAAGCCTCCCTCACCTTGGCTGCATGGAAGCAGATCCCCTGCAGACCCAGCTGTTGGGTTTTTGTTTGGAAATCCCTGTGTTTTCCCAGCTAACAGACCTGTTTTGTCAGAGGAGTTGAGCAATAAGGAGTGTTTTGAAGCCGATGTGGAAAAGAAATTTAACAGAGAAAAAAAAACAACAACCCAGCACTGTGTTTTCCTCAAGTCACTTAGTTTTTGGACACGCAAAGAAAAGAGGTTTGCGTGCTTATCAGACATGCAAGAAGTACGTGACAAGTACAGCTAAAGGAGCTCAGAAGACAGGTTTCTTTCCCCAAATTGGCCAAAAGGCGAAATTAAACAGGCACTACTGTATTGGAAAGTTTGTGCAGTGATTTTCCAGTGACACCATGCTCCTGACTTCCCTGCTCAAGCTAATGAGGCTTCCTTGCTTTTCCCCTGACCACTACTCAGCTCATTTCTGCTTCACTTGTTTATGCCAGGACTGCAATGGACTGAGGCTAAACAAGGATAAAACCACCAGATCACTCCTCTTCTAGTCCTATGGAGGTTCTGTTTGGAGGTTTTTTTGGCATCACATGCAAACATACCCCCCCCTTGCCTCTAAAGCTCACTCCTGCACATGTCTTTTTGCCTGCTGCAACAGGAGAAACAGCTTTCTTTAGTCTGCCTTCTTTTTTTACACAGTATTGCACCTTCCCTAGTGAGCCTGCTGTGCAGGAATTCCCTCCTCCCACCCATCCCACACTGGCAAGTGCCTTTTCTCCAGAGTCAGCCCTTTCCACTGCTCCAGTCTCCCCATTGCAAAGGACATGGTTTTTGCCTCTGGTGTGTCTCAGGGTGTGTCCCAGTATTTCTCTCTAACATCCTGCTTCCTTTCAGACCTTCCATGTGCCAAGAGGACTGGCAGAGGGCCTGTATCACAGTCAGGATACACTTGAAATCACAGAATACACTGAGTTGGAAGGGACCCACAAGGATCATCCAGTCCAGCTCTTAACCCTGCACAGGATCGTTCCCAAGAGTCACACCATGAGCAATAACCCATCCATCCTGGAGGCAGGAGCCACACCACACTCTGCCTTCCTTCCTCCTCTCACCGTCCTTGGCTAACTTGAGCATGAGCTTGCAGTGTTCCTGAATGTTATCCAGCAATTCCTACTGCATTTTCCTCCCGCTGCTCAACACCCAAGGTTTGACAGATATGGTCTCCCAGCAGAAGGCATGCACATGGAATAATTATATTTATAATGATACTGGTGTAAACACATGTTAAAAACTTGAGCCTTCTCAAAACCAATTCCAGTTTTAACATATCCCATAGCAGCACAGTGCATGGCACTATTTTGGGAAGCTGGACAGTTGGTTTTGGATTTAGTCACTATTTTGCAAAGACCACTTTGTCCAGCCCCTTCTCACTTTGTCACCTTGGTCCATCCCGAGAAGGGACAATCCCCAGACAAACACCCCACTTGCTACAGACATCTGAGAACATCTCATCTTTCCACAGGCAGAACCACCTCTGAGCTCAAGGAGTTACCAGGTCCTTAGACCTGGCAGATACAGCTTTGGGAGGGGGACATCCTTCCCCAGCACCCACCAGCCCTTCCTCCACTTCCAGAAGGTGGAAGTGGGGATAGGGAGGACATCAGACACTGCAAGAACTCCTGATATATGGCTCAAAGCCTGTAAAAAAGCCTTTGTACATGAAACCATGTGTTATTTCAGCACATTCAGGCCAAGCTTACATACAACTTCTACCAAGCTCATGGCAGTACCTCCAGCAGAGGTTAAGTCTCTACAGGGAAATACAGAAGCCAGTCAAAAATAAATACTACTTTCAGTGTTGCCAGCTCAGCACTGCATCTAATAGAACACTTAGTAATTTTTTTCTTGAATTTAGAAGGTATGTCAGGCCTTACACAACTGCTCCTTACAGAGGCTTTCCCCAGGATGTGCCAAAAACACATTAAAAAGCCACTTCACTTCATAAACACTTAAGCTTTTAGGTAAAAATCTGACTATATAAGATGGACTACTAACTCTCTTCTCACTGTGTAAAGACTGAACTAACAAAGCCAGGACCAGATCTGTAAATCCATAGGCAAAGAAACTGAGAACATTATGATCAGTGATGAAGTGTCTCTATCTGTCCTGTTACTTGTTGGTGCTCTATAAATAAAACCCCATAAAACAGTAAGTACAGATGAGACTCATCATCACCCTCACCCCTCAATTACAGATTCGTGTTACCCACAACAGCACAAGTTTACAAACTTCTGGGGAAAAAAAAGGTGCCTTAACAGATGTGCAATGAACACTCGGTTATACAAGAAACTGCAGCTATTTTGAAACTCCTCTGGAAAAAAAACTGCAGTGGAAAGGAAGTATTTTCTTTCTGCTTATCTAGTTTCAAGAATGTTGTGGCCTGTGTTAATGTCACAGCATTTACTGCAATAAAATGGTGCTGCAGTACAGTGGGAGCAGCTTCACAGAATTCCTGAACCACTTCCAAGACTAGTGCCCATTTCATACAAGTTCCTATTCAGAAGCCAGTCTACTATATCTGCAATTTGAATTGCAAATAGAAGCTAGGACTGCTAGAACTGTAAGCACAAGCAGACTCACATCAGGTTTCTCAAGGCACAGCCCAAACTCCAGTCCTGACTTCACAGCACTTGCTGGAGTCAAAATACACTGAACTGAGCCCAAGCAGCACTTGGATTCAAACTAAATCAGGTGATTATGGAGGGCAAAAGCAACTAATTGCCTTTTTTTTCCTGCATATATAAAAACAAACGCACATATTTTCCTGTCCATCCTGCATCACCCTTCACTGGAGTAGGAAAAGACCTTCTGAATTGCTACCAGTAGTTCTTGGTGCATGTGAGCAGCTGAGATTATACCTCTGAACAAGGTATCTTCAAGTTACAGAAAGAAAAAGAAGCTCTCCAGGCCTAATTTTCCTTGTTTTTCTTCAGCAGACACTACCACGAGTACATTTGTTCATAAAACACAACACACTCTGCAGAGAGGGGAGCCAGGACACCTCAGCTGCTTAATAGTGTGAAGCAAGAAAATCACCTGCTCAAAATCTCAACCTGAACTCTGGCTGTATCCTACAGCACTTCTTCGCCTAAAATACATCAAATTGTAAGTATTAGCAGCAGATGTCTTTGTAGCCCACAAAATTCAGAGAGGGAAAACTCAGCATTTAAGTTTAGAGATGCTTTTTCTCAGCAGCAGTGGGAGGACATGCAGGTGCTTGCCCAGCATGCTGCTCAGGAGCCCCCAGTTTTCCTAGGAAAACACTTTTCCACCAGGGCCAACAAGCCTGAGCAAACCTGGGAGTTAAGGGAGCTCAGCTAGAGGCAGCCACTATTACACAACTCAAGGTAATCAAGCATTGCTCACACTAAGGCTGCTCAAAGCCAGCTCTGCTAAGACCACTCCACTGCTTGTGTTTAAGGCACATAATGTGGTGTTGATGTTGACCTCTTGCCAAGCTCAAGCCAGCCTGGTGGAAAAAAACCCACCATCTTTAGTTCTGCATTAGCCTCAACACCTCCTTCCCCCCTACCCACATCAACCCCCCAACTTCTGAAGACCTGAACTGGTACAACCTGGATTACAGAGCAGACCACCAGAGGTGGCAGGGCCAGCACTGGCCATGCCAAGACAGCCCCAGCTAGGGCAACACCAGCACGGAGCCTGGTGCCTACGGCAGCACTTAATCCAAAGAGAAAACAGCCACCCCTCACTCCCACACCTTGACTCAGACCCCTGAATCACCCAATTTGCCAAGCTATTCAAAAACAACAGTAAGAGCCATTCTCTACAAGTGCAGAAGCACTGGTAGCAAAGATCCACTGCTCCCCCCACACCTTCCATTCAGGCCACATGTCAAGTTGTAACCCAAGCCCTGCAGCCCCAGGAGTTTCAGAGAACATCGTGGTAGTGCTGGAGAAAGGCCATCGGATCAGTCACCACCAGAACCCAGCACAGCATCCTACAGGGCGCTCCCCAGAAAGGGTTACTGGAACGGGACAGACAGCAGCATTTCCCAGGACAAACCTCCTGGTTTACACGTGGAGCACTTAAAGGTTGTGCAAAGACACAGACAGCACCTTGGGAGAAGAATTAATGAGAGGTTGCTGAATCCAATGTCAGACAGGTATCCCTTGGCCAACACAGCCCCCAGCACCTTCTGGGGATAAAGCACCATCACTGCTCCCACAAACACTTTTCTTCCAAAAGGTTCTCTTTCCAGGCTTAATACCCCTTAATTCTTGCTCACTGGCTCTTCCAATGCAGCCAGGCCTTTCCTAATACCTGGACAATCATGATCCTACAGACCTCTAGTACATATCCTTCATCTGTTTCCAGGCTGAAGAATCCCAGTTGACTTAGAGTTTCTGATGGCGGAAACCCTCCTCTTTCTTTCCCAAAACATTCCCAAGGTCCATTATGATCCTCTCAAGGTAGGCAGGAGACCAGAGCAGCTCACAGCACTGCAGGACACCACGGATTTAGGCAGGTTGAGGCACCATCTTCCTCTTCTGTCGGACTTTCACTTCTGAAGCTGGTTGTGCTGGGTTGATGCTAAGCATCCACCTGGTGCTTTTGTGAAGCCATCGCAGATCCTTTTCTCCCACAGCTCCATTGCTCTGTGGCAGCACTTGCCCCTGTACCATGTAGTTGGTAACTCCAGGCTGCTTCATTTTCAATCATCTTCTTCCCTGCCTATTCCAGATGCACCATGGGGGCCACTCTCCACGTATCCCAGAGAGGCACAAAGCAAAAACTCAGCCTCAAATCCACTGCATTCCAGCCCTCCAGCACCGAGATGGATGGTGAGCAGGGGGGGTTACCTAATTACAACTCATTCACAGTTCTGAAGTAACTTGTGTGACCCTGGAGAGTCATTATCCAGCAGTTGCTGCCATTTCACCTCCTTCGTATCAAGGCAGTTCAAGCCTGTGCAGCATCCAAATACAGGTCATGGCACAGAACTTCAAGATCTTCCCCAGTAAAATAAAGCCCTGCAGAACAACACTCCCAAGACTCCTACACCCACACCTATTACTGCCTGTAAAGACTCTCTGGGAAGCTCCCTGGTCCTAATGCATCTGTAGAGAGGCTTTGAGTTTGCTTGTATAATTATTCCTAAAGCTTTCCTTTGGCTACCCTTACTGCACTTTTGTATTTGACCCACCACCATTTATGAACCTTTATTTCCTTGCTTCAGCTTGGGCTGTTTCCCAATTTTTGCTTTAATAACCTCCTATACTAAGTTGTTTTAGTCTTTGTGTTTCCTCTTGCCCTTGCTGAAGCCTCTGATGGATGCAAACACATGCCACCCACATACACCTGCTGCAAGCCATTTGAATCCCTCACCTGTCCTTTTGAGGCAACTTGCTTTAAAAAAAAATGAGAACAGAATCACACTGAGGCACATTTTTGGTCAATTCACTTCCACTACTTCAGACTTTTCACATCTCCAATACGTAACAAATATTAGATGCAAGAACCATTAAAGCCTTCTTTCTTGACAGGGTGGTTCTTGCCCTCTAGTGCTGCCAGCCCCAAGACACCTTTCCTGGTATGCTGTTCACCGAGGCCTAACAGGCCTGATGCTGCTATTTATCCTTCCACAGGGAACACAAGCTTCACCAATACCATACTCTAAATTCCTCCTAAAGTTTTGGCAGGGCACAATGACACGCGGTGATCCCCCAAATCCAAGGGCTACCCCAGCTGGTCAAACGCACACTTACCTCTGACTAACTCAAGCTATTTGCATTTTATTGCCTCCTGGTGCTTCAAGACACTTGTTGGGATACCCAAAATGCATTAACCTCCCTTTAATTCCTTTTTTTTTTTTTCTTACTCTTCCACTTATTTTTCCCACATCTTAACTGGGTACTGCCAGCTACTCTTCCTCCCTCTGCCCTGCTAACAGGTCGATCCTGAATCCATGCTTAGCACCCAAACGCGCAAGTAAAACTTCAGAGATTTATTACCACGACACTCCCAAGCAACAGGTACTTCCTGAGCTAAACAAAACACGCCCTCAATTCTCAGCCCTGGGCCCCTGGTGATGCTCAGGTTAAGAGACCCTTTGAAACAACACCAAGCGCGCTTCTGTCCTGTAAATCAGTTTGTAGAAAGCCTACAGCTTGAAATAAAAAGCCCCAAACAAAAAAACTAGCCGCAGAGTCCACGAATACTCCAGTCCCTCTCAACAGGAGGTTTAGAAACTCACCGACCCACAGGTTTCCTGGGCATCACAGACCCCTCCAAAAGCGCCAGCTCTGCTCGCTTCCCCCGGTGAGTCTGGGGTGCCAACACGTGCTTTTCCTGCGCAAAACCACTTCTGCACGACTTCCCCCAACTGCAGCCCAGCTCCGTTCTCTGAACCTTGCCGAAACCAAAGTTTCAACGCCGAGAGGAGGGTTTTTTTTAATCCGTTCCCACACTGCGACTTCCACTCATCCCACGTCCAGCCGGCTCCAGCGGGGGAATCCTTCCCGCAGCTCCAACTCCACCGCGGCCAAGAGCCCAGGGAAAAAAAATATCCGTGTTTTGAGCATCACACTTCACCCCTTTAACACGGAGGCACACGGGCAGCTGGGCTGCGCTCCCTGGGTACTTTTCCATGCAGCAAACCGGGATAAATCGTGATGCCCGTGAGAACAGCCACAACCTCTCTCCCAAGCTGCCTGGCCACAGAGGGAGAGCCGGGACACTGGGAAAACCCGAAACGACACGGTTTAACCTGGGTTCCGACGGACTAAACCGGCTCAGGGCTTCCTTGGAGAAGGGAAGCCGCAGTTTGGACGCCACCACGAGTTTTCACACACACACGATAACCCCAAAGAACAGCTCGGGGAGGAACTGGCTCATTCATCCCGGGCGCAGCCGGGAATGCCGTCCAGGAGCGGGACCTGCGGAGTTCCCGGGAGGGAGCTCCGCACTTTTTAGGGAGAAACAACCCGCGCCCCCAGCGCGCCCCTCCCCAGCCGGCAAAAAGGAAAAAAAAATATAAACCAAAAGAAAAACATCATAAATAAAGCGGCGAGCACCCGGGCACCCGCCCGGCAGAAAGTAGGGAAAACGGCAAAAGCAAGCAAGGATAAAAAAATCACCCAACAACACACCGCTCCCGGTGCTTTTTCCTCTCCATCCCCATCCCCGCCGGGGGTGGAGAAGAGAAAACCCCCGGGCGCCTCACCCAGAAGATGAAGTTGAAGCCGAAGAGCAGGTACTTGATGCACTTGGTGCCTCCCTTGACCGGCATGGTGGTGGCGGTGTCGCTGTCGGCGGCAGGGACAGTAGGGGCGAGGCTGCCGCGCTCCGGCGCCGCTCCTTAAATCCGGCAGCGCTCGGGATCCTCCGGGACTCCCCGGGGCCGCCCCCGGGGCCGCCCCCGCACCTGCCGCCCCGCCCCGCCCCGCCCCGCCGGGATACGGCGCTGGAAAGGCGGGGGATGCGCTTACTGGGGGTTCCGTGGGGTTGTAGGATGCCCCGAGGTGGCGGCGACCCGCAAGCATCCCGGCTGTGCGCAGGAATTGTCGCCATGCGCTCACAGGGTGTTGTCCGAGCGCTCCTTGCGCTCCTGCGGGGTTGGGGGGACGGTCGGTTCCCAGGGGAGCCTGTCCAGTGTCAGGTCACCCTCTGGGCAAAGGATGTTGTCCTGGTATCCGACTGAACACCGCCCTCTTCTCCCCAAAGTGCCCTGGGATAGATGGCAGAGTCACAGGATTGTTGGGGTTATAAGGGGTTTCTGGGTCCGACCCCTCTGTCGAGGCAGGGTCACCTGGAGCAGGTGACAGGAACGTGGCCAGGTGGGTTTGGGATGTCTCCAGAGGTGGAGAATCCTCCCTAAGTTGCTGTTCCAGTGCTCTGCCACTCTCAACAAAGAAGTGCTTCCGTACGTTGAGATGAAACTTCTTGTGTTTTAGTTTATGGCCATTGCTCCTTGTCCTGTCACTGGGCTCCATCACCTCTTGGCAGCCACCTTTGAGGTGTTTATATGCATTAATGAGATCCCCTCTCATTCTTCTCAGGCCCAGGTCCTGCAGTCTCTCCTCACAAGAGAGATGCTCCAGACCCCTCATCATCTTTGTGGCCTCTGCTGGACTCCAAGTTTAGATTAATTTACATGCACCAGTCTAGCTTAAATGGGTATTTTCCCATACAACAAACTTAGAGCCCAGTTTGACTCCTTTAATACTTGAAATATGACTGGATAAAGTTATAAACGTGCACTTTAGGAAAATAAGGCAGGCTAAGTTTCAGCCTGCCAAGTGATCCGTGCTGACTGGTTGCACACGTGCCCTTGGGTCATCCCAGTGAGAAAAAAAAACATGTTAAACTTCAACTAAGAATTTCCCTTTCATTTTAACAGGGAGTTCAGCACTCAACTTCTGAGCCTGTTAGCTCAGGAATGAAGATTTAGGATTTGTCCCTTAATTTGTCCTTAATACAATGGGACTAGAAACTCAACAGGTATTGAGAGTCAAAAAAACCCTGAGCAGAACAGTAAGAACAGAGAAGCCTTACTGAAATGCAAATAGCAACATGTTGGAGTTATTGTTGCCAAAATAAATGATAAGACAGAGCACATTCCAGAGGGGGGAGACATGAATTTGGGCAGCTGCTTCATAGAGCAAAGAGCAGGTTACAAAACAAGGCAAGAAAAATAAAGAGCTTGGAAAAATGAAAAGATGATTGAGAGTAGCCAAACCACCAGTAGCTTCTATTGCTGCTGCACTACAGGTAGAAATGGAAAAAGGAGAGTTTGGGAAGGGGGTGGCTGCTGCATTGCTGTTTTGAGAGTCATTCCTGACTCAGCCAAGCATCCAAATGGCCTGACTCTCCAAGAGTCCCAAAGCAGAGGAATGAGGAACCCTGGCCTGTTAAATGATGCCATCAGAAGTTTGCTGCTGCCTTTGGTTTGGGATCTCTACACAGGCTGGAGAGAACTTAACTCGAAGCCAACTCTATCTCAAGCATTTTGGTTTGTTCTATAAAATAAAAGGAAGGAGTCTGGCCACAACAAAATAGATCCAGCAAGGCTGGAATTAGTAAGTGCTAGTGACTAAACCCTTGTGTAAACTGAGCTGGGGCAAGTCCTGTGTCTCACTCTTGAGCTCAGACAGATTGTCTGTACGGCTTTTGGGTTGGTTTCTTTCATCCCTTTGCCACTGAGAATTTATGCTGTTAATATCAGTAACGCCTTTCCTCAACTTTCTAAAATTAAGGAACAAAGAAAACCTTCATATACCTCCCCTCTTGCCCTTGTATTATTCAGCTTTTCCTGCTTAAGCCGTGTTAAAGCAACTCCTTTTAAAATTCATGGGCAGTAGCAAGAGGCAAGAAATGGACCTGTTGGATCAAAACCCCCTGTGAATTTTAAAAAAATTAAACTCTCCTCATTCATCTGGTGAGTTAGTTTATAAGGAAGTGAAATACATTTGTGCATCTGTAGTATTCTCAAGAATACGGAATAAAAATAATTAAAAACCAATGTGGGCCCTTTTGTTTGTTTTGTTTTGTTCATTGCATATGAAGGATCTGGGGAAAATATTTGTGTTTTACTCTTTGACAGTCTAGTGATTTGGGGGATGCATCTCTGTGACCATATCTGAACTCCTCTGACTAGTGGAATGAGATAGGAATCAACTGAGTTTCTGCATAATAGAAATCACTAATGGAAACTCAGGACCCTTGTAGAAGCACTTCAGAATGATTTATTGTTTTGAACCTTTGTATTTGCGTGGGATAATAGCCATTTTGCATGAAATATTTATTATCTGCACTTAAAAATTGTTCTGGATGGTGAAAGTGTTATTTTGTCCTACTGCAACAGAGAAGAGCAGATTTGGGATATTGCTCATACGATGAAATCTGAATTTACCAGAAGCCTTTTAAAATTGCTCTTCTAATAATCTAGACAGAACACTGACCTGGTTTTCACATACAGATAAGCTAAATTATTTTATTTTTCTTTAATGTGAAGCTGACTGTCTTCTTTGGGCCAACAGTGAACAGGAGTAGTGTTTGCTTTTCCTTGGGAAGGGTTTTCCCTCAGGCTGCATGACCCTGATCCTTTGATTAATACAGTAAGGCAAAGGAGAGCAGGGCTGTTTTTCCTGCCTGTATCAAAGGATAGTGGGATGCACTGGTAAGAATTCCTGAATTCACAGCCACCTTGACCTGGTTTTCCCATATCTACCTTAAGAATATGTGGAAGGACTAATGCCAACTAGCTTGAGGCCTTTAGCCTTCTTTGCATAAACAATTTCAGGTCTTTTAAAATCTTTCAGCTCCCTTACCCAGGCAAGCATAAATGATTGGAACTGTGGAGAGATAAAGTCCAAAGCTTTCCCTAGTGAAGGACAGGGATTAACAGAGTTTCTCAAGCAGCGTGGATTAAAGGAGAAAAATAACAACAATTTTTTTCCTTGTAGAGAAATAACATCTCTGACTGTACAAGCCACGCACAGAAGAAAAGAAAAACAAAGCCAAAAGGTTGTTTTGCCTGCTTTTTAGCTTCAGTGATAATTTTTTGCTGTGTAAGTGGTGATTGTGGTACATTGTGTTCTGGGCTGGGTCTGTCCATGGGCTGTACAAACACATCGCTCCTCTGCTGTCAGGGAGCTGAGAGTTTAGGAGGCTGAGAGTTTAGGAAGCTGAGAATTTAGGATGACCCAGATGACACTGACGTAGGGTCTGTGGCTTCTTACTTCCTCTTTCCTCTCAAAATCCATCCCCCGAGTTCACCCATGACATTTCAGCCTAAATGCTTTACTTCTGGTCTCACCGTATCAAGCACATTTTACAGGCACTTACCTTTTTCATTTCAGGGCAGCATTCCAGTAATTAGGAATGTTGATATATGAGAGATGGGTGAGTGGTTCCTGCTGGCTTTTGCACGTGGGGCTGCGAGGGAGAGGCTGGTCTTGGAGCTGGAGAGCCAAGATTACAATTCCATTGCAAAAGGGAATGAATCATTGCGAAAATGCCTCTTAGATTCAGTCATGCCGATAGCTCGACGTCAGAGGCCTTTTTCCACTGCTGGTAGGAAAGTGTTTGGTGTTTGGTATCCATGGCAGATAAATTCTGAAAGAACTCATGCTGTGAGTAAATGTGTGCATCCTGGAAGTGTGTGTGCTTTCTGCCATGAGAGAAAGGCTTTGAGGAAACTACAAAGCCTCGTGGGATTTCACTTGAAATTGGGTCTTCCTCTACAAGTGGAGGTGTAGATGGAAGTGAAAACCGAAGGCCAGGCTTCTTCATTTTCTATGTCTTTAATACAGTTTAATTTTTATTTTTTTTAACTGAGATTTGAGAAGGTTAGAAGAGATTTAGGCACATCCTTGCAAATATTTGGCGTAAGACATTTGTGTATGATGCGTAAGTAGTGATAATGTCAGGAGAGCAACTGGAAAATCTCAATATGAACTTAGGAACCCTTATAAAATTGTTTCATAATCAGTTATCATTTTACTGGAATATCTCAGTATGAACTTAGAAACCCTTATTTCCTAATTGTTTCAAATTATTTCATGATCAGTTCATAATCATTTTCAAACTCTGAGATAAAATGCATGGGATAAAAAGCAAAAATATTTTGTTCTTCGTTGTTTAACCTTAAACTTTTGGTCAAAGCGTAAGCATCCATCCCAAATAATTCAGAACCTTTCTTACTATTGCCAAGGATGAAAGTAGGTCATTTCAGGAAGGAAAGATGACAGAGGATGGACCAGGCTCTGCTTGGGGGTGCCCAGCAATGGGACAAGAGGCAACGGGCACAAACTGAAAACAGGAAATTCCAGCTGAACATGAGCAAGAACTTCTTCGCTGTGCAGTGACCGAGGACTGAACAAATTGCCCAGAGAGGGTGTGGAGTCTCCAGGACTGGAGATATTCCAGAACTGTTTGGACACAATCCTGTGCCATGTGCTCTAGGGATGACCCTGCTGGAACAGGAAGGTGGGACCAGATGACCCACTGTGGTGCCTTCCAGCCTGACCCATCCTGTGATTCTGTGATGTGGAAAATATTGTAGTCTTACTTAGGGAAAAGAAAACACTCCTATTTTTTTAATTGTTAGAGAATACAAAAAATAGTCTGGATGTCCCTTCGTTTTTCGTAGTAGCAGTTTGACAGCACTGAATGTGCAGCCTGTGGTTTAACTCCTTTTCAAGTTAAACCACCATTGGAGACCCTCAATGCTACAGGTAGCAGCTGTCACTACTCCCAGCGTGTGAGCAGTCCTGTGCCTGTAGGATGGGAGCCCAAAGCTTTAACAAACAGCAGGCTGTTGGTAGTGACAAATGCTGCTGCTCTGAAAGGTTGTGAAACGCCTGTTTGGAAATCATGGCTGTGACATGGATGCAGCTCCAGGTGTGATTCATCTGACTTATGTCTGCGTGTGTCAGACCTCTTGGTGTAGGTGAGGTTATTTTAGGAGCAGAGGATAGAAGTGGGGCCACAGGCTGTGGCTGCTATCGAGGTTCATGAAGTCAGGCAGGTTCTTGTGCCACATCTCCCTTGCTGTAATTCAGCACTATAGCATGTGGGGTGACCTGGGGCAAACCATGTCAAATATCAAATGAAAAATCACACCACCGAGGTTCAGTTAGGACTTTTGTGGAACACACTGGAAAAATAATCCTGGCTTTTTGAGGACATGAGAGAGAAATACAGGCAGGACCAGAAAAGACTGAGGTGGCTTCAAGTCTGTGTCTGACACACAGCCACAATGAGTTCCCTCGTTGTTGTGAAGGGCAAGTGCCAACACCTACCAAAGGTGACTGATTCTAACTTGTACACCTTGACTGGGGGTCTGACACGGTGCTATTTAGAATAAATTGTTGTTCTAAACAGAAAAACTCGACAGAATAAACTGGTGACACTGACTCTCTTGCATTTTTATTCTGCCCTTCACAATAAGATGTCCCTGATTTTCACCTGGATGTCCAGTGGAAGGAATAGCTTCTATACATCCAGCTTTTAAAACATCCCTGATTCCTTCCAAGTGGTGCTGCCCCAGGGCTATTCCTGAGCACTTTTACACTGCTGGAGGGATGAGGAACTACCTGCACAGGTTTAATGGAATTTCAGTTAAAATGTAAACACTCCTCTATGTATCAGGCTCTTGTGTGCAACTCAAATAGACCATTAGCAGAAGGATCAGGAAGTTGGTTTACTCAGTGCTGTGCAGTGGCTCCAACGTCATGGCTGCTCAAAGCAGGGCTTTACAAGAAGCTAAAAGTGGCCTGTATTTAATAGTGTTTCTGGAGGCTTTTTTTTCCCTCCCCTCTTTCAAAATAATAGAATAGAACAGACCAGAAGAGAATAGCATATTTCAGCTGGAAGGGACCTGCAACACCCATCTGGCCTGAGCACTTTGGGGCTCACCCAAAACTAAAGCGTGGCATTGAGGGCATTGTCCAAATGCCCCTTAAATGTGATTAGTAACAAAGGCCCCAAATCTGAAAATATTTATAGTCTTTATTCTGTTCCAGACAAAGGTGGATTTCCAGGTGTTTTCCTCAAATTCCCCTGGCAGTCCCAGTGTCGTGGATCCACACAGGAGGGACTAAGGAGATTCTCAGGCTATTCCTCCTGGTGCTGCCAGGAGGGTGATTGGGAAATTGCCAAGATATTATTTTTAATTTGTGATTCACTGTTCCAGTAAGTGTTTTACAGTTTTAAATTTATGATGCAGAGCAGCCTGAATATTCTGGCAGAATTGCAATTAACTGTATTTATAAATCCTTTTGTATGCATAAATATAAAATGTTTTTGACTGCTAACCAGGAACATAAGAGTTATGCAACTGAGCTGTAAAATGCTGGGGGTTTAACTTTCATTCAGTTTGAGAAAGCAGGAGAAGAAATGCTTAACAATGAAGAAAGTGGGGATATTTTACACTCAATTTTTCAGTTATGTGGAAGTGTCCCAGGGAAATCTTGTTTCTCATAAAGAAAAAAAGCTTTCTTTATGCAAAGACGAAGAACAAAAAAGAATTCGCAAAAAAACCCAACAGTAAACAAAAAAACACATGAAAATAAAACAAAAAAACAAATCAGAAGCTGCCTTTAATTTTTAGCAGTGGAGGTTTATTAGGTTCTGTTATGGAAGACAAAAAGGCTCCATAAGCTCTATCCTCACTGAAACTAGCATTACTTCATTGTTGCTTAATAATAATATTTAGTAACAACAATGATTACTAATAATTAATTATTTAATTATTTAGTGGGTATTCTAGGTAAGTTGTTGCAGAGTAACCTCCTCCCTAAGCACGTGTCTGAAAGGGAGGGGGTTTTATTTTTGGATAACCACACAACACTTGCAGGTGAAGTTAAATAATTTTTAATTCCAAAATAGTCCTCATCTGAGGGACTTGATCTAAGCAGATATTCCAGCACAGGTTTACTTTGTGATGGACTAGATAAGTCTGATTTTTTTTTCCAGTTTTGTCCTCAACTTCTTAATTTTACAAACACATGGATTTTAGGCTTGCAAACCACTCTTGGGTAATTAAAGCAGCTACATAACTTTGAGTGCGTGGATCAAAAAACTGCTGTTTGTAGGACTGAGGTTTATTTTTTATTCTATTAATTTCTTTTTTTTCATTCCTCACCCTCTCCTCTTGTCCCCACTCCCATTCAGGTCTTGAGTTCTTCTCACCTTTTCTTGGTTATTTTCCTTTTCTCCCTTCAGTTTCTTCTGACTGTCTTGAGAACTGAGGAGGAAGTATTGCTGAATAGACGTTGGAGTATTGAATATTGCTCAGTTCTGAAGATGTCATATCTCTGAGAAAAAAAGTGTTCAGGAACCATATCTCTAAGTGAACTATTTATTTTTGTCATTCTAGTGAAGTCATTGACTTTAAGAGCTTCTGAGACGACCAAATAAACAAGAATAGGGTTTCTTAAGTATTTCTGTAAAGACTCAGTGTGGTCATGAGATCTTGGGTCATTTCCTACTGATAACACCACACATTGCTTCATAGCTTGGGAAGCCTGTGAAAAAAGCCACTTCCCCATTCCTTCAGCATCTCTTTTTTCACTTCACAAAATCTTTCCTGCAGACCTGGAATGATGTTCAAGGTCAACAGGTGGGAACTGCTGCTTTAGACCACAGCGTGTGGGTCATCCCAGTAGGTGTCACAGGATGTCTGTTTTGATTATTCATAGGAAAACTCTTAACAGTACTTTAATTGTCAGTAATTAATTGGGTTGCAGCACCTAACCATGTTGACTTCTTTACATTATGAAAATCAGCTGGTGAGGACCAAAAATGTGTTTCTGGTGGACCCTTCTTTTAAAGTGTAAGTGAGCATTTTTCTCTGAAATTACCAGGAGGTATTTGAGTATCTTCTCAGGCTTTGGAAAAGAAGGCCAATGTCATTCAATGTTAACATTTTTATGTGTTTTGATGTTGTAAGAGTGGAAGGCAAAATGTTTTTAGCAGGAATCCAGTTAGTGTATGCAAGGTCGCTAATTTATTCTACCAGAGCTGCTGTTGAAAAGCCTGATAGGGTGTGTACCCTCATTAGTCTCAGCATTGCAGAGTGTTTGACCAGTCACAATTGCTGTTGTCAAATTTAAATCAGCTGGGAAGCTGCTGTAGGAGGCTTTGGGGAGGGGATGGATGCGTTCTGGGGAGCTTTGGTTCTTTTGCTGCCTGTGCTTATGTTTGTTTGTTTCAGAGAAGTATGGATTATGGCCTGCTGGAGGCAAGCCAGTCTCTGTCTTTGAGAGCAAGAAATAAAGCTGCTACAATCAATCTGTGACTTTCAGGTATTGTGAAACAGAAGCAACTCATTTCTTTCCTGTGCCACTTCCCAACCCCTAATACTTTTTCAAGAAAGAAAGATATATTTCTTTAGAAAATGCTTTTAGGCTGCTCTTCAGAATAGGTAAAAGAGATGTAACAGCCAAGATAAGAAGACTCGGGATGTTGTGATTCAATTTAGAGCAGGGAGGTCACACCAAATTTGAGTTGGTTGTCAAGTCTTCTTTAGTGAGTGCTCTAACAGGGCTGTATTTATATTAAATCCAGAAACAAAGTAAGATTTTCAGTATAAGTGTGGTTGAATATGCTTTCCCTTTTCAATAGGAGGCTGTTAGGGGTAAGGACACATCCTTTTATCAGGGACAAGATGTGAGTAAAGGAGCACTGTTTTTGTATATCTTACACCAATTTTCATGTATTTCTTCCCATGAGTCTCAGTGTCTTGAAATGATGGAAATGTACTTCTCCAAATTCTCCTCAAATCACCATTATTTAAACATATTATTTTAATGCCTTTTGCCACAACCTCCTTTGGTGAAACCTCTGGTGAAACTAGTAGATGAAAACAAGGATCAATGCAAGGTGTAATTGGAAATTGCTTCTTCCATACCTACCAAGTTGTGAAATAAGGACTTGAAGCCTCCTTAGAAATGGTGGTTGGTGTGTGCATTTGTGTGTTCCTCATGTTTGCAAAGAGGCAAAGTTTGAATCTCTAAATTGTAAGTCTTGTTTATGTAATGCTTTCACAAAGAAGACTCCACTTGAGAAGTTTTAAAGAGTTTGTAAGTAAGCACCATCATATTATTTTGGTTTTGTGTTTGGTTTTTTTTGGCGCTGACATAATTAAAATCCTTTGTTTTTAAGATGTCATCCACTCACTGTTAAATTTGAAATTATGGCTATAATGTCAGATATGACTGCTCTAAACTTGTGTTGGATCTATAGCTTTGGTCAAGTTCTTTTCTGTGTAAGCATCAACATGTGTCAGGGTACCAGTGACTTCAGTTGATCATCAGGCTTGTGGCTTTCAGGCTTTAAAGCACTGTTGAGTTCTTAAGAAGTATCTTGGGGCATGGAGGTATGAAGGAACAAGGGAGTTCTTCTCCAAATTGCTGCAAGTGAGCCTGGTTCTTATGGCAAGCAGTGAGTATTTCCTAACAAGTTAAAACCTCTTCTAGGAGTTGGAAGTGAAGTGCTCTAAAGCCAAAATGCATGAGGAAGACTTGACTTGGAGAGGTCTCTTTAGAAGGTAATTGAGTCTAACCCCAAACTGAAGGGAAAAGATGTTAATAATCAGCATAATGGAAATAGAGAGGAATTATGTCCTCTTCAGGCATGTTTTAATACCTGAAGGTTTTCTGAGGGCTAGACTAGATTTTCTTATTTCCTCAAAGAATTCAGGCCTGTGAAGACTCATTTTGGAGGAAGGAGGGGTAATGTCCCCAGATAATGTGGAAAATAACAGGTTGAAGTAAAGTAGATCCATACCTGGATAATACAGACCTAGGGAAAAAAGAAGGAATAAACTTCTTAGTGTCCTAGGGAAAAGAGGAGTAGATTTAACTTTAACAACTAGTCTTCAAATGCCAGCATGCTGAGGCAGACTTGAAGGTGTATCTCAAAACTGGCACATGATTTTAGTCTAATAATGGCTCTAAAACTTCAAGCAATGCCGAGGAATGAATTGCTTTCCTAAAGGAATACTGCAGTCTTGCTTGTCTATGGGCTTTGTACGGTTCCTTGCTAGCTGCAATGGCATTAGAATTTGACTTATAGCACATCAACTTATTCCTGAAAAGTTCAAATAACCTGTTATATATCTGAATGAAAATGTACACAAAATAGACCTCAGTTCTGCCTGTTCAGGAACGATCTCTAATGTGCTACAAAATCTGACATGTCTAGTTAATATTAAGCGTGGATACAGATCTTGTAGATTGGCAATTCTTGAATTATTTCATTTTTACCTTCCATTACTTGCATGCAAACTTGTTGCCATGAAGTCAACCAGTGTTTGGCATGATTCATCATGGAAACCTGAGGAAAGATTTGGCTGGAATTGCTAACCTGTCAGTTGTGTACAAAACAAGAAAGGGTTTATTTTGTCCAGTCTCAGAGTTTGGTATTGACTTAAGCTTTAGTTCTCACATGTTCTCATTGTCCTTCACTCATTAGAAATAAGTATCTTGTAAAAATGCTTAGTAGTGAGTCAGGTGTGTGTATACTTCTATTTCTAAATCTCTGTACTAAGTGCTTATCTTAAATTGTTCAGCCTGAAGATTTTGCCAAGTATCTTAATTCCAAAGCAAGTAATGGAAAATAATCAGAAAGAGGTGTTTGATTTTGTTTAAAATGACCTTTGTGCCCCCAGCAATCATAAAATGTGCTGTATAGACGGGAATGGAAATGGATAAGAAACCAGTCAAGTGTGGCACAAGCCATAACAGTGGATTCACCACGGGCAGCTTTGAACTGAAGAGACCATGTGTATTTTTATCCTGCAGAATGGCCTCCTTTTATCCACCATGGATGTCCTGACACCCAGAGCTGTGTGAGATCCTGCTGTGCCACATGCCAGCAGCAGGTGATGGGTGGCTCTGTGCTGGGCACTCACAGGGGCTGGGAGGGCTTACAGGGGGCTGCTTCCCTCTCCCAGCTGGATCATTTCCTTAGGAAAACTTCTCATGCTCATCTCTGACCTGAGCACTGTCATTTCCTGAATGTTTCACTCTCCGTTTTTTACATGGAAAGGATGAGAGGCACTGATTTTTCTGTGTGGCCTTGGCACCCACCCTGCTCTCTCATCAGGGTTGTTGTCTTTTTCCCTTTCTAAATTTCTGTTCTCCCTTCTTTTCCCTCCTCTCAGCTAAAACACAGTATTTCCACAGCGGGTCTCAAATTGCTTCTTTAACTTTTTGGGTGGAGGAGGGAAGACCTTTGAAAAGAAAACACGAGAACACTTTGTGCAAAGGGCTGGGTTCATAATTCAGCATTATCCTGGAGCACACTAGGATAGTCAGCAAGTATGTGATGTTGAAGATTTGCCAGATACCAGAGCTCTGGAGGACTGGAATATATTCTTCAGAGGGCTGGGTACACAGCTATTCTTTTCTGACCACAGAACTAACAAATGTGTGAAAGCTGGGATTTCCCCTGCTCAGCTGCCACTTTGAGGAAAATCCCACATCTCATTTGAGTACCTGGACTAGAAATGCATATTTCAGAGGGTTTCTGCTTGTCATTTGAAGCCATTAATTTTGCTGTCTAAATGTGTTGTTCAAGTGCTTGATCCTGATGAGGCCTCACGGAATGTGGGCTCCAGCCTGGGGTTAGATAATATAAAAACAAAGCTAAAACATCCACAGTGATGATGTAGTATTTGTGTTGGATGTTATTACTAGGATTTTTCCCATTTATTATGTTCTGATCCTTTTAAAGTCTGTAGCCATGCACCTGAGAGGGGGAAGCTTGAGATACCAGGTCAGGAAACTGAGAATACTTCAGTCCTCAGACATTTATCTGTAATTCTCAATCTATCTATATACATACATAGAAGGTATTTTGTGAAATTATATACATCTATGTGCAAGATCCTCTATCCCAGTTTCTACAAGGAATCTGTGGAAATTTACAGCTGAACTGAACTTTTTTGATTCTATATCATGTAATCAATATTGTATTAGGTATTTAATAAATATAGTAGATATGTACAATCTCCAATGTATATGCAGCTGTTCTGGTTTTGTTTTGGCTTTGTTTTTTTTCCCTTTTCTTTTTCTAAGTTGGATTGTCAAAAGGTGGGAAAGTTTCTGATTACTCACAGTGATAGATCTGATATCTGGTTTGGGATGAAGGGGATGAGAGGAATGTCATTCTTTGCTCTCTGATGATTTACTTTTGTGTCTGAGACTAAAGCCAGTATTTCTTTTCTCCTGTTATATTTCATTTCTAGGATTGAATCCAGAAGTGACAGGCTTCCCATTAGTGTGATTTGTGGATGGTTTGTTTTCATTTCAAGGGCTCCTCCAGCAGTAGCCCAGTAGGTGTTTTTCTGCTGGGTACAAATCCAGGTGTGTTCTTGTTTTAGAACTCCATCCTTAAAAGTGTGTAGGAAATATCACCCAGAAACAATTTGAATTGTATTTGCACAGTTGAGTAATGTGACTTGCCTTCTTTTATCACAGTGATACTAGTACCAGTGCTGATATATATATATTTAAAAATTTGAAGACATAAATATCTTAATCCCAGATCACATGCTGGTATATTATAGTAGAGAGAGCAACCTCACCCTTACATATCCTGAGCTGGAAAAGTTAGTGTTGTATGTTGAGTAAAGCCTTTGCCCAAAATCAGTATTAATAAACCTCAGATTTAATCTGGCCCTTGCTTTGCTTGGTCTCATGATGTTGCAGGGGCTTGTGCCTGCCAGAAAGGATGTTTTCCTTGTATCTGAAGTTCTGCCAACGTACAAACCCACAGCAAGACTGCTTCTATGGCAGCACAAATTGCAGAGGAGTAATAATACATGTGCTGAAGAGTAGGGGAGGCAGGGAGGGAAGTTGTGGCATCTGACAGGTGAAAGCTGTCAGAACATAACTCCCCCTTGAAATACAGCATGTTTTGTATTTTGGAAAGTACATATATCCCACCTGCCTTGTTCCTTCTCCCTTTCCCAGTGGACAAAGCTGGACTCGGCTCCCTGGGGAGTTTACGGTACCTGGGGCTGGACTTGGCTCAGCACTGACCACTCCTGCTCCGTCCTCTGCTCTTACTGTGGTAGAAATGGTTTATTCTGAGGACAGAAATAACTGCTAGGCAGCCTCTATAACAACAGCAAGAGGAGTTTAGATTGATTCCTGCTTCTCATCAAACAGGATGGATTTAAAGTATCCCCTTCCCTCGCAAAGCAGTCTTTTTAATTCTTTCCCACTTCTCAGCAGTTTGCATTTGTAGTGCCTTACCTCGTTAGTCTCTGGGATTGGAGATTTCTTTAGCACTGGAACAAGTTACTGCTGCACATCCTTAGCTTCAGGGAATGAGGATTTTGAAAAACTATTTTGTATAGATGTGTGCAATTTTTTAAAAATTATATTTTGCTTGTTTTGAATATTTTGGAGTGCTTAGCTTCCTGGCAGTGACTGGGACTTGGGAGTGCCTTGGCTCCAGGCTCAGTCTTTTCCCATCTTAGTCTGCTACACTCCCTGTTCTTGACTAGTGCAACATCTTTTCTGTTATTTTCCACATGAGGCATATCCTGTAAATTGCTGAAAATGGACAGAGGGGACAAGAATCAGGGGGACTGACCTGGTGCATTGGGTTGTGAAGGACTCGTGGCAAACAGTGTTGGAGACGATGGTGTTCTCACTACAGGGCAGTGGCTAATGAGCTGTGGCATCAGTTGGGACACAAATATGCAAAATGACCTTTGTAAATAACTGCTATGGGTAGATCCATATCTGAGGGGCTCTGAACATTGCATGTTGAAAAGGCAGTGGAAGCCAGCATGAGCCTCTGATGCCTAAAATCTTCTCTAGACTTAGCTGAAATGGCCTCAAGCTTCATTAAAGAAGGGTGTGAAACTATTTTATGCCATTCCACTGTGTTTTTACTCCTTTCTGTGTACAAAGCTTTGTCTAGACTAGGATTTATGTCAGTTGTGTGATTAGCTCCTTGATGGCTGTAAATTCTAGCCTAGATATGAATGTGTCTTTCACCACTTGCAAAGGTTTTACCTTCCCTCCATTCCATGGGATTAAGCTCGATAAGTTCAGTGCATGTGGTAGAGCTCAGTTTTGACCTTTTTCTTCATTTGCTTTTTTTCCCCCCTCTGGAGGTGTGGTGTTGATGCTCTCTGTAACACAGAGTTGTGCATCCAATTCCCACTTTCAGTGCTGCACAAACTGAAAATAGTAGGAAGGTACCAGCTCCAAATAGTTTGTACTGTATAAAGTTATTTACAGATAGGAGAAGCACAGTAATTAGTGTTCCAATATTGACCATGTCCTTGGCAGTTCCTGCAGCTAAGCCACCATCAAGCTCCTGTTATGCTCTTGATGGGCACCTTGACAAGTGATGGTCTGAGCAGATCTGCCTTTTTTTAAAATCTTTGTCAGGATAAGTGATATGAATAGTATTTGCACTCTTTTATGCCACTGAACTGCTCAGCTCCTGCACTGTTCAGCAGCTACTGGATAAAACCAGACTGGAAACTGTTCTGAGCATTATTCTGTCCAGAACATCCATATGGGATTTATCTTCCTGCCTGGTTGAGTGGCATTTCTGGGTAAGTTCACAAGCCTTCCTTTGTCCCCACTGAAAGTCCTTCAAACAGCCTCGTTGTTCTCCTGGTGCATTACTTGATAAACAAATTAATTGATAAGGAGGGGCACTGTGGTACTGTTTGAGCTGTGGTTCCAGCTGTCAGAGGCTCTCTATCATTATCAGTGGAAAATTCTAGATCATCACAAGATATGATGTGCCTGTGGCACCTTTGGTTCAGGTGTTGAGTTGTCCCCTTACCCAATTTCCTTTTTTTTTTTTCATCACAGATCTTGATTAGACTCTTTGGGGAGTGGGGCATCTAAGATATCCAGGAAGCCTCCCAAACTGGGATGAAAACTTGTGGGAAAAGAAAAATTTTCTAAATGGCAAAAATGTTGTTTTCCAGTTTAGCTCAGTTGTCACCAGATTGTGGAGTTTTACAGGGCTAATGAGAATTTCCAGAATTTGAGCTTTTGTGCTGCCCTTTTGATCAGGGTGCAGGGCAGGAACTCTGCAAACCTCATATCAGATTTTCCAGATGGAGCATTAAAAGAAGTCCATGCATATGTAAATAATTTTGGGAACAGTAGCAGAGTTAAATATCACTCCTTTGTTTCCAAACTACCATCAGGGAAAAAGCATTGACTGGTTTGCAGTTGAGGCAATGCTGGTAATTGCTGAGTGGGTTCTTCATTTTGCCTTTTGCTGGGGACAATATTCCCTCCTCCCCTCAGGTTCCTGATACTCAATAAAAACATAAACCCACGATTTGGTCAAAAGTGGCTGAATTAAATATATACCGAAATTTGTATATAAAGGAAGCTTAAACTAGGCTGAAAAGCAGGCTTAAAGTATGTCTCTTTAAGCAACTTTGAATTTTACTTTCCGGTGCTGTTATTCCCCAGCCATCAACTAGGAGCCAAGAGATTTGAAAGAGCCTGTTCCCATGGGCAGGAGCTCAGCATGAACTGCTCCAGAACCACCAGTTCAGGACCAAGCCCTTCCATAATTTAATGGGACATAGAGCTTTGGACATAATAACATGTCATATGAGTTGTTTGCTGGTGCTTAACAAATATGGCAGCTGGATGTTTTTTATTCTCTGGTGGAATTAAATCTGTGGTTTAGCCTATGTCTGTAATTTTGTAGTTACTAATGTTAGTCTGATTCTTCCTAGTTCTAGTTGCTGGGAGTTCAGACTTCAGTGTTTTTCTTTAAGGAATACTTTCTTTGGCTTGTCTTCTCTAAACAGGCCTTTTTGCCCCAATCTGAGTCACAAGTTTTAAACCGTGAAGCTACAAATAGCTGAAAGTAGTGTTAAAATATTTAAAGCTTAATTAATGTGTAAAGATGGTGAATTCCCAAACCATGCTAAGGTCAACTCAATGATACACCAAATTTTTTCAGCATAAGTTCCTCACTCGTGTTCTTTTTGTGGTCTTCCTACTGATGTTTTGGTTTGGACAGCTTTTTGTCCTGTGTTTGTACAGCACTTACCATGGTGGGACACTGTTCTTGTAGGTGCTCCTGGAGTCTCAAATGGGAGTATTCCTTTTTTTAAAATAAAACATGTGCTGTGGGATGTATTTTCAATTTTAGGTGTGTGTAATTGGCCCAATGCTTTTGAATCTGGAAGAAAATTAGTATGTGTTTATGAGAATTATGTTTCATGTTTTCTTTTAATGAACAAGATGTGATTATGCTCCTGATTTAGAATGCAGTGTTTTAAATAATTGGAAGGCATTTTTTATTTTTCCCCAAGAAATGCCTGGACTTTTGTTTTAGAATAACTTCTCTGTAAATAAAAAAAAACCTTGAAAATATTTTATCTATTATATTGTTGCCACTATCCTGTATAGAGTAATTGGTGGTTCTACACATTAAAGAAGTAGTTTATTTGCAGAATCACAGGATAGTTTGGGTTAGAAGGGACCTCTGGAAATCATCCAGTCCAACTCTGGTGCCAAGGCAGGGTCATCTGGAGCAGGTGACACAGGACACATCCAGGTGGGTTTGGAACATCTCCAGGGAGGGAGAATCCATGCCTTCCCTGGGCAGCTGTTCCAGGGCTCTGCCACCCTCAGTGGAAAGAAATTCTTCCTCCTTTTGAGGTGAAAGGGTCCTGTGTTTTATTTTATGGCTTACAGTTGCAATTAAAAATAGTGGATGCTTGCTACTTGTAAATAAGGGAGAAAAAGCTCCCTGGGATAAGTTTTGTCACTTCTGCCATCACTGTAAATGCTATAAAATTGTTTTTATGCAATTAGTGTGGCACCTGCTCTGGCAGAACCTATTGTGCATCTCTGCCTCCTGTCACCTGAGAGTGATGATGTGACCTGGAATTTGTTTTTTACATCAGATGAACAAGAGAGGTGGAAAAAAGCGGAGAAATACATAGAATGATAAATATGTGCAAAAGAATGTATGTCACAGCATGTTCATTAGAAAGTCTGTGTATTAAAGTAAAATGCAAGTTAACTTTTGGAAACCTTTGGTGTTCATTTTCCAATTGAAATTTGAGGGAAGATGACTCCATGCCCTGTGTTGGAAGGTGAAATGGGGAAGAGCAAGGAAGACACTGCAACCACCCTGGTAATCCATATGAACACCAGGTCTGAGAGGTGGGTGTACTCTCCTCTGGCTTCAAATTAAACCTGACTTTTGCCAATTTTGTGTATGCTATAAAATCTGCCTTAACCTTCCTGAGATCTCTATGTATCCCTGTGTGAATCTTGCCTTCCATAAATCATGTCAGGCTGCTGGGATCAATAGCTCATTTATGTGTGTTGGGGCCTGAGGATGTCCAGAACAGTTTCTATGCATATGAAACAGGAGAAGGATGTAAATGAAAGTAAAAAACAAATAAACAAAAAATACAGATATATCCATGCTTGAAAACATCCTCAGGCACTGCTCCTTCTAAATACCATGCATTTTTCTGCTAAGCAAGAGAAGGAAAAAAGAATAGGTTCTGATTACCTTTTTTTGATGCTGTAAGTACATGTAATTTTTAACTGTTTTGTGTTCTGAACGATTTATGACCAGGATTTTGTTAAGCAATCGAACAAGATACTGTCATGTGAGCTTTAGAACAAGAATAAAAACTTTGGAAACAGGATCATAATATAGTGAGCCCAAGGTGGCTGTCAGCTTTGAGGCTATTCAAAAACTCAACTTTTATTAGAAGACAGTTTTACAGCTTGTGAAAAGAGATTTGGATCAAGTCAAAATCTGAGGGTATTACATTTTAATGCAATTTGTATAAAACTCCTTAGTTTTAAGAACCGTGGGAGAGGCACAAGTGCATTCTCCACCGATTCCAATGTTGTGTGATGGTGAGCAGCTGGCTTGTGGGTCAAACACAAAGGGTTTATAGGGGTTGGGATGACATCAGGCTGGCACCAGTCACCAGTGGGGTTCCACAGGGCTTGTTCCTCAGCCCTGTGCTCTTCAACATGGTCACAAATGACTGAAGTGCAAGACTTGAAGGGTTATTAAGTAAATTTGCTGCTGACACTAAATTGGGAGGAGCTGTTGATTCCTTCAAAGGCAGAGAGGCCCTGAAGGGAGATGTCAACAAATGAGATGGCTGGAAAAATCACCGACCATGTGAGGCTTAACAAGGGCAAGTGCTGGATTCCCCACCTGGGATGGGGCAGCCCTGGATATATGGGGAATGAGAGGCTGGAAAGCAGTGATGGGAAAGGGACCTGGGAGCCCTGGTCCATGGCTAGTTGGCTGGCATCCAGGAGGGCTCTGCTCTGCTCTGGCCTGGGGTGGCCTCACCTGGAATTTTTGGGGCAATTTGAATCAATTTGGGGCACTGCAATAAGTGAAAGACCTAAAGCTATTAGAGAGTGTCCAAGGGAGGCAACAAAGATGGGGAAGGGTCTTGAGGGGAAGCGTGTGAGGAGCAGCTGAGGGCGCTTGGTGTGTTCAGCTGGAGAAGGGGGACCTCACTGCAGGGACAACTTGCTGGGGAGGGGCAGAGGAGGGGCAGGGACTGAGCTCTGCTCTGTGGGGACCAGGGACAGGAGCCCAGGGAATGGGCTGGAGATGTGTCAGGGCAGGGGCAGGTTGGATTTTAGGAAAAGGCTCTTCCCCCAGAGGGTGGTTGGGCACTGAACAGGCTCCCAGGGTTTGGTCACAGCACCAGGGCTGCCAGAGCTCCAGGAGCATTTGGACAATGCTCTCAGGCACATGGTGGGATTCTTGGGGCTGTGCTGTGCAGGGCTAAGAGTTGGACTTGATGCTCCTTGTGAGTCCCTTCCAATTCTGAATATTCTGTGATTCTAATGCTTTTATCTGCATTGCCAACTAGCTTGGTGGTGTTTCAGAATCCTATAGCATTTAGATGGTTTTATCTTTTATTTGACTGCTGAATGTAGGGATTGGGAGTACTTGTCAATAGCTTTGGTTTTTCATCTCAAAGTATGTTTCAGAAACATGCTCTTTGTTTCTGAAGGAGATCTTAAAAACACTAATCTTGGCTGTTGATAACAAATCAAAAAGTGCATGAGTAGCAATTAATATTCTGGAATTTAGTGGGTCTTATATTGTGATTTTTGTGTTGTGATCGATGTCTTGTGGTTTAAGGATATGTATTGTGTGCCAATATGTGAGGGGGAAAATCTAACTAGAGGAAAATTTCACAATCTGAGCTTTTTTTCCTCCTTTTTGCTTGTATTAGATGACTGCAGGAAAAAAAGGATGGTGGGGAATGCACACAAGACACAGATTTGTTGCTCACATAATGGTGCTAATTGTTCCCAATGAGCAGTGAATGTTTCTGCGACTTAATTGTCCTCCACAATGAGTAACATGCTCTGTCTTGCACTAGGGTAAATCGGCATTTTAGAAAGAGAAACATGTGATTTTTATCTTCACAGTCTGATTTATTATTAGTTGTTTCTTGCCTGGCCTTGAGAAATGAGTTGTCACACTTTTCTTTTTCAAAAGTGAAAATGGAATAAACATTTAAGGTGAAATCTTGGCTCCACTTGTAATGTGAGCTTCCACAAGCCAAAATTTGTCCTGAGGACCGAGATCACTCTTCCTAGCCAAGACTTTGAGAAAGCCCCTGTTCTTCAATGGGACCTGGCATCTCTCTGCAACTCACTTTAATTCATAGCACAATTCCCCATCTTTTAGAGCTGTTCTAATGTCAGAAACTGCTGCACATAAGAGGGTGTAGTCACATTTATTCAGAGAAACTTCATTTTTGTAGTCCATATTCAAAAGATAATTAAGTTAACGAGCCTGAAAGCATGTATAAATATTTTATTAAGTGAAGGACGATATCGATATAGTGATTGAATGTCTGGTAGATGTATGAAAATTGGAGTCCCAGCAAAGTTGCAATCAATGGAAGAAATATTTTAATGGATAAGATCCCCCTTGCTTATTGGTATTTCAGTTCAGCTGTGTTTTGACAGCACTATTATAACCTGATTTTCTGCAAAATAACTTGTTCTGAATGTCAAGAATTCTCATTAGGAAGTCATGTGGTGATTTTTTTCATTACTTATGGGGGCAGCAAACATCTTGAATCTTACTAAACATCATTATAAATTCACATTAGACATTTTAAACCAACAAAACCAAATAATTTATACTTAATAATGTGAAAGGCTCTGCATAGATTAGCATTTACATTATGCTCCTTGAGTTCTTTATGAATTTTGGTGGGTTTAGGAAAAACAAGTCATGTATAACAAACCCTACAAATCTTTAGTGAGATCACACCTTGGCCAATTTTATTCATGCAAAATATTTCGGCACCTTTAGGATTTGCCATAAAGTCATTTGTGTGACTAGAGAACCTGGCAACAACTGAGTGCTCATCACATTAATTATGTGTTGCTGAATGATAATTGTCCTGCTGAAGTGGTTTGTTTCTGGTAGAGGTGGTTGGAGTCTACCTTTGCTGTGTGCTGTTTAAACTGATGATCTGGGGGAAGCTGCTGGTGGTGAGGGAAGGGAGGGATATGGGCCATGTTGCACTCTAGGAACAGCAGCAGTGTCAGATATTTAAACCTAGTATAGTTCTGGTTTCGAGAGAGCTGGAAACGAATCATGAAAGCCATTAAAATAGGGATAAATGTGCTTTAGAGAGACAACCGGGGAGGAAAATTGATTTAAGTGTATGGTGGAGAATTGTCCTGAACTCGCTGTGCAGGCAGGTATGTGGGAAAAACGTGGCAATAGGTATTTCTTACACATAATCTGGAGAGTGCATCTGGGCCAGCAGAGACCTGAGTCCGTGTGTGTTTTTAGCATGGTTTGGCACTAATGGTCAGAACAGTTTGCTGACAGTTGTGGGGGAATGTTACATGAACCGTGGTGCTGTTCTAGTTCAAAAAATAGTTAATTTGGGACAAACCTACAGGGGTCAGCCTTGAACACAGAAGCTCCAGCTGGCTCTGGATGCTGAGTTGGGCAGTGGAGAGATGTTTATTGTGACCCTGGATGGAAACCTTCCTTTTCAGCAAGTCTATCATTAGTAAACTTGATAATTAGTAACTCTCTGAGGATCTTAGGCCAGCCCTGTGCATGGAGCAGAAGACATTAATTAATTTATCCTTGCTTACACAGTTGTAATGCAAATGCACAAAGTATCATTTCTGCCTTATTACACAAGGGGAGAAAGGGTGAAACTGCTTCTCAAAGCAGCAGCACCGAGTCTGTGTTTGCTCCTTTCTGTAATGGGGAGGTCTCACTCCACAAAAATAACCACTCATGCTATTAAATTCTTATCTGGAAAACTCTGGCTCTTGTATCAGTTGCCATAACTGCTGTAATAAATGGGTGTATTGTGTTTTAGAAGCAAAATCACACAGACTTATAAGAGGTAGTTCAAAATGAACACATTGGCTGTAAGAACCAGTAAATCAAGGCACTATTTGTGAGAACACACAAGTTAGAAGGCTTTCCTCCTCTATTTTTTTATCTGTCTATCCACACTAACAAGATGTTTCCTGTCTTTTGGCTGTTCCTGTTTGCTTGTCTTCTCCCAGTATATGAATATTTTCCTGTCAGCACCGATGTAATTGGTGGATATATGTGAGTGGGTGTATGAATTAGTGTATATTTGCACGTTCATGGTGCTGGATCAAACCTCAGATACTCCAGTTAAAAGATCAACTGAGGACACCTTTCACATAAATGGATTATGGAGGCATACATAGGTGTGTATCTGAGAGTGATGGCCTAATTTAATAATTAATTATCCACTCTCTATTAAGTGCCACAAGGTGAATTGTTACTGTGGCTCTTTTACAGACCCACAGCCTGGAAGTGTGAGCTGGTCGTTATTTTCATGGTTTCAGCTAAAGACATCTTACAGCCATGCATTTGGACGAATTTAATTCCAGAGGGAGGGATTAGCTGCTTTTAAAGCATGGGGGTTGAAAATTGGCATGACATCATGCTGCACAATTCAGACTCATTTTCTCATATTGTATTAATGGAAAAACTCCCTTACGCTGTATATTTTGGTAATTTTTTTCTTCTTTGTGGTGGTTGACTTGTTAGTGGCTGTGTTCTTGCAAGGGTGCTGAAATGTTTGCTCTGTCTGGAACAGGCTACATGGGTAGAAAACATCCCACAGGAATAATTGTGGACTTAAAGTGAATATCATGTATGGATTGGGTACCCTGCCTAGAAAATCTCATGCCTGTAAATACACCTGTGTAAACCAATAAGACTGGAGTTTTGAGTAGTTATGTNATTCCAGGGAAGGGAGGAAATCATGGAATTGGGCTTGTTGGACTCTGTATACTGGGAATTTCAACACAAAACTGGGACTAAGAAGGATTATTTTGAATGATGCCCTTCCCTAATGGGCTGCCCAGTGAGGAGGGAGGTGCTCCAGTGTTTGCTTTGCTTTGTGAACTTCCCAAAGTGTGGAAGGATGTCGGGAGGCTGAGGGCTTTCGATGCAAAATGTGGGTGATGGTGCCTCCTATCCTCTCTGGTGGGTGTAGTTCTTAAACTATCTGTGGTTTTCTGTGCCAAAAAGAGGATCTGAGCACTCAAAATGTACTAATGCCCCCTCATCCCACATTCATATGGGACTGGAGCCAAAGGCTCTGGTTTCTCCCAAGAGAATTTCTGGGTGTTTTGTAGAGTCATAGAACGGCCTGGGTTGGAAAGGCCCTTAAGGGTCATCTAGTTCCACTCCCTCTCTGCTGTTCAAAGACATTTATTCTGCTGCTTCTTGCTGAAATTTATTTTACACCGTCTCATGCAACTGGCACAGGGACAGGTCATGGATCTTTCTTAGTTATTATCCACCTTTCCACTGCTCAGGGACATGGACAGGGCAGCCCTGATGAATGTTCCTTACTGTTGGTATTGTCTGCACTGCTAGGACGTGTCCAGTTTGCTGTTTCAGCCACTAGAGCTGTCTGCATGTCCCCCTTTCTCTTAAATATCTGATTTATTTCCCCCTACTCTTACTTACGCCCTTAAAATGCGAAACTGAGCGTAAATCTCATTCAAGGATTTTCTGCTTGAGGAAGATCAATATTCCATTTCAGTACTAGTGTGCTTAGTGCATCTGCCTCAGCTTTTTCCCCAAAGGAGTACAGTACTCTAAATATTCCCACGAAACAAGTTGAAATACAGGGCTATGTGGACTTGGCTAGCTGATATTCTTATGTGTGGGGATGTTTTTGATTTCACCCCCCTCTTCCAGACTCCCTATTTTTTCCCCCTCTTCTCCTCCCCCTTTCCCCCCTTGAGCATGGGGTAGGAGGGAATGCAGAAGAACTTTTGCTGAGCTTTCAGGAACTCTCATGGGATGCTCCTATTTTCAGAACTATTTGCAGTTCTTGTTTTTAGCTCTTTTTGTTATGTTGAGGTTTGTTGGATCAGTGATGGGAAAGTTAATGTGAATCTGAGTTGTGAAAAACCACTGAGACATCTTGCAGACTGGGATAAGATAGATAAAGCTATCTTGGTTGTTTTATTGCTTTTATTTTTGGGTGGTTTCTTGACCCAAAAGTGGGAGTGTGGTAGGTTGCAGCAGTTGGTTATGAAAAGAGTTGTAAGAAATGAAGTGTAACATGAAAGTATGGAGTTTGTTTCTAATACTCAACAGGGTAAGGAATTTCTAAGCCACAAAGTCTCTGATTCATCGTTTGATCCATCTCTGTGATGCCCTTCATTAATTTGTCTGACTCTTTTTGACACAGTGGCTTGTGCTGAGTTATGTGATTTAAAGGCAACTCCCTGAGAATTTCGTTGCTTGCTCACAGCCTCTCCTGGGGAAAATGATGAGCATTTCTTTCTTACTTTATGCCATTTGTGATGTGATAGGTGTTCCTCATGCATTGTTTCTCTGATTTTCTATGATGAGAAATTTCTTACCCTTGCAGAGAAGTTCCTTCTTACTTCTCAAAATTTTATAATTTATTTTTCTATCTTTTCTTACATTTTCATCCTTTATTTGATTTTTGTGTGTTTGTATTGGAGGATTTCAGTTTACTCAAGGTGCCAAGAACACTTTTAGGTCTCTTAAAATCAATCAGTGCCATTGCCTGCAGAAATTAAGTGATGCTTATGGAATCAGACTTTGTCCAGATTACAGTGTTTAAACTCAACATATTTATAGGATCAGACAGTAATCTCCAGTTTATATTTTGGCTGTTTTTGTTGTTCAGCCCTCTTTGTTGTTGTATGTTTGACCACTGTTCCTTCACTCAGAATTGCAGGTTTCACAATGCAGGCACTTGCATGTGTTTGTGTGAGAAACTCAGTGAGAAACGTGCTGTGTTGTCTCATGGACTTTCTTGCATGCAATCTGGTGTTTGAACAAAGCAAGGAAAAACAGTATTATGGGTAACTTTTCTCAGAAGTCCTTCCTGTGCTATTCCAAGGATGTACTATAGATGTTTTACTGGCAGCAGTGCGTAGTTTTGATGTATTTTCTCCTGTGTATCAGGTGTACGATTTGGAAAATTACTCATCAGTTCTACCCAAGAATCACTAAATGTTGAATTGGAACAATGTACAATATCAGCTAATAAATGCACTCTTTAATTACCATTTCCTCTTTCTTTTTAGAGAAAAATGAGCCAGGAGGGGGAAAAGGAAGTTTGTTCTTTGTGTGTCTATCTTAATTAATTTTCTTGGTTATGCCCTGTTGGATTTAGATTTGCAAGAGGAAGTCACCAAATGAGGTGACTTATCTGAGGCTCAGGCACTGGATTAAAACAGAAAACAAGAAGAGCCCCTGCTAACAGGTCATCTCATTCCTTATATCATGAGTAATACTGGCATTCCTGTAAGAAAGGTTTTGAGAATCTCTCTGGGATCACCCATGCCAAGGATCTCAAATGTATGAAGGGCCTACAGATGGACCCAAGAGAGGAGAACAATTCCCAGTGTTGCCTGCTACCTCCTTTGTTAATATTAGTAGCTATTGAAAATATGATGTGTGGGGCATGGAAAGTGAAGTAAGAAGTCATTTGCTTTATTTTGTTGCTCAGTGCTGTACATGTGCCCATAAAATTTGTGCCCGCTCTGCAAACAAGTGCACAATGAACTTGTTGCCATGTGCTGTTCCAGAGGGTACCTTCATAAACATTTTGAGGACCAAATGTATTGATCTAGTAGAACGTGTCAGAATTCGAGTTTGTTTGAAAGCCCAGGACATTATTAGCTATAATTCTTGTTTTTCCTTTAAAGCAGTTGTTTGTAGGAAAAAACCCCACTGCATTCTCTGAGCTTTGAGGTATGGAGCATCCTACTATTCCTCTTCAACAATAGTCTGACACATAAATATGCTGCCCATTGGCTCAGCCAGTGAGATTTGTCACACATACACATGCAAAATGGATTTCAAAGACTTATCTGTCATGTAAGTTTTAAAAACTGCTTCCCCTCATTGTACCTTTCTGGCAATTAAGGCTGCTGATTTCCACGGTAGCGATTTAATCTATTGTCTTGAGAATCAGCCGGATGTGACGTTCAGTTTTTATCTTTCCTTTGACATGGACAAGAGTTCCTGGCTTGTACAAAAACAAGAACTTTCAGACCAAAGCCATTCCAGTCCTGACTTGTGAAGCAGCAAGGGAGCAATGCCTTTGTAGGCTATAGGTGGGAACTGGAGGAGTTTCTTGTTCATGTGCAAGAGGAATCTCGCACAGGAGAAGGTACATGCATTTCTAATTGGCCAGTGATAGAGTTATGGAGAGTTATATAGGAAGTGTGTTCTGATTTGTGAGTGACACCTGCTCCTTTAGAACTGTGGGGAACTTCATCTGCAGTTCAGAATAGGGTGGGAGGGAACTGAAGGAAAGGGGTTTATACCCTATCTTTTTCCTTTGTAAAGCTGAAGGGTTAAAAATGAAAAGCAATATTTGGTTCTGTCAGAATAACACTGTGCATGCACTTAAAATGCACTAGCAAAGGTGTAATCTGAGTAATGCCTTTTGCTTTCTTTACAGCAACAGAGTAATGGTATTCTCATGCAGTTGGCACTTGGCTGTCTTGCAGCCTTATGTCAGTTTGGGATTAGCAGAGTTATCTTAGACTGAGTTTTATAAAGGTCTTTCCTTTCCTGTCCCTTGTAAACAAGGCAGACTTGGCATTTATTTTGGTGTGTCTGTAACCTGAAATCAGATTTGTCTTTGCACAATGCATTCTAATCTGTAATTGGAAGGCTCTTAGGAAAAGGTGTGTCTGGACTTCTGGCATTAATATATTGAATATGGTATATTTAAACCTCTCTAGTTGCTTGTATTATCACTGAAATTAAGTCCTTTAGAGCTCCCTACAGTTTTTATCTTGAACTGTTAATATCTGGCTACAAAACACATGTAGTTCACCATCTGCATGCCATTCCTATTCTATTGTTATTATTTTTATGGGCCTGGTCAAGTAGGAGGTAATTCATAGACATATGGAGAAGCAAGATTGGTCGTAGAAAGCAGGAAGCAATACTGATTTTGATGAATGAAAACTTTCACTGTATGTCTCTAATCTCTGCACAATTTCCTCTCTCCCTCTAACTCTTGCCCCTTATCTCAAGCACATTGTCACTGGGACATCAGTGGATCATAAGTGTGTGATTATTATGGTCTGCCAGCAAAACCAGTGTGTTCTTTCCCTTCATGGATGTTTGGGCAGGATGCAAACTTTAAGCAGCAGAAGTGACTTCTACTGGATACTGGAGCCACGCTGGCTGATCCAGTCTGAGGCCTTTCTTCACATCAGGCTGCCTGATAAATAATGCTGTGTATTGAAGGGCTTTGTGTGTGCAATGTGTTAACCGAGGTAAACTGGAATTACCTGTGTGTGTTGGGGTGTATTTCCTCTGGAGGTAGACTCTTTCCCTGCAATAAGAGGTAAAAGTGGGAGCAAAGGATAATTATTCTCCTAGATTACCTAGATAAAGCAGGATGGCTGGGTAGCTGAATTACTGTCTACATGGATTATGGCTTGCTGAAATTTTGTAGAACATGAAAAAATAACTGTATAAAGCCAAGATAGAAAATGGTGAGGTATTGTAAAACAGACTGCGTGTCCCAAACTAAGTGTTCTAAACTCTTTTGGATTTGACAGATGCTCCTCTTGGCAGCACTGCAAACAAGTCTACTGCTGGCCACTGTAGTCACAGGTAGGAAAACATGTTTATTTTTTGCTGGGCTATTTTTACTTTCTTCTGTGAGATATTGCCCCTGCTCCTCCTCTTTGCCCATCAAATCCCACAATGTGGGCCCAGGGATTGTTCCCATTGTACTGGAGACATTGAAGTTAATCCTTTTGTCTCTTTGCCTCAAAACAAGCATTGTGTTGAGTCCCTAATATTCCCTGAAGTCAGAGATGTTTGGCAGAACAAACTATGGGGCTTTGCTAATGCCCTGTAGAATTTAATTACCCTTCCAAGGTCTGGGTAGGTAGAAATAAAGCAAAAAACCAATTTCATAGATGATGTAATAAAAAAAAATCTGTTCTTGGTCCTATGGGCTTCCATGCTAGGGATACAGTCTGACTAGAAGCTACCAGGGCATGTGATGATCAATAGTGATAAATTCCAGCAGATAAATTCCTGAGCTGTAAAATGATTGCTTTAAATTGCAAGCTATGTTCTGCTTTGATACCCAGGATTGTCAGGCTCTATGCTTCAGGAGTCATCAGTTGCCAGATGCAGCCTTTTTGGGAATGATCACATCAAAACTTTTGATGATTCTTTCTACAATTTTGCTGGGGACTGCAGCTACCTCCTTGCTGGGGACTGTCACAAGCACTCCTTCATGCTCTTAGGTGAGTTCCATCACTGAAAAAAGACAAATAGCTGCTCTTTCAGATAGGATGGACCATCACATAAAAAGGACCTGGGTTGAGGGTTTTTTGGAGGGGTTTTGTGGGTCATGTTGAAGTTTTTCTGGCTTGTTTTGGGAAATAGGATTACTTCCAAGGGATAACAGAAGCCTCAGTAATGTAACTCATAAGTAAGCTGCAAAGAATCAGAGATTTTCTTATTTTTTATTATTATATTACTTTTTTAATTGTGAATTTTCCAGGGGAATGTGGCTGTTAAAGCTGACTATGGGAATAGGAACTATATGACCCTGCAGAGCTAATTTTATCTGTCCTAAATCACCCCAGTGAGAAAAATCCCATCCTGCAGGACAGAAGACTTTGGAATCAGCATGAGCCTCTGCAGAATTATTCTTGGGGGATAGCAAGTGATGTGTGTACCAAAATTAGATGTTTCTTTCAGGTTTCTTTCAGACCAGTCTTCTTTGATAGATGTTTTTATATTCACTAATGACTGTTGTATATTAGTCATAGTTTAACCTGAGTTTTTATTGACTAGAAGTAAATTGAAGTAAACTGATCCTATCACCCAGGAGAGGAACTGTAGACCAACTTTTTTTCTTGAACACCTTGCTCCAAATTCTTTGCAGTATGTATTTCCAAATTTTCCTCTTGAGCCCCAGAACCAACAGAGTTTGACTGTGTCTCTTTTCAGGTGATTACCAGGATGGGGAGAAAACTGGTTTCTCTGTGTACCTTGGGGAATATTTCAATCTTCGCTTCTCTTTAGATGGAGCCGTGATGCAGGAAGACAAAAGGTACCTGTGGGAGCTGGTATTCCAGCAGAAAACAACCCAATGTTTTCTCTATGTCATATTCTGAGAACTTTGTTTTTTCCCTACAGGGTTTCCATACCTTTTGCCTCCAATGGTATCTTCATAGAGAAGGAGGCAGGTTATTATAAAATATCCAGCGATGAGCATGGCTTTGTGGTGAAGATTGATATCAGTGGAAACATTCAGATACTCCTTCAAGAAAAGCACTATAATAAGACCTGTGGGTTGTGTGGGAATTTCAATAAATTTGCTGAAGATGACTTCAGAACTCAGGAAGGTAAGACTCCAACTAACTGATTGTGTTTTAATGTATGCTCTGTGCACTTTCCCTGATGGTTGATTCAACTAAGATTTTGCTGATCCAGCAAAATGTTTCTACAGAACCTGTCAGGTACCTCATCTTGGTGGGCTGAACAGCTAAGTCCTTTCATCTCCCTTTCTCCTGAAAGGAAGTTGCTGTCACATCTCGTTCCTGAGTAAAGCCCAGGCATCTGAATTTAGCACATTTAGAAACCTTGGCACTTGCAAATACAAAGGTAAAGCTCCAGGTCAATCCATGCACAATATAACTTGTGGGGAGACTGACTGGGGGAAGCATCAAAAAAATAGATGTAAGAAATACCTCTTGTTTCAGCTTCTAATTTTTCATAAGTTGGACAAATTGGAGTAAGAATCGATGGTGTTGCAACAGAAGATCAAACTGGCCAGCAGCAGGGATTTATACTTGGATTTGGCATGGGATGCTGTTCTGTAAAGTGGTTGCCTTTTAATGACATTTCTCTGTCTATACTAAGACTTGTTGGATTGGAGGTGTTCCTTATATCACATCGATTCCTACTGAGAAGTGACAAGACTGCTTTTGCTGCTCTGCTCTGTGCTCATGTGAAGTCTTTCAGTGTCAGTGAAGACTAAGAGTTTTTGAAAAGCCTTGTATATGACTTAGAAATCATTTGGCTGGTCATGATTTGTGGTATGTCATGTCTTTTAATTTTGAGCACTTACCTGAAAAGGAGAGATTTCAAGCTAATTAATATGTTAGCTCAATAACGTAATACTTGACATGTATTAAAAACAAACACTTTACATGTAACAAAAATAAACCATGCATAAAGCAGAAAGGGAGACAAAGCCACTTGGAAGGGAGCTGGCAGTGCTCCAGAGATGTCTTACTGGCACAAAGGATACGGAAACACAGCTTTGGTGCAGAGAAAAAAAAAACCCTAATCTCAGTATGTTAACACGATTGTGTCCTTCAGCAATGTAAATAATAAAGAACAAACTCGGGTCACAGAATGGCTTGGCAAGGCTTGGATGCCTTGATGAGTCTGAAAGAGTTGAGATTTGAAGTTTGCATGCTTTTTGCAAGGCAGTAAATAGTAGGAAAGCTCTTGTAAAAAGGAGGAGCAGAAAAGGAAACTGTATTGCCCTGGACTCTTCAGATGTAGAAGAGGTTCCTCTGCTGCTCATGTTTAAGAGTGTTTCATGCTGTATTTGTTTTACCTGCTGGAGGCTGTATCCTCCCTCTTAAATTCCCCCCAAATAAACAGTCCTTTCACAGCCACAGATTTCTGAATATAATGAAGTCCGTGGCTTGGAAGAGCTAAAGAATAATAGAGAAGCTGACAGAGAAATGTGTATTTTTCTGTGTCTCTCACAGAACTTGGGATTTTCCTCATGCAGTAACCTGTGTGGATGCACAAATATGATTTTTATCCTGAAAAACAGAGGTGTGTATCAGCATTTCTGCCAGTTTTATGCTCTGATACAACAGACCTTTCATCTAAACTAATTTAGAAGGAATTAGAATGAGTTATATTTGAATTTGCTGTATCAGTGAGGGACGTCACTACACCCACACATTGTTTGTCTCCCTGGCAGCTCTGCTGGGTCATTGGAGTATTTCTTAACTTACTCCAAGTAAAATCAATTTTTGAGTAATTAAAATCACTTGAATATAAAGCAAACTTCCAGCTGAGGGGCAATACAAGCAGATGTGAGAGGTAATAGTCTTCAAGTGAAACAAGCAGGGAATTTATTGGTGGCCTAGGAAGAAGTTTACCCTTTTCTTTTCACTATAGCCTTTATTTGCTCTCCTTTCAGTCTGATTAGATCTTAGAAAGGTCAACCTATCCCAGGATGTGAGTTTGGTGTAGTGACTTAGTGATCTGAGGGCACTGAAGGGTTACCTCAAGATTACCAGAAGGCTGAAATCTCCTGTTGGTGTGTCCACTGCTTCCTGTTAAAATCTAGAATTTATCAGTTTGTAACCTCAGTTCTTATCCATTAGATGGTTTTATTGGAAGGGTTTGTGTTGGTAATAAATACACTGAGATCTTTGAGCTTCAGAATAATAAGGGCAGCATGCAAAGGGAAAAGACAGTGTTGCCAAGATGGTCTCTCCTCTGGAAACTCTCAGACCTGCAGAGTGTTCCTCAACGTCAGAGGCAAAGAAAAGTAATGATGATAGAGGGTTTTGATCAGGTTTTGTGCTGTGGCCAGTGAGCTTGTCACAGAGAACTGAGATGTGCTTTTGCTCCAGGTGTTTTAAAGGCTGGTCATGCACCTTAAGATGTCCCAGCCTTCAAACTTTGTGTGATTTACACAGAAATGGTACCTGTCTGCTTGCTGGTAGTCCTTATCTGTAAGAACCATTGTGTTGGAGAGGTCTGCAGCCAGCATGTTACATTCTGTCCCTCACAGGCTGTAGCTCAGATGGTTCTTCTGTACCACCTTTGCCTGTCTGCATAGGAGGAAACTCACATGATGTGATGACCTATTTCTAGGCTCCTCTTTGTAGCACCAGAGGACCAGATTCTGAATTTGTGCAGAAGTCAGGTTGTTTGAGGAAGAATCTAGCCCTATAAATGCTGTCTTTCATCCTATGTTTTGTCACAGTTAAAAAAAAGGGCAATGTTTATATTGAAAAAGTTTTTCCCATATTTTAGGGAAAATATTTTCATTGACTAAGCCAGAGTTAGTTTGGTTTGCTTCTAAGGAAGTGATATAGGACTTTATTAATTATATTTGGATTGGTTTTAGGGTGATGGTGATATAAGAGGCAAAGCACCTGATATATTACTGAATATTACCACTTAGAGCCAGTAAATAGAGGAGACATGAGGAGAAGGGTGTTTAAAACTTGGTGAACAGTGTGCAGTTGCCTTTCTTTTTTCTTGATATGCTCACATTTTATGGTCTATCCAATGATGTGCATTTGTCATGGCACTCTTATGTTTTGGACTGATGAGGGGATAGCATACATTGGTTCTGTGTACACACTTGATGCTCACCTGTTTGAGGTCCTGGAGGTCTGAGGGATGTGAAAACCTGGCAGATTTATACTGGTGGGACCCAGCTTTGAAGATGGCAGCCTTAGGCATTAGCTCTTGAATTCCCCCCCCCCCCCCAAAAGTTTCCACAATAGTTTTCAGAGATCTTAGAGCATCCTGAGCTGGAAGGGATCCATGAAGATCATTGAGTTCAACTCCTGGCCCTGCACAGGACACCCCAAGGATCCCATTATGTGCCTGAGTGTGTTGTACAAACACTTCTGGAACTCTGTCAGCCTTGGTGCTGTGCCCAAACCCTGGGGAGCCTGTTCAGTGCCCAACCACCCTCTAGGGGAAAGTCTTTTCCTAAAGTTGCAGACACACAGTGCCTTTCAGACAGAGGATGGGATGCTGAGTCACCTCTCCTTGGCATGGTTACTACAGTAGTTCATCCTGTGGAGAAGTGCTCATGTCCTGTCTAGACTTACAAACAAAATGGGTTACATTGTACAGGGTTACTTGTTTATTGGATATGGCAGGAAAAACAGGCTAACAACCCCTTGAGAATTTGTTCTCACACTTGAAGCACAACTAAAGTATAAAAAGAAAGGTCTCATGCTTTCTAGGGTTTTGGTTTTTTTTGGTCCTTTGCTGTAGCACAAGCAGCTGTGAGGTAATCTTTATATAAAAAGAAATTAGGCAGCCTATTGGTTTCTGATATTATTGTGATATGTGCTTGGATGTCATCACTGAAGTCTACTTGTGCTAAAGAGATCACTTGAACCCAACACAGGGATATTAGTCCATCATTTTTTTGTTTGTGCATGTTACACACTCTTAGCATAATGGAATAAAAAAAAATAAATCCCAACCAAATGAATCCAGCATCCCATTAGGCTTTTCTTGGCACTGACAGGAGGCATGTTTCTGGGAATCTGTCTCCAAATTACAAAGACATTAATGATCAAAGAATACCCATGGAGAATTTTCTAAAGCCTTGATATTCTGAGCCTTCTCAATCTGTCAGCAAACATATTCCAGCCTTTATGCTGCTGAAATACAGGATATATGATGAATATATATATTCACAGGGGAGTGCATAGAGATTAAATAGGCAGAAGCAGATGGGATTGCAAGGAAAAAAATCTGATATTTCGATAGTGATTTCATTCCAGAAGTTGTATAGGTGCATATGACAATGTACAACTTCCTTGTGTGTAGGATCTGGTATCAGAAGCTTTTAAAGCATGTTCCAAACTCAGTGATTTTATTTTTATTTCCTAAGAAAGTTAACAAAAGCTTTGGGCAATCTGGAATGCAGATTTCTTGGTGCTATAAAGGGGATCAGTAATTTGATTTTAGGCTAATATCAAATTTTTGTTTGGACTGATTAAGTAATCTGATTTTCTTTCTTGCATTTTCATTTGGAAGCAAAGGGAATAGAATCACAAGGAATTAAGCTGTCATCAAATGGTACAGGTGAAGATGACTTACATTGCACATTTGTCATAAGATGTACATCTGAGATACCAAAAACTTGCATTCATAGCCCACTCTGCTTTATCCTGGGTCTGGAATCCAAGTTAGACATTTCTGTTGTGAGGAGAGTGCCTTCATCTCTGAACTGTAGAGTTTTGGAGATGCTTCTTTCCCTCTTGTGTTCAGTACTATTAATTTTATATTCGTTGACCCAGAGGAGATTTGTAGCCCATGACTTCATTATTTCATGTAATTGATTTGATGCAAACTGTGCATCAATTTCTGGTCAACCTTGCCAATAGTTTTGCTTGTCTGGAGCCGTGTACTAAACCATGTCAAACTGTAAAAAACCACCTCCCAATAAAACAACAAACACCCCCCCCTTATTGCTTGGTAAATAACCAACCTGTGAAAGTTGGTTATTTACTAAATAAGATTCTATTTACCAATTAAAGCTCACAAGACTGTAGTGTCTTGAGCAAGTTCTTGCATGTATTTTACAGATGAGTTAACAGAGCCTGAGAGAGCTATTTGATGGGCCTGTGGCCATAAGGAAAATGTACAGGAGGTCAGGGCTCCTGCTTCCTACTCAGTGCTTTGAGTGCAAGGTGGTTATTGTTAATGCCTCACCTTGCCTGACCATCAGTCTCAAAGCAAGCAGCACACCAGCTTCAGATTTCCAAAGGAAATGGTGATTTTGAGGCTCAGACAGTGTACTGGGCACAGATTTTTCTGTCAAGATGGAATATCACCTGTCTGAAAATATCTCTGAAGTGACAGAGATGTGGGGGCAGCCATTAGAGCATGAAAGAATGTCCCCAGAGACCCTGCCTGTTGCTCAGGTGGTTGGGGGGTGGACCTTTGCAGGGTCATCACTGTCCGTGTTGTGATGTTTCTGGGATGTTAAGAGAAGGTGAGATTGGTGTTGTCCTTGAATATCTCCCTCCTGAACTCATCTTGCATCCTAAAAGGAGATTGCACACTATCCAGCAGCCTGGAGAGTCTTGGCTTTTCAGCAGCCAGTTTGAATGCTGGTATCTTATCTGCACTCTGGTTCATATCAGGCACCAGTTTTTCAAGCCCTGGTGTTTAAATGCTTTGTTTATGTTACTTTTTGTGACAGCTTCTATTTTCAACACATTTCCTGCAAGACTTAGACAAAACAAGTGCTTTAGCAAAAGTCCCACCCAGGCTGTACAGAGTTTCTGAGTGGTCCAAATCACATCTAAACTTCATATTAGAGGTCTTCTTGTGGTCAGGGAAACCTTCATGTCCAGCTGCTTTCACCTTTCCCCTGTCCCTAATGTAGAGCCAGATGCTAGCAACAAGAGGGTTTGAAAAGCATCTTCTAAAAACCCCCTCAAACAACCCCAAGCAAACTTTGAAATTCTTTGTTGTAAAGAACTTACAGAAACACTTAGGTTGGGCAAGACCTCCAAGATCGTCAAGTCCAACTTTTGACTTGTCAACTAGACCAGAGCACTGGGTGCCATATCCAGTTGTTTCTTGGCCACTTCCAGAGATGGTGAATCCAGCACCAACCTGGGCAGCATGTTTTCCAATGCTTTCTAACCCTTTCCTTGAAGAAATTCTTCCTGGTGTCCGACCTGAACCTCCCCTGGCACAGTTGAGCCCCTTTCCTCTTATCCTGTCACTTGTTCCCTGGAGAAGAGCCTGATTCCTTGCCTGGCTACACCCTCCTGTCAGGGAGTTGTAGAGAGCCAGGAGGTCCCCACTTTGGGCCACCTCTTCTCCAGGCTGAGCCTCCCCAGCTCCCTCAGCTGTTCCTCATGTGACTTGATCTCTAGACCCTTCACTTACTTGAAAGTATTAATGATAGAATAGAGCAGAAGAATTAATAGAATAGAAATGTTGCGGGAAAGAGTTGCATAAGAGGTACAAATTTACAAGCACCTTAGAAGAAAAAAAGAAAATCTATTGGCAGGAGAGAATTGAAAAAAGAGATGAACAGCATTTCTAGGCCAGCAGTTGTCCCAGTCTTCAAATTTCAACTTGCGTATGAAAGAGCACCTGGGAGTCTCTGGCAGCAGGAAGCTCAGTATGGATGTGCTTTCAGGGCCAGAGGAACGTTTTTGGAGCAAAATGCAGAGGGAGGAAAAAAAAGCAGAGGAGCTTTGGCTCAGAATCCAGCTGCTGTTGCATATCTGCTAGTGAAAAGCTGCATTGCTGCAAACAGAATGGGATATATTTAATGATATATTTAATTTGTCACCTTGCTTCTCCTCAGCCTGGATTCCATTGTTGCTCTAATGTTTACAATCTGTGCTAAGCTAAAGGGCTCGTTGTTGCCTTTCCTATCTTGTGCCAAGTCCTGATTCACACCTTTTACCACCTTTCCCTGCCATCCTTTCCTCAGTGTCTTCCTCCTCTGACACCTGCTGGGGGCTTAACACATGCTACCTTTTACAAGCCTCTAATTTCTAGTTGACAAAAGAGTCTCCTGAAGGCTACACAGGCTTGAATGCATCTGCCACAGCATTCTCAGTACAGTTTTCATGACTTAGCCCATGGTTTAGGAACAGTTTGAGTGATTCACTGTATTCTGTGTATTTGTACCTGACATATAGCAGATATCTCAATGTAATCTTTATTATATATGCCTATATTTTCAACTATTGCATAGATATATATTTGGGAAGCATTTCTTTGGTTTTTCAGATACGGTCAAGGTTGTAGTTTCTGGATAATGTTCTTGGGAATGCATTAACAGTGGCAATTGATCCTCCCACATGAAACACAGCAGGGTTTTAAAAAGCAGCTTTAGGGATCTGAGAGTCAGGAGATGAACTGTTTTGTAGCAGACACCCACGGAAGGAAGCAAAGGTAGTCCTGGAATTAGCCAGGTCATGGGAAGGAAAAGGGGGTGGAGAAGAGCATTCCTTTTCTGGGAGGATCCTCTTTCTTGGAGCAAGAGAAACAAAGAGGAGTGGCTTTGCATCTCCTGGGAAGTGGCAGCCATACAACCTCCTTCAGTTTTGCTTTTATGCAAAGTGGGTGAAAACCTTGCCAAGCCTGGACCAGGAGCTGCTTGCAGTGGGACAGAGGACCGTGTTCCAGGGCAGCTTATTCAGGAAGACTGTGGTCTCAAACCATTAGGGTGTATGTTAAGTTTCTTAGCAAACATGGTTTAGTTTTGGGCAGGAGAAAAATCATGGCTAGCTGGAATCAGGAGTGCCAGTGTGCCTTTGCTTAGGGAAAACAGCTGCCTTTTTTGCCTCTCTAATATATCTTGTGTTTTATTGACAACTTTTAAACAGTAGGGAGATGTGTGGGCGTGCTTTGGCTTCTGCAGATTATATCTGAGCAGCAACAACTCTATCACGTTCATGCAGGTGTGGGGTGTGCTGGGAGCTGCCTTCTGCAGGCTTTAGTCTGTCCTTGTGCTCAGAGAGCTCCTCTGCAGGAGTCAGTCCAGATCACTGATAATGGCTTTTGTGCATTCACAATCTATTTGGAATAGAAATCCACCTGATATGATAGGTTTTCTTTTAAAGACAGCTTTCAGCAGACTCTCACCTTGATGGTAGCCAATAATGCCCACTTGTTGCTGAACCCCCTCAACAGCCATGTATTTCTCCTCTTTTTCATTCCCAGGGACCCTGGTGGGGAACAGTTATGACTTTGCAAACTCTTGGGCTCTGCACAGTGAAAACAAGCGCTGCAAGAGGGTGCAGACTCCAAGCAACACCTGCAACATCTCATCTGAGATTGCAGAGAAGGTTGGTGCTGTGAGGTCATTCCAGCTTCAGTCCCTCCCTGCCTGAAAGGCAAATCACCTGCCCTTGGATAGAACACAAATCACAGAATAGTCTCACTTGGAAGGGATCCATGAGGAGCGCCAAAGTCCAGCTCCTGGCCTTCGGAAGTCAAGCCCCAAGTATCCCACCAGATGCCTGAGAGCATTGTGCAAATGCTCCTTGAGCTTTGTCAAACTTGATGGTGTGCCCGCTGCCCTGGGGAGCCTATTCAGTGCCCAACCACCCTCTGGGAGAAGAACCTCTTCCTAATATCCAACCCAGACCTCCCCTGACACAGCTTCATGTTGTTCCCTCCAGCTCTGTCACTGAGAGGAGAGGTCAGTGCCTGCCCCTCCTGAGGAAGCTGTACAGTGTGAGGAGGGTAATGCTTCCACATCTGTACCTAACATGGTCCTTGCCCAGCAAGTGGTTAGGAGGAGAGATGCAGGAGAGACCCATGTTGGGTTTCTAGGGTGCCTTGTGGTCTGAGGGAGCTGTGCTGGGCACTGATTTTTACTGCTGCGGTGGAACAAGGTGCATGGCTTCTCATCCAGCCTGTGAGGTGCGAACCAAAGGGTTGATGGTGGCTGTCTGTGGGCCCTGCTGTGCTGCAGCAGGGTCAAGTACAGGCAGAAGGTGGAAAGTGGAAGTGACACATCTGCAGCATTGGTTCTGCTGCCTCTGGGGCACCCACTGGATGCAGAATGCAGCTGTGTGCTTGCGGTTCCTGAGCTGATGTGCTCTCCCTCCCTGCAGACTCTGGCTGGTGCTGGGAGGAGGATTCTGCATTTGGCTTCCCAGTTGTTGCACCCTGAGGTTGTGTTTTAGATACTAATTTTTCTGCTTTTCGTTTTGGTAATTGGATTGTGTTAAATCTGTGAAGTGACCTTGGAGGCTGCATGTCATGACTGAGGTTTTATTTACGTGCTCTGTTGAGAAAGGAACAGTTCACTCACAAGTGAGTGAATGCAGTTTTTCTCTCCTACTGAACCCTACCTATTCTTCCTAAAGGTGTAGCACATATATCTATAACACTCTTTCCTGCCCCTCCCCAATATCCCAAAACATAACACTCAAACAGATCAACAGAGAAAGCAACAGCTTATTTGAGCTTGAAGTGTGAGTTGCTGCCAAAGGAACTTTGGTAATACTTGGGAAAGGTATGTTTCAGTGATGCCCGTAGAATGAGGTCATTAATTCCCTTGCTGATTCTGCCATCAAGGAAATGTCAATTCTGAAGCCTCTGTAGGCACCACCACTCAAATTGTATCTGTGAGCATGTTGTAGTTTGGGTACCTGGGAGTCAGCAGAGCAGGGAGAGTTTCCAGCCAGGCTGTTTTTGACAGAGAAGATGTTTTCTGTAGGTGTTGCACAAACTCTGTGCCACCAGGCTATTTCCCTTGCCCGGAGGAGGTTCCTTCAGCCACGCATACAGACAGCAGTGCTGATTTATTGGAAAGACACAGAGCTGTTTGTCTTGGCCAACTCTGTGACCCCCTTTGCTGCATCAACCTTTTTTTTTTTTTCCCCTTGTCTTTTGTAAATATAAATAAGCTCCTTGTTTTCCTTTGACACAGGGTGGATGCAGGCAGATGGTCACCAGCTCAGGGAGGCAAGTAGCTTGGAATATATAGTGAAACATGTGGTGTTTAGAGATGATGACTGCCATGGTAAATCGAGCCTTTGTCCTCTGAGGGGTTCTGTGTTGTAAATCAGAATTATTTGGTGGGTTCCAGTGTCAGGTTGAGATTTAAAACAGTAACTGAGGCCCAAATTGAGTTGCTAGTTTCTTGCTACTCAAGTCCTGTAGACTGACACTTGCTAAACCAAGTTCAAATAATTTCCCCAAAGTAATAGCACTTGGAGCATATATGGTCTCCAGCTACTTGGAGTGCTGGTTTTGTAGTTATCTGGAAAAGCCTAATTAGAAGTCAGACAAATGGCAAAGTTCTGAGTCTTCACACTTCCACTGAGCTTTTGGAAGGGGATTCTTCAGACATGTTCTGAAATTTGGTGGAGCCCTTCAGCTTCACTGGCTGAGGATACACAGTGGTGATTTCAGGTTGGAATTCTTCAGCCTCTGTTTCCTGTCTGAGCAGGGTTGGTGTGTGGGGAGTGTTTTTGTCATGGTCAGGACTGGTTGAACTCCTGACAAGTGGTGATGCATGGTGCAAAGAGTGGGACCAAAGCATGAGGAGTTCCAACATGCCTGAGATGTCTTCTGAGGGACAAGGACTGAGCAGCAGGACCTGTTGGAGTAAGTCCAGAGGAGACTAGCAAGTTGATTAGGGTGATGGAGCAGCTCTGCTATGAGGAAATGCTGAGAGAGGTGGGATTGTTCAGTCTGAAGAGAAGAAGGCTTTGGGGTGACCTAATTGTGGCTTTCTATTGCCTGAAGGGAACCCACAGGAAAGATGGAGAGAGACCATTGACAAGGGTCTGGAGGGACAGGACAAGGGGGAGTGGATCCAAACTGAGACAGAGTAGTTTTAGGATCAATATTGGGAAGGAATCCTTCCCTGTGAGGGTGGTGAGGCCCTGGCACAGGTTGCCCAGAGAAGCTGTGGCTGCCCCATCCGTGGAAGTGCCCAAGGTCAGGCTGGATGGGGCTCTGAGCAACCTGGGATAGTGGGAGGTGTCTTATCTCATTCCATCCCTTTGTCATGGATAATCTTTAAGGTCCCTTCCAACCCAGGCCATTCTGTGATTTTGTTTTTTTAAACGTGGTTACAGCTCTAGGGCAACGTTGTTACTGGTTGTGACTGCTGGAATTTTATCTATCCAGGCAAGTTTAATGTTTAGAAAATGTCAACGCTGCAGCTGAGGCTGGGGAGTGGCATTGCAGGGTGAAATCCACTCTGATGGCTTGACAGCAGCAAATGTGGGGTTTATGCAGATCACGTTAAATATTGATGCTTTGAGGATAAAATTTTGCTTTCCTGCAAACTGAAAGATTATATTCTCTCTTGTGTGAGTTCATGAGCATTTAACATTGCCTTAATTTATTCACTGTGCAAGAATAAACACAGCACTATTAATAGAAGTCCGGCCAAACAAGTGCCTGCTGAAGAATGTAGGGCTTTTTTAATAGTGTGCTTTGTTTGCTTGCTTCAGCTTGAGGAATGTAAATCTCCTCCATCTCCCAGCCTCCCTCCCTGGCAGGCAGTAAGATATTAGGTGAGGAAAGCAGCAGCTCTGGTTCATGCACTTCTCCCACTCCAGTGCCCCCACGCTGGGTGGGTCTGTGGTGTTCTTGGCCCTCCCTGTCAGCCCTCCTGTCCCCCTTCCTTGTCCAACAGCATCCTTGGAGAGATGACTTATGACTTGTTTCATCAGGAATTGTAGTGACAGAACATGGGGAAATGAATTTAAACTGACAGGGAGTAGATTTAGGTTAAATATGGGGAAGAAATTCTCCCCTGTGAGGGTGGGGAGGCCCTGGCACAGGTTGCCCAGAGAAGCTGTGGCTGCCCCATCCCTGGGAGTGTCCAAGGCCAGGTTGGATGGGGCTCTGAGCAGCCTGGGATAGTGGGAGGTGTCCCTGCCCATGGCAGGGGGGTGGGATAAGATGGTCATTAGGGTGCCTTCCAACCTATTCTATGACTGTGCAGTGAAACCAGAAAGTCCTGTGGATATTTTATCTTCAAATCCTGGAAAACACTGGCAATTTTGTGGTGTTGTCTTGATTAATGGCTCTGTCTTGAAGCAACTCACACTCTTACCCCACTGTTGCTCAGGGCCTCTCCCTGCCCTCCACCTCTAAAACACACACACACACTTACACATTTTCTACCTGTTGTCTGCCTTGTGATCTAGAGAGCATTCCAAACTGGGTGGTGTGGGAGGGAGGGAGAGAGATACTGCCTTCCTACTTTGCCCTACCCTCAGTAGCTGCTGTTTAGTTACCAGAAGGGAGCTTCACTGCATTGTCTAATCCATTTTTTTGCCACTTGATTGTGCTGATTTAGGCTACATATTCAATGAAGTACTGCAATTTAATAGGCTTTCAAATGAGTATCAGCGTGGGTAACATGGATTATGGAGTATAGAAGAGCAATGTGGAGAAGTATAATAATGAGGCAGCCTTGAAAACAAAAAAAAAATCAACTGCACTGCTTTAATAGATAGATATATGTGCTCTTACACATTACCTTTATTTTCTAGATTTCACATCTAATTGAAATGGTGTGTGGAGGCCAGACTTCACTGTGTTCACTGCATTATTGCCTTTTCCTCTTGCCTATTAGAAAACTATGCTTATAACCTGTTAGATGTGAAAATGATTGAAAGGAAAACTGAAATAATTTCAGCTTTTGCTGTGATTGGTAAGAATTAGTGCTGCTCATTTTCCCGAAGCAAGTAGAATTTTTCATCTTTGAACCATAATTTGTCATGGTAGAGGTCAGGAAGCAGGACCAGCAAAGGTCCAGAGGCCCAGCCCCATCCCTGGAAGTGTTTAATGCTGGGTGGGGCTCTGAGCAACTTGGTCTAGTGGAAGGTGTCCCTGCCCACAGCAGGGGATTGGACTAGAGGATCTTTAGCATCCCTTCCAACCCAAATAATTCCGTGATTCTATAAATAACACCTTTCCTGAACGATCTGGAGGAACTTTGTGTGTTTATGTAGTTTTAAATTCAAAGGGTTTCTCTGTCTTGTGTTAATTTTTAGGTTATTTCTCTTTAATGGCAATTGTTAAGCAACAGACAAACGCGGTTCATGCAGCAGCAGAAGGCAATGCCACAGAAATGGGAGGAATGTACAAAATTCCACCTCCAGCTCTGTGTGGTGGGACTGGGGCAGCAAGAAGGTCAGCCAGTTTGTGGTTGCTAAGGGTTGTCAGTGCCAGGATGCTGCTGATCTCTTTGTAGAAACATTAAAGTAGAACATGTACAGAAGTGAAGGGACAAGTTTTATCACTTTCACCTGTATTTTGAATACTGCAGTCAGCTTTTCTAGTTTTAATCTTACACCTTTACTCTAAGTGCTGTTTCAGCCTGAGGCTGCATTCCCTGGTTTGTGGGGTTTAACTATTTCTTTGTATGGAGCAGCTTCCAGAGCTGGTGCAGGAATGTTGCAGAAGTGGGTGATACTGCCAAGATCTGATGTTCACCATGTGCATTCACTGTCCCTAAAATAAAGAATATGGATCTCTTAGTTCAGCCTGACCACTGAGTTTTAAAGAAAATAAAAATAAATTGAGAATGGTTGAAGTTGGAAGAGGCCATTGAGACCAATTACCTGCTTCCAACGGGGCTATCCTAAGTCAGGCTGCTCAGGTCCTTGTCCACTCACACTTATAGTTATCTCTGAGGCTGGTGATTGGAGTTGTTCCAGTGTTTGACCACTGTCGTGGTGAATTTTTGTATCTGTTTGGTTTTGCCCATCCTTCAGCTTATGTCTGTTAATATTTGAGATATGTCTGAAAGGAGGGGGAATTTCAGCTATGGTTTCTTCACTGGAGAATCTGAAGAAATTTGAATGGCAAGAAAGCCTTTACATAGAGAAAATGATCTGGTCGTTGCTTTTTAACATATATCACTTGGTTTCTTGATAATCAAGTAGAGCTCAGCCATTAGCTATGCTGTTACTGAACAAGTCCAAGACTAAAAAACACCATAGGAGAAGAAAAATGGGTTAATTTTTTGTGTGTGCAATCTCCTTTAATTTTTAAATCACGTTCCTAAAATTTACTGAAGTGTAATAACCGTAGTAACAAAAGGTGATTTCTACTAGATTTCCTTTTAGTGGAACATAGTCTGAGTTTTACTGTAACATAACTGTTGAGTTGTATTAACTTTTTAACAAGGTTATTACCTTATTAAGAAAACTTATTAGCACAGCCCCTAATTGGACTTGTTGCATATACTGGTTTTCTGCTGCACTTGATAGTATCTGGATCAAGGCTTTGATCCAGGAGTTGCTGTGCTGCTCATCTTCTGAATGGCTCTGTGCTCACTTTTGGTTTTATCAGCTTTATCTTGAAGTGCTGCTTTAATAGCTTTTTTGGCTGCTTCTGTTGTTGTTGCTTCCACCCTGAGGGTGCATTTTCAGCTTTCTTGTACTTCTGTGTAGTCTTGGAGCAGCACCAACCACCATTTATGTAGTTCCTGCTCCCTCCCTTCTAGTCTTTTTTTTTTCCCTTTCTGATTCAGCATGATGGGTATTACCTGGGCATCAGAATTATTCCAGCCTGGAGTAGATTTTTGGAAGGACCACCATGTTTAGCTCTGTTAGCATTGCTTGAAGTTCCCTGAGACCTTTCTCAGAAAGGCCAAAACCTCTTTGTGTATGTGGTTGTTCACTGAGCCCTTTGCTGAACTTGTATTACATTCCTAATGGACTAGACTCTTCTGGTTGGTTTTCTTTTCATAAGCAAGAGGTTCTGTCTTGGTTCAGACATGTGCTAGCTTGAGCTGATCACATGAGCAAAACATGCTTTAGCAAGGGTGTTTTTACTCAGCAGTTTTCTTATATGGGTATAACAGCTGCCATTCAGAGAAAATTAGATTTCTACTGACTGCTCAACTCTGTGGGATCCTTTTGTCCCCATTTCTCATCTCCCAAAAATGAGAAAACAAGATCAGAAAATAATTTTTCCACTTAGCTGAACTCAGTGTGGTCCTTCCAAAAAGTTGCATTGAGTAGCTCCAACTTAATGTGCATGTAAGATTCTATTTGGGAGCCTCCCATGGAAAACTTAATCAGACACTGTTTTCCTTAGGTTTTGTTTCACATATAGTGAAATTTCTTCTTAGGTTGCTGCTGTCTGAAGAGAGAGGTCTTGGTATCCTCCCCTATCTCACGGTGCTGTCCTCCCCTTACTGTCACTGTGATTTACTGTGATTTTAGCAGAGCAAATGGCTTTTCTCCCCTGGGTTGGTTTTCTGCTAATTATCTGAGCTAAATTCCCTTTTATGCATTGGACAAGCCAGAAGGAGTGACAGGCAGGTGTGACCAGAAGTGGGAATTGCATTTCATTCCATGGATTTCAGTCAGATTTGGTCTCTCACTCTAGAACTTACTCTGCCTTTGTTATCCAAAAGATAATCTGGTTGTTTTTCTTCCTATATACCTCAATCCAGGGTTCCTCTCTTCCTAGTAATCCCAATACCATCTGATTCTTTGTTGGGTGGGAAGCAGAAGATAGAATATTTCCATCTATTTGCTGGCTGACTGACACTTTTTTGTGAAACACACTTTGTGATGCTGCATTTTATAATAATCAATATATTAATGTACCTCTGTGTAGACATAGATGTGATGAATAAATGGATATGGCTCCCAATTAGTTCTTGATTATGCTATTACTAACAGCATGGTGATGTTAGAGAATAACTGGGATGTTATTTAACAACAGTGATGGCAGCATGTTTGGAAAAGCTGTTTTTCCCCTTCCTGCAGGTCCAGTAAGTAATTTTGTCTCTCTTCTCTCTCTTGTCTACCTTTGCTCCTCACTGCTTGCACAGGGTGTCATGGAAAACTGCCAGCTGCTCAGAACATCTGCGACCTTCTCCCGGTGCCACCATCGAGTTGATCCAGAGCCCTACATCAGCCTCTGTGAGAGGGACATCTGTGCCTGCAGCCAGGGTGCAGACTGTCACTGCCCAGCATTCCTGGAATACGCGAGGAGCTGTGCCCACCAGGGAGTGGTTCTGGATGGGTGGCCTGAGGAGAGCTCGTGCAGTAAGCTGGCAGAATGATTCCTAGGCTGTTTATCCCAAATAAGATCATGCATGCCTTGCAGATTTATGTCCTGCCACTAAAAGGAACCAGTGGTTTATTTTTTTTTAGGATGTGGGGTCAGGCTAAAATCAAGTGCCTGTCACTTACATTTGTCTGGAGAGCCTTTCCCCCTTCAAGCTCTCCATCACCCACCTTTGTTCTTCAGGTTTTTGTCACTAAAATGGGATTGTTTGAGCCTTATATAAAGAAGATCCTGAGTTGTTACATGTGCCACCTTGGTATACAAATTCTGTGAAGACTTATTTGGTACACAAAGGTATAGCCTGGAATGTTTAGGAGCTATTTCACATGATTCAGATATGTGACATTATTCAATGTGTACTTCTAAGTCAGCATCCTAGTGAAAGGCTCTCTAACTTTTTTTCATAAAAAAAGATTGCTTCACCCTTTATTTGCTTGAGCCAATTACATTGAAATTGAGATGTTGCCTTTTTTAAGGCAATTTTTTCTGAGTTAGAGATCCTGATTGCATCTTGAACTGCTGCCTTTATTAGCCCAGTTTTGCTGATGTCAGAGGTCCTGATTGCATCTCTACTGAGATTTTGCAATGAGGAAGTGCAGACTGACAGGGATGGATTGTGTTTATAGAGGGAAGGTCAGATTTGTACCTACTGATACTCACATATCCCTGCAAGGAGAACCCTGGTTTAATATGTAGCATAGAAAAAAAGTACTAAAAAATTAATTCTGTAGTATCATGGTCTTAGTTATTTTTTATTACACAGGAAAGACAATTCTCTCAGGATATTTATGTAAATTGATTCCATGGAATAATGACTGATTTGTACAGACAAGAATTTCTTCCTTGGTGAAGACATTCTGCTGTTGGTCACCCCTGAGGAAAACTGCCTGAAGATTATGGTTAGGGCAGGAAGGTACTGCCAACCACTTGTTTGAGTGGTTGTACACCAGAGGAAAGGCTGAGTTCTAGCAGGAAAATGTTACCTTTCCATTAGGACATGAGAGGGATCTGAAAGCTCATCTCCTTCCTCAGGGTGAGCCAGAGAACCCATTTTTGCTGGGGCTGTTTGCAGTTCTGATGAAAGCCACAAGTGAAATGAACCTTTCTGCGATCCCAGGAGCTTTAGAGCTCGTTTCTAACCATTCAATTCACAAACCATGGGGTTTTATTTAATGAGTCAGGAAAAAGAGAAGTGGCCTGATGCCACATCAGGAGCCTAATTGTCCATCCCCCCTTCATCTGTGCTGTGATGCTTTCTCAGGAGATGATGATGGTGTTGTGTTGAAGGCTCCAGTTCTGGGCACACTATACAAGTGTGAGCTGGTGACCAAGCCCAGGGCACCAAGGGCAAGATCACTCCTTTGTTACCCTCCCACCTCCTTCAATGGAGAATTTCATAGGAAAGGGCAGGCTCTAATCTCTTCTTCCCACTCCATGCCTACACAGTCTTGTAGGGTATGGTATGTCTATGCATCAAGAGGAAGGAATGGCTACAGTGTGTGTTTGCTGGCCTGGATAATGCCAGCAGTGAAGGTACCACAGCAGGGGGGTTATCCTGTGCTGGCAGTTCCTTGGAAAGAGGAGGATGAGATTTCAGAGTTTTACCAAAGAGTATAATTTCAAAAACATGGTTTAGAGGGACAGAACACACTGTCCAAGTTACTTAGATATTATTGCAAAACTTCTCCCTGTGTTTGGTTGTTCTTAATGCGCTTGAGTTTGGTTATTAAGACTCAATTTATTAGGAAGCAAGTTGATTTTAACCTCTATTTACTATGTTACCTGACAGATGATGATGTGGCAAACTGTGAATCAAACGTTTCTTAAAGGTTCTGCTTCTGAAAAAAGAAATCATTGATTGGAGAGGATATGGTCTTTTTGGTGTCTCGGTGGTGTTCAGCCTTTGATAGTTAAGGGATTTATTTATTTAGGATTTATGGAGGAATTTGCATTTCTAATTTCTTTTGTTTGTTTCAGGGCCAAGTTGTCCAGTTGGCATGGAGTATAAGGAATGTGTATCCCCATGTACCAGAACCTGCCAGAGCCTGAATATCAATGAAGTGTGTCATGGACAATGTGTTGATGGCTGCAGCTGCCCTGGTAATTTTTTCACTGGGTTATTTACGGAGAAACATTTGGCAGTCATGCTACCTATTTTCTTAGAAGAAGGAAAGCTGTGTCTTCTCTTAGATTTTCTAAAATCAGAAACACTTCTCTTTTCTGGGACTATGTCCTAAAATAAACTGGTTTCTGTAATGCTCACACTATGAAAGGGCCATTTTTCGGACCCAAATGTTTCTGTGAAAATCAGTACCAACTACTACTCTAGGATTGCTTTTATTTCTTGGTGAGGGACCACTTATCCTTGATGCATTCCTTCTTTGGTTAGAGGCACAGAGGGAGAAATAACAGAGCATATTTTGAAGAGATTTCTTGCAGAAAAAGAGTATAGCTAGAGCTCACACTATAATTTCAAAAGTCTTCATGATTTCAGATGGATCATTTCACTCATTATTGAGCCTTTCATACAGGAGATTTGATTGGATTAAAAAGGGCAGCCCAACCACTACAATCTTCTGTTTTACTTAAAAGAGCTGCAGGGGAATAGTTTGATTTCTGGCTGCAAAGCTCCATGTGCTTTCAGTTCTAGCTGGTTTTTGGTTGGTTTTGTTTGTTTTGAATAGGACTGTTTTACAAACTTCACTCTGTCAAATCTGGACTTGGTGGGGAACGCACAGAAGTGTTCTCTGTCCCTGTGTAAAAGATGTGTGATGGAGGTTTACACAGACCATAATCTTCTTTCCAAAACAAGGCAGTAATGGCAATGTCAGCCTTGGGTGAGGAGTCATTGCATGTGCAGAGCTCAGTAGTTTCCTTTTAGCTGCCAGTTTCTTACTGGAGGTTCAGAGCTGTCACAGGACCTGGGAAGGTGCCCATGGAAGGTGACAAGTGGTGTCACCAGATACAGGAGCTTATTTGGCTGTGAAGGATCTGCCTACTGCACTTGTGCAGTCCTTGGGGTGTTGGAAAGAGCTGAAGGAGATGAATCCCCTGGCTGCACAAGGGCTCTCACCATATTCTTCCTTTGGTGGGTTCACTGCTCAGTGAACAGGGAAGGTCTGAGGGGACAGGAATTGGAGCTCCACAGGAAGAGTATATGGCAGGAGAAACAGATAGGTGGGTAGGAGAAACTGCATGGAAAGAAATCAGGAGTTCAAAACTTATATGGTGGACAGTCAAAAGGGAAGAACCTTGATTTGATAGAAAACAAAGAGGATCTGACAGATGACTAGAGGGATTTAGAATGAGATTATGCCTTCCCTTTGCTTCCAAGAGTAACAAGGATCCGAAGGATGTGTTCAACAAATATTTTTTTTTTTCCTTCCCGCCCTTAAATGCTCCACAGTTATTTTAATTGCTGTAAATGGAGTTACTGCTGCCAGGAAAAAAGGCAGGCGTTCTGTTTTCTTGTGCTCTCTGGAGAGCCACACAGCTCTGATATGCCCAGATCTTGCTCTGAATATCCCTACCTGGGAGGATTTTTCTCGACAGCCAAGATGTTTACAGGCAGCTCTATGTGAAGAATGGGAGAAAGGGGACTTGGCTGTGCCTTGCTGTCCGTGATGATGGCTGCTGCCAGGGAAAAGAGCCAGGCTATTGGAAGGAGTCCTTCAAAGAGGAGGGAAAGGGGGTTTCAAGAAGCAAAATGTTTTGCTACAGCAGCTCTTTTAAAAATGGAGGAATATCAACTGTCTCTCAATATAAGGATCTAAGAGCAAGTTTCCTTCTTTTGCTGACTCAGACAAGTCCTGTAACTCTTTTGTGCCTCCATATATCTTTGTAAGACACAGTACTTTCTATAGAGAGCAGGTAATTATAGTTGTGTAATATGGAAGCCCCAGCAGTTGGATCCAAGTTGGCCCTTTTGCTTTTTGATTCTGATGAAGTTAAAAAGAGATTCCACTGCTCTTCATGATAATGTTTCTTTCAGACCTCTCTGCTATACTTACATGGTATCCAAATTTTTTTCTTCATTCCATGCATTGCCTCTTCTTGGGCCCTCTTGTGTTGAATACAAAACTGTCTGGACACCCTTTACTGCAGCCAGTGAAATGCAGTTTTCCCATCAGTCAGATTCTTGACCAGCTCTGATCAACTTTGATTATGCTCCTCATTTTTGATTCACATATATTGCAATATGTGTGTTTTGGACCAGAAGACTTGCTAAGCAAAGAGCTTTGCTGTAAGCACCAGAAATGGTTTGTTCAGCACATCTGAGGGAGAGGCAGCAGCAGAAGGAAAGCAGACAGCAGCCCCTGTGAGGCTTTTTGGCAAGCCTTGTTCCTTTTTTATTACTGTCTGTGACTAAGTATGGGTAATAATATTTATGAAGTCTTGCCAAAATATATGAACTAGAAAATCTGATTGTATTTACATTTCTGTCCCTGTGTGTGGTATGTGTATCTGATGCTACCTGACCTATCCAGAGGGGCTGCTCCTTGATGGTGAACGCTGCAGTGAAAGCTCCGACTGCTCCTGCATCCACTCTGGAAAACATTATCCTCCTGGCTTCACCATCTCCCAGGACTGCAACACATGGTAAACTCCTTGTTGCTCTGGTGTGGTTGCTGTAGACAAATCACTGCACTCTAGCCACTGGTTACTCTTTTGGATGATCTTTCTAGAAATTTCTACTCTTTTAAAATTTCCTTGTATTGGCAAAGGACTTGTTGTCTTATTGGAATTGCCAGCACCTTCCAAGAAGTGAGTTGTTCACAAAGGCAAAATCAGTCTTGCTTTTAAATGGATATTTGGTCTGATAGAACAATGTGGAGGTCATACTCCTTCAAACAGTAGAGAACTACCTGTTTCCTGTGGATAAGACAGACCAGCAGGTTCCCATGTCTGGTTAGTGTCAGCAGTTCTGTCTTTGTTTTGACTTCCTACATTCATTTAACCTCTAAACCCCGTTTCTTTCCAAGAGGAGTTAGCCTAAGGCACGTCCTTGAAACTTGTCACAAAGCTAATGAGTCTTCCAGCGTGGCTTGTGATTTTTCCTTAACTCAGGAATGCCAGCCTGAAGGGGAAGGCCAACAGTCCAGAGAAAGGAAAGAGGGGAGCGAGTAATGTATTCCTGATCTGCTTTTGTGTTAAGTGTGGACATATTTGTGGAAGGAATTCGGAAAACTCTGTACTCAGATGCTTCCAAGGAGTCGATGTAGACCATGATACGCAGGAGAAAGATAGTCTGTGCATCATCCCTGTTAATCAGAAGGTTTTTATTACCTGCACCACGTGTCACAGAACACAAATCATGGCATTAGCATTTTGTCTCTTTCTCTGGAGCTCTCTGGAGCTTGGCCACATTTCCCTACCTTAGTGCTCTTGGCAGATGAGTGCTGCCTGATGGACTTGTTTCTTATTTTTTGTTATTGCTTCCTGTTATTCCAACTTGATATTGCTGTGGAGAATGTCATCTGTCGATTTTGCATTTACCATCTTCAACTCACTGACTCACCACAAATGGTCTTCAAGGGCTGGGGTAATTAAAGGAATGAGAAAAATATAGGACCTCTTGAAACTTTATTGAATTTTGGAGACGAGTCTGGCACTGTATTTCACAGACCCAGGCATGAGAGACATCTCAGTCACTGTCAGTGCATGTCACATACTGTGTCTGTGGCACTAAATCCACCACCCAAAGACATTAGCGCAGAGACAATGCATCTCCTCGCAACTTGTACAGAAAGGGCAACTAAGGAAGTGGGGAGCTTGAGCTGACAGTGTGCTGTTGAGTCTAACTGGAAGTGTGAAGAAGTCTAACTGGAATATAGCTGAAAACTCTATTAAACACAGAGCTTTGGTGGGGAAGAACTGAACTTGAGTTTTGCAACCATTCCCATTCACGTTACCAGCAATTACTGTCAGATGATGGTAAGAAGGGATGAAGACATTAAGAAATGAGGTTATGGGAGATGGAAGGGATGTTGGGAACTGGTCTAACTTGCCTGGAATGAGGCCCATGTTTCAGTTGTTTGGGGGAAAATTTGCAACATAAGACTTGAATTCAAGTACTCTTGCCTAACTTACCATTATGTGTTTCCTAGCATTTGTCGACGTGGCACCTGGATCTGCAGCAATGGGGAATGCCCAGGTATGCTGGCTTTGCTCTTTTCAGGTTTTGACAAGTAAGTCTTGCCTACATCCCTCCCACTTAAATCCCACTTACTTTTTTTTCCACCCCAAAAAGTGAATCTGTCTTTGTTCTTACTCGCTCCAGTGCAAGCTAGATGGGATTATACTTCTAAGTTCTGCTCCTGGGAAAAGTCAGACGTTGTGCCCCATGGTTTATAGGTAGCAATGAAAAATCCTGTTTAGTGAGAGGAATGGTTCCTTTTTTAATTACTTAATTTAGCATGATACAAGGGCCTGTTTATTCAGAGGGTTGGCTTCCAGGCAGGGGAACACTTCTGGGTTTCTTTGACCAGGTATTTGATGGTCTGAATCAGCATACTTTTGTTGGTAGGGCCATTTGAAGTACTGGGAGTAGATTGGATCACTCAATAGTGCATGGGTTTGGACCCTAAAGGTCATGTTGTGGGTGAAGGAGCTACAACCCCAGGGAGAAGGTGGCTGCCCTGCCTTCCATGGTGATGACAGACAGGAGAGGCAACTCTGCAGGTGCCTTTGCTCCCCTTTCTCCTACTGCACTTCCCAAACTCATGGGTATTGATGGCTGATGGGTATTGATGTCCCAGATTTTTGCCTTGCATGGGGAATGTGACTTTTCATGTTGTGCCTGGGCCAGCAAAGTGCTGCCTTCCTTACTTCCTCCTGCTCGTTCTGTGGCTCATCCCTGTTCCTCAGTTCCTGCACCATGTTCAGCCACTGAAAGACCTGGTTGACCTGAAACAGCATCTGACCCTGCTTGCAGTGTGCATAGAAGCCTGAAGGGAGACAGCACAGCTCCTTCAACTTGTTTGTTCTCCTTGCTTTTGGGAAGTGAGAGTCGAAGGGGGGAGAAGAGACCAGGGTTATGGCTTGACAGGAAAAGAAGAGGTTTGGTGGTTTTGTTCTATTGAGGTGACTGTGCAATCCTCCCAAATTAGAGAACTGCAACACTCTTAAAATGTTCAATAAAATGTCTTTCTATTAATATTAAGCTTGTCTGACCAACCAATTTCCTCCTGCTTTAGAACAAAAGAGCAGTTGGCCCAGAGTTTCAGCGGTTAAAAAAGGGGCTGGTGATGGTGTATGCAAATATTCAAAGCAGAGATAACACTCTTAGGGAGCTATGCTCTATGCTTGAGGTGTTCATTAAGGATTTCTCCAAGAGCAAGGAATCTCACTGTTTAAAACACAGCCCCAAGGACACAGCCCCAGCTGATTTGCTAAATATTTTAGCTAATAGGCGGCAACATGATTGCAAACAAGAAATAGATGTTTTTCTAACTTCACTTTTTACTTAGGTTCTAGCTTTTGATGTCCTTGCTTCCCTGGCTTGAAGTGGCCAAATATTTATCCTTAACTCCATCCACATTTACTTTGTAGAATTGAAGATAAACCTGGTATTGAGGCTGTTGATATACAGCTTTGGGGAAGAGGGAATATAGCATTACTGCCTTTCTCTGAATTAGGAAGCTGTCCCAAGTGAGCAGGAGTGGAAAAGAAAGGCAGTTAATATTATACCTTGTGCCAAAATACCCAAGTCGCTTCTCAGCTAGGCTTGTGCAAGTCTAAAGTCTGTGTAAGGGCAGCTGTTATACACGTGCCTACTAACAAATATAAACTGTATTGAGACACAGTGGGAAGGCAGCAAAGCCTCTCAAAATAGCCAAATTTTTGTTACCTGTGCTATTTATCTCCGTTTGAAGCAATATTGCAGCCTATTTTTATTGGTTGGTTGCTACAAATATTTCTAAAATCATGTGTCCAGAAAGTTGATGTACTTACATGAACTGTAGGTTGTTTCATTACTTATATTTTACCAGCTTGTTTGTCTTTTGAGGGAATGAATTGCCCAGCTTTAAGTTTGGTGACAAAGCTTGTGTCCCCAGCTGGAGGGAGGACAGTGGCGGCCAACTAGCAGGAACTGGCTGGCACTAGCAAGAAGCTCTCAAGCTGATATCACAATTGAAATAATTATAAAGGCACAGGTTTCAGGACATTTAGTGGGATATATTACACCAGACAGAGTAGGCAGAGGGAACCATAAGAAAAGACTTTGCAGCTGGAAATTTTCTCTCCAGGAGCAATGCCAAAGGGCCTGGCTGTCTATGCTGCAAACCTGTGCTGTTGGTCCCTAGTTGAAGAGAATGCCCTGGAACCCAAATTGTGATATGGTGGGTTAGGCCTGGTTTTTGTAAAATCTGTTCCCTCCATCTGATAGCCATTTAATAGATTCTGAAGTTGAGTAGAATAGCAGTTGTTTTACCTTTTTCCAAATTTAATTGGAGAGAAAGTAGCATTCCCAGAGTGAGGTAGTAAGTACCAAGCTGCCTTATCTCCAGGAGATGACAAACATCTGTTTGAATGCAAGGCTGAGAATCCTCGGGACTTGTGAAGCTCTCCTTTAGCACAGGCTGGTTTAAGACATGCTGAAGAAGGAAATTTCCACATTTTCCATGGGACAGATTTTATGTGGGTCTCAAAGGCAGTCAAGAGTGGGGTTCACCTGTCAGCTTGTAACATGTAAACTTTCTCCATCTTTTGTCAGGAGATTGCCAGTGTGGGCCCAGCACCTGAATTTTGTTGTGGACAAGAAGGTCACTTGCCCACCTTGTTTGCCACGAGACCATCTCTGTGTGATGGTCTTTTAATGTGAAAGACCTTCTTTGCAAAGTCTGTGGAGTTAGAGTTTCCCCACGTATTTGCACAACAGAGTACTAAATCCCAGCTGTGGCACTGGAAACTGCCTTCCTGGAAATGGAAAGCCACAACTTACCAAAACATCTTAAAGCGTTGATGTGTTTAAATTGCCCATTTTTGTATTGAAATACATTTTCCTCCAAGACTTTCAACGTAGCTATTGTAACTATAAAATAACTTTTAAATTTATGCTATTTAATTAAGGTAATGGGACAGTCATGTCCAACGTCAATTCTACCCTTGAGAGAACTCCAACAGAGATTATCTTCCTGCTCGTAATTCTGATATTGTAGTTTTGCTTTAATGTTAGAATAACTTACTAATACTCAAGGCAACCCAACAAAGCAATTAACACTTTTTGGGGGCTGTGTGAAGAAGGCTTTCAGACACTGGCCTTCATAAAACCATTCTGCAATCCTATAAAAACAGCACTGAAGATACAGAGAGGGGGCTCCCAATTTGCCAGGACACAGCTGTGACACACAGACTGAGAATGAAGAGCCCCTGCAGAAGAGCAGAGCAGCTGTGAGAGTCCAACTAGTCTTGTTAAAAATTTTAATTTTCAACTCTGTCAAGACACCTGCACTCTGCAGTCAGCTCCATGGATGCAGAGTGATGATGCCCCACTGTGTTAAGTAAAGTTGGGTTTAAAGTGTGTTATGTCAAGATGTTGCAAGCTCCTGCACATGGATGATTGTCCAAATGTAGGCAGTGTATGACTAATGCTGGATCATCCTGAGAGTCTTTCCCAGCTTTAGGCATTAGTAATTCCACTCTGTGCCTCAGTTTCCCCATTGCATGAAGAGGGTAGGTTAATTCTTAGGTCATGGGGTGTGTGGGTTGCTGTTTAAAGTGGTTTAGTGCCACCAGTACCCATCTCAGGTAGTAGGTATGACCTTGTCTAGTAAGAGCTTGTGACTGTGATGAATTTCTAGAGCTTTTTTCACTGATATCCTTATGACCATTCATTTGAAATGTTATACAGACATTTCCATGGGCACAAGTTTCAGCACTTGTGTGTGACCTATGCTGTATTTCCCAGTTGTTGTTGGTGCCTGTGTTACTACTGGTACTGCCTTGCAGGAGTAAACAGTGAGATTAGCATCTTGCTGGTGCTTTCTGCTCTACAGAGAACTTGGGCCTTGTACAACCTGCTCTACCAGGGCTGCTTTTCCTCCATGGCTTGTGGGGGACAGGCAGGATTTTGCTCCCTACTGGCACTGGGGTGACTAATGGCTCTTTGCCTTTTCCAGGAGAGTGCTCTGTCACAGGCCAGTCCCATTTCAAAAGCTTTGACAACAAGTATTTCACCTTCAGCGGGATTTGTCAGTACTTATTTGCCAAGGATTGTGTGGAAAATTCCTTTTCTGTGATCATCGAGACGGTGCAGGTACAGCAGCCTTGGCTTGGAGCTTCTGCAAAGAGTGGGAAGGGTTGTGGGAGTGTGATATGAATTGCAATATCCAGGCCAACAGGAGCAATTTCTCCATAAAATAATTAGTTTAAATAACAGATGCAGTCTTTCTCCGTGGTTAATAAATGTTTTGCTTCTCCTTGCTGCTATTCTCAGGAGCCTGCCCAGGGATGGAGACTCAGAGAATGGGCTCTCACTGTCTCTCTGCCAGCTGAACAAACAAATGGAGGCAAGGGTGTGCCCCATGCAAAGCACCTTGACCACTGGTGCCTCTCTAATGCCCGTGGGGAAAGGACATTTCCTTGGATACCTAAGAGTGCATTGGCAGAGCAGTACCTTGAGTTGCTTCCTGTTTAGTCGTTTTGGCTGGTGATTTTTTAAATTTTTTTTTTTTTTGGTAGCCAATCAGCAGATCCTGACTTTCTTTGCTGTCTTCTCCAATGAATGTGTGAGAGGCAGCTGGAGAGGGGCAGGAAAAGGAGCCAGGCCAGTGCAGGAAGGGATGGATGTCACAGGGAGGTTGACCTGGTCCTGAAATGAATTGACCAGTTGTGCTTGGGGAATGGGTAAACAAAGAGACTGAAAAGGGCACTGAAGGAAGCAAAGGGGAAGAAGAATGATAGGGACAGGGGAACTGAAGGCAGGGAGAGGTGCCATGGAGTCAGGAGATGGACAGGAGAGAAGGGGAGGATCAGCCTGTCTTGCAGCAACAGAGAAATCACAGGCTTTGGAGCAATGGGCTCTGCTCACTATCTACGTTTGTGTCCTGCATGAGAAAGCTCTGATAGTGCAGCTCTGAGATCACCTGTACTTGGGAACCTGCAGAACAGGTTTCCACTGAAACTCCCATTTCGAAACCAGGGAGGAGACCTGGGGCCCTGCAATCCTTGTTCCTCAGCTGCGTAACCCACGGCTAGGAAAATAAATACCACACAAGTCTCTTGTGAAGTGACCTGTGTAGCTGTTTCCCAGGCTGATGGGCTGTGTGGGTCAGTGTGCCCTTCCTGCTCCAGCTCTGGGGGGTTGATACTGGCATGGGCTGCTCCCTGGGGTCTGGTGTAACACCCACAGATTGCTTTCCAGGCTCTGAGACAGGGAGTTCCCTGGTGTGTGATTACTGTGATAATGGAGGGAAGGCTGCCAGCCTCGTGTTTGTGGGATGGAGAAGCTACATCCATAAAAGCATCGGGACACTCAACACCTCCCAAATTAGATGCTGAAGTGTGTTGTGGGGGCCTGGGGCTTGAGTCACTAATCAAGTGAAAGTTTGAGGTTCAAGGCAGACTTTCCCTTCTCTGTAGTGTGCAGATGATCCCGATGCTGTGTGCACTCGCTCAGCCTCTGTCCGGATCCGGGATATGGAGAACAGCATCATTAAAATGAAACATGGAGGAGGAGTTTCATTGAATGGACAAGACATACAGATCCCTTTGCTACAAGGTGTGTTCCCATGGGCTGACTGTGGCCAGCTTCTGAAAGGGTCCTACTTACTAGTGTTTTCTGGTGTGCCTTAGCCCAATTCAATCAAGAAGTGTTTTCAGTACCAAGTTCCTATTTGCAGTCTCTCCTACAAGCTCTCTCGTTTCAGCGTCTCTCCATGCAGCCAACGCATCTTGGCTCAGCTCCTCTAAAATCAGGGGAATTAAACTGGTCTGCATTTGTCAGACTCATAAAAACCACTGTTGATCTGTTCTTTTTGAAATTGTTTTTATCTATAAGCTCAAAATCATGGAATCACAGAGTGGTTTGGATTGGAAGGGACCTTAAAGGCCATATAGTTCCAACTCCCTTCCATTGGCGGGGACACCACCTACCAGGTTTTTCCAAGCCCAGTCCAACCTGGCCTTGAACACTCCAGGGGATGGGGCATCCACATCTTTTCAGTGCAGCCTCACCTCCCTTGCAGGAAAGAATTTCTTCTTAATATCTCATTTAAATCTACTCTCTTTCAGTTCAAAGCTATTCCCCCTCATTCTGTTACTACATTGTGCACAGTATCATGGTTAATGGCTGAGGTTTTGCAGAATTCACATATATCCTCTTCTAGGGCTCCTGAGTGCCCTAAAGAGAGCCTGTGGACAAGTTCCTGTCAACTGCCAAGTAGGCACAAAGCTTGGGAAATGTGAAGAGGGGACTGCTGGCACCCCTGGCTTTGTCAGACCTGTGTGTCCCCCGCTCTGTTGTTCAACACGACACAGCAATTCCAGGCAATGGAGCATCACATCCTGGCTTAATTGACTGTCACTCTGTGGTTGCCCGCAGGTGCCCTCCGTATCCAGCATGTGGTGAGGACTTCAGTTCGCCTTTCCTATGGGGAAGATTTGCAGATTGACTGGGATGGTCGTGGTGAACTCCTAGTGAAGGTATTCTGTCTTTCTGTCTGACTTAGTTCTGCCTATTCACTCCTTCTCTCTTCCCACCCAAACGTGTACAAAGTTTTTCTTGTCTGAAGTGAGAAGTTGCTTTGTGTTGCATGTTAAAAATTCCTTTTTTTCTGCCACCCCCAGAGTGAAATACAGATCCTTTTGTATTTCAGAAACAGGCATTTCGTCCTACAGCAGCTTGGTAGCTTTTTTTAATCCTCTCATTTTTTTGTACATTGACAGCCATTATTAACCATGAGTAGCTTTGTGTCTTGTTCAGCAGATACTCTCCAAACTGGATGTTTGCTTTTATTTGCTTTGACTGTCCTGTCTAAAACAATGGATGTGAATGACTTAGAATAAGGAAAGAAAATGTCTCCAGGGACATAGTTACTCATAATTTCCAGGAAGAAGAAATCAGCTCATGGATGTGTTGCATGCTCCTTCTACTGTGAGGAATGTTTCAAGTCAGCCCTGATTAACAATTAAGGTTTGTCTGTGCTGCAGATCACGCAGAGTGTAGAAATACCCAAGCCAGGTTTAAAAGAAATGAGCTGCAAGGGAAGCTGTAACCACAGCCCTGCTGCCTTTGAGCCCCCCTACTTTTAATGAAGGATCTGCAGCTGGACCCTGCCTGGGATGTTTCTGCTCACTGAGAGGATTTTGCCAAAAATGCCGGTTTTCCTGGGATTTTCTACTGAGTTTTCTACTGAGCCGTGAATGCTGCCCTCTCTAAACCATGGCTTTGTTTTTGCATTCTCCTTGTCTGCCCTAAAGTATGGCTTAAATGTCATGACTGGCACAGTATAAAGGTTCATGTAAGCTAGTTCACAACTGAGTTGGAATTGAAAAGAATTGAAAAGACAACAAAATAAGGAAGGTCAAGAATAACTTTAGAAAGCATCTGTGGTTTTGTGTTTTGTTTTGTTTTTTTTTTTTATTTAACCTGTATCTCTGTGCTCAAAGGGTCCTTGAGGTTCTTTTTTGGGCTTAGAATAATTCACTTCAGTCCCTTGGCATGTCTCAGTAGTTTTGACATTCCTCTGTATTCAAATTATTTTTCTGCCTGGCCAGAGATTCCTATAGCCTGGCAAATTTTTCCTCTCACTTAAATCCAATTTTCTCTCCAGATCCTGTAGCCGTAAAAGTGGTAGAAATTTCTCCAATCATCTGCCTCTTCCCTTTCTTGGTATCTCAAGCATCTTTTTAATTGCTTTTGGAGAGAGAATTTTTGGTGGATATGTAGACTGATACCTTGCCAAGTATTTCTGACAATTGAGGGAAGTGATACATTTCCATCACCTTGGCCAGGCTTCTGGCACAAATTCTTTCTCTGTTCCTCAAGAAGGCTGTCCTTTCTATGACTGCTTGATGTTTGTGATTTGAGCTTCCACTCAAAAATACATCAGGATTTGGATTTGTAGGAGTCATTGTTCTGTCTGCAGAGTACATGGGAGAGTAGCTCCTTGACTGTGGACAAGTAAAGATGCATATATTGTAGTAATTTGTGATGGTTCTTTTCCATGCTCCATATTTTCTCTCTGACCACTGTGTTTAAATGGTGGGTAGTGTTAGAGGTACTAGAGGTTCTATAACCTAATGTGAGATAGCTTTAGGGGTAGTAGTTTCTTCCTTATTTTACCCCTGGTCAGTAATGTTGAAGGACACATCTCCAATGTTGCCTCTATTTTATAACAAAAGTCTGCTTAAGTTTTCTTCGTCTTAAAATTTCCCCTCAAAATATGAAATGCTTTCAGGTGTTGGGATTATAATCATCTTGCTAAATGAAAAAAATGCAACCCTCAGTGTTGCCCTGCTCATTTATATGAATGAAGAGGGAAAATAAGGCAAGACTAAACCAGACTGCTGATCAAGGCACAAAACTAAGCTGCTTTTCTCTGTCACCTTCATTCACCATCTGAAGTTATCACTATATGTTCAAAAATTGTCCTGCTCCCACTAATAGTAGCATTTTTGTTAGAAGTTTAAAGATGTAGTAGAATGAAACAGTGTCTGTAGTATTTTAATGTGTAATTGAGAATTTTCTTGATTATTGAATTGTGCATGGTTCATTTAAAAAATCTTGCTCTATGGTAATAACCTGCTCTGGAGGATGACCAGGCTCATGTTGGTTGTGTTCCTTAGTTGTCTCCAGTCTATTCTGAAAGGATGTGTGGCCTATGTGGGAATTACAATGGAAACCAAGGGGATGATTTTCTTACACCTTCTGGCATGGTGGAATCTCTTCTGGAAAATTTTGGGAACTCCTGGAAGCTCAATGCAGACTGCCAAGACTTGTTAAAACAAGACAGTGACCCCTGCAACCTCAATCCTCGTTTAGGTACTGAACTCCATCCAAAATTAAAATGTGCAGCAAACTCATCTTTCATTTAATATTTTTGTTTAGAAGGTTTTTTAAGTGTAAAAAGAAACTAAGGAACAAGAGAAGCTACAATAAAAATGAAAAAGAAAGAAAATAGAGAAGAAGCTTATGTTGCTTACATTACTAGCAGGGTTGCTGTAATATATATTTTAAAGAATCTTGCAAACAATAAAACAAACCCAGAGGCTCACATGCAGGAAAAAATAATATTTTGTGAAAAATGAAAATAAAAGCAATGTGTGAAGATGCTGCTCCTCATCAATTTGGGGCCACACAATTGGTCTTAGACCGTCACAGCCACAGCACACCTGTGCCACTGAAAGTACTCTGGCAAGTGTGAGCAATACCACTTTTGTCCTCTGGATGGAGAAAACCCTTTTCCATCCCTCTGTGCTTAGAGCTTAAACACTGTTCCTGATTTCTCATCTCCCTTATTTTACTGCATCCCAACTGACAGCCTTCCTTTTTCCCTCCATGCTTCCTAGTTGGACATGGGGAGAACTTCCCAGAGCAGTTTTCTTGTCTCGGATGTTGCAGCAACTTGTTTCTGGGAGAAGCAAGCACAGAAAACATTCTATGGCTGGAGCTCAGAGCAGGCATTGGTGGTTTATGAGTGTAGTGCAGCCTAGAGGGTTTAGTTTTGCAAAAAGAAAAAGCAGCAGAAAGTAGAGTCCCTGACAAAGGAAGTACAGTACTGGAAACAGTGATAACAGAGTAAAAAAGCAGTGCTTTTCCTTGATTTGTTGTACTAGTGAGACGCTATGCTTTCAGCAGAGATGGTGACATATGAGCTATGATGGTATCTCTGCCTGCTTGATCCTGTTTTGTTCTTGGGTGCTTTGTTTTCGGTTTCTTTTATAAAAGGAAAAGAAAATGCTCACTGTGGCTCTTGTGGGCTGTCTCGAAAGCCACTGATGGATTTGGTGCAAGCATCTAATTTGTGTCTTTTTAGCCAAATATGCTGAGGACTCCTGCTCAGTTCTGATGTCTCCTGCGTTTGAACCCTGTCACCATGAAGTCAGTCCCACTCCTTACGTGAAGAACTGCCGCTTTGATGTCTGCTCCTGCTCCAGTGGCAAGGATTGCTTGTGCTCTGCCATTGCTAATTACGCAGCAGCCTGTGCCAGGAAGAGCATCCTGGTCCAGTGGAGAGAACCTGACTTCTGCCGTAAGTGAAATGCTGCTAAACCCACTTATTTGCCTTGAAGGAGTTTTTATGGCATGAGAACTCTAGAAAGAAATGGTTTCTGTGAGGTGCTGAATATTTCTTATGGCATGATAAGGGAAATCTGTCTTTCTTCCACGCCAACAAGGATGCAAAAACTATTGCCAGAGGCTGCTCAGCATAGGGAGAGAAGTGTTCAACTGCCATACCTCCACACAACTTTTGGCTGGATTTCCATTTTTAGCTGGATTTCTATTTTCAGCTGTATTTATGCTTCAGCTACTCACTTGGAAACTTTCTGAATGTCCCAGGGTAGGCATCTCCTGATTTGTAGTAATCCATGAATTGCCTTCTGTATTGGTTAACGCATTACACCTTCTTTTGAGGTCCAAGCTTCCAATGTTCTGGCTTTGTCAGGGAATCCTAGTGTAGCTGCAAGTGAGGATATGGAGGAAGCACAAAGGCAGGTACTTGGACCAAGAAAACTTAAGTCAGAAGGGGATTTTGGCAGTATCTGAGGTCTTGTCCGGACAAGTTTTGAATATTTCCAAGGATGCTGATGCTGCAACCTTTGACTTTTCCCTCAGATGGTGCAAGATTAATAGCCAAACTTCTAAGAGGCTGGAGCAGGAGAATCCACCAGCTTTTATTTCTTTTCTTTATCTGTCAGGTCAATGTAATAGGAAAAAAACCCCATTGCAATGCAGTTTTGAGCATGGTCAGGCTTTTCTTCATAAATATTTGTAAAGTGGATGTTTTTCCATTTTCCTGAGCAACTTTGTTATTAAGGAAAGAAGACAATTGAACATTTTGGGGAAAAACATGTGTGCTTGGCAGCTCTCCAGATCTGTTCTGCTGCTTTTTTCCAAAGAGAGGGTGGGGGAAAAATATGTGTAAATTGTGTTTAGAAACTGGAAAAGAGTGAGAGAGGTCACTGGCTTTCCATCTGGTAGGGGCTGTACCTGTAAGGTCAGTAAACACAGCTCCTGCAGGCTGGAGAGTAGTTACTACAGAAGGGAACAAAACCAGTTTGTTAAACTGCTGCATGGTTTCGTAACAGTTCACCTAATTTATGTAAATGTTCAGATAGTGGAACCATAATATAATAAAAATCCTTTTAAAACTCTGCAGGTCTGGAGGCTGAAAGACAGACCAGAGATAACACACCATTGTTCTTTCTGTAATTGAACAAGTCAATTTTCACAATTAATCTTTAATAGTGCAGAGCTGCTGCTTCCTTTCTGTGCATTACAGAAATGCTTTATGCTCTCACACAGTGATGATTTCCCTGATTGCAGATCCATCAGCCCCAATTAAATACTCCTGATGCCCTGGACATCTCCTATCACATGGAAAGCAATCCCTCTTCTAATGGGTTTAAGACCATGAATGTGCAGGTTGCATAATCTGTGCTGGTGGCCCAGTGCACTGAAGGTGTGCTCCAGCCCTGCCTTTGTCCATGGAGATTTGTTTTCTTAGGAAATGACTTGACAGAACGGGTTTGTTTGATTTCAGGTGGAGAAGTGTCAGGAAGGCAAGTCATTAATGCAGCACAGCAGTTCAAGTGCATTCAACTCCCACGTCTTTGAAATTATTTTAGTTGCAATTGGATTATTTAAGACCTGACTCATGTCCCTGCAGCCCACCATGAATAAGCACCAGAGCCAGTCCCTTCATGCTGCATGGGATGAGCAGACAGGCTGTACTGTGATGGGCTGTGTCTCTCAGGCATCTGCCTGGAAAAATTTGGTTAAAAACCAGACTGGGTGGCTGAGCCCAGAGAATGATGGTGACTGGAGTGAAATGCATCTGGTGGCAGGATTTAAAACCACTTTACAAGTGGGGTTCCCCAGGGTTCAATATTGGTACTTAGTTTGATTTGATAGTTTTATCAATTGTCTGGATGAAGGGGTTGAGTGCACTCGATCCATTTGCAGATGACACCAATTGAGATGGGAGCGTTGGTCTGCTGGAGGGTAGGAAGGCTCCTGCAACTGGAACTGGACAGGTTGGATTGATGGGCTGAGGCCTCAGTGATCTGAGGTTCAACAAGGCCAAGTTTTGGGTCCTGCCCTCGGGTCACAACCCCCCCCTGCAGCTCCAGGCTGGGGCAGAGGGGCTGGGAAGTGCCCGGTGGGAAAGGACTGGGAGCGCTGGTGACAGCGGCTGGACATGAGCCCAGGTGTGCCCAGGGGGGCAAGAGGCCGAGGGCACCTGGCTTGGGTCAGGAATAGTGTGGCAGCAGGACCAGGGCAGGGATTGTCCCCCTGTGCTGGGCACTGCTGAGGGCACTCCTGGAACCCTGTGTCCAGCTCTGGTCACCTCACTGCAAGGAGGACATGGAGGGGCTGGAGCGTGTGCAGGGAAGGGAATGGAGCTGGGGAAGGGTCTGGGGCACAAGTCCTGTGAGGAGCAGCTGAGGGAGCTGGAAGTGTTTAGACTGGAGAATATGTGGACTTAGGGAAGACCTTAGCACTCTATAGCTCTCTGACAGGAGGGTGTATCCAGGTGAGGGTCAATCTCTTCTCCCAGGTAATAAGTTACAGGACAAGAGAAATTGGCTTTAAGTTGTACCAGGCAAGGTTTAGATTGGATATTGGGAAAAATGTGCGAAGGAGGTGTGTTAAATCTAGTCCTGACAGGCACCTTCATCCAGAGCCTCTGACCTGAGTGTGATAACATTTTCACCTTGTGTTACCCAAGGAACTAATCAGGGTTTATGCCTCTTTCACTCCAGATGGAAAACCCAACTACTGAAGCTTCATGAACTTTCTGATGCATTCTGGTTTAGGCTGTGCTTCAGAGCTGTTATTTTCATAATGGGCATCCACAAAGAATAGATGCACCTCCCCTTTTCTTCTGCTTCCTGACAATAATGGGATGGGATTTTTTTTAGTGGCAGTGTATTACACAGTGTACAGACAACAGTTCCCTCCCTGGCTGGTTGTCTTGCCTTTTTGCTGTTAAAAACGTGTTGTTGCGGTGATGGGGCAGTATATTGGGGTGTGGAATGTAAGCATGGCACGGGGTAGCATAACTGGAAAAAGGAGATGTTTCTAAAATCTTGGGAGGTGCATGAGCAAGTGAAATCATAGAATTGAGTGAGTTGGAAAGGGCCTTAAATATCATCTAGTCCAGCCAGCAGGTCTATCTCCTAGACCAGATTGCTCAGAGCCTCATCTAACCTGGCCCTGAATGCTTCCAGGTATGGGGCGGCCCCCTGGGCCATCTGTGCCAGTGCCTCATATATCTTCACAGTGAACAATTGCATCCTAATGTCTGATATCAGCCTGTCCTCTTTCAGTTTGAAGCCATTCCCCTAAATGAGTTACAAATTTGAGTGAGGAAAGGGATCCATTACCAAGTTATCCCTGTGGATAGGGAGTGTCACCACTGACTAGACAGTGGGGCAGCATGTTGGGCTCAGTTGTCCTAACTTTGGTTTCAAAGATCAGTCTCTAGTAAAATTATGTGCCTGCCTGAAATGTGTCGAAGCAGTTCTGTGTTTCCAGATTGTTCATGCTTATCCTACTGAGACATGTCTTTAGTAGTGAAAGTTATTTGTAAAATGGTCCTGAGCCCTGGGCTGTGCCCATCCAATATTTGATTTACTGTAAAGACCATGTTTATTTAAATTAGAAGCACATTTCTGGGAGTTGCTGCCAAATATTCCTAGAACTGTGAGTGAACGTCTCATCTACTCTAGCTCTGATTCAGGAAGCATTTACTCTGCTGACTCTATGGATGAGTACATGTAGATTTCTCGGGCTGTGTTGTGAAAGGTATTTTAAATAGTTTGGGCACAAGTCCCATCCTTGGGAGATCTTTGCTGTGGGGAAGGCTTCCAGTCACCTCAGATGACTCTGGCCTGGATCCTCAAGTTAAGGAATTACGAGGAGCCTTATCAGAAGGTGGGGAAATGCTGCAATCACGTCTGTCTTCAGCAGACGCGTTTCAGAAGAAATTAGTTAAGGTGAGCATGAGCCATTGGTTGGCATGAAGTCCTTGTATTGTTAGCCCAGCTGACACCTGGGTGAGGCTGCAAGCCTGTAGAGAGAGGATAGGGATTATCACATCATTCTTTAGGTATAACGGGAGGAAGAGCTTTCTATGTAACCCTTTGATCTTTGTTTTAGCAGGGTATGAATTTGCCAGCTTATATTTGCAGCTGCTTCCCTCACTCTGCTGGACATCCTTCCTCTCCACCTTGCAACTCTGACTGTTTGCTATGGGATGTTGCTATGAACAACAGCTTGGATAAATTCTAGTTATTGGGAGGCTTGTTGAATTAAACCCCTCGATAACAGTTCTTCTGGTCTTCTGCAATGTGTTGTCATAGCTGCCACCTAGTGCTGATGCTGATGTGTGCAGAGGTGAACGCCTCAAAATCAGCACCGTAGAAGAGGAAGTTAGATAACAAAGTCAATGTCTACACAGGCCATAATTAGTCTCCATAAAGATGAGCTGGTAATCAGAAATGGTTTGGCTCCATAGTTGCTAAATTATTTCATTATTTGCATATGTTTCCACAGGAATCACTGAGCTCTTCTGGGATGTGAGGCTGTAAAGCATTGCAATACCTGCTTATCAAGGCAGAAAAGTACTTTTTCTACTGATTTTGACCAAATTATCCCTACCCATCTTGCAAAAGAAGAGAGGTGTGAATGTGTACATGACACCTGTGATTCTTCTAACATATAGAATATCTTGGGTTGGAAGGGCCCTTAAGATCATCTGGACCCAACCTTCCTGCCTTGGGCAGTGGGACACCTTCCACTACACCAGGTTGCTCAGAACTGCATCCAACCAGGCCCTGAACAGTTCCAGGGATGGAGCATCCACAGTTTCTCTGGACAACTTGTGCCAGGGCCTTACCATTCTTATAGTAGTGATTTCTGTCCTAATATCTGATCTAAACTTACTCTGTCAGTATAAAGCCATTCCCCCTTGTCCTGTCACTCCAGGCTCTTTGAAATAGTCTTTCTCCGTCTTTCTTGTGGGCTCCCTTCAAGTACTGGAAGATGACAATTGGGTTATCCTGTCTGCAACCCAAGTAGTAACAGAGATTGTTGGACAGAGCTCACATTTCTCCTTCTAGATGAAATTTTGTTGGTGGATTTCCATAGCAGAGGTTGCAGTCCAGCCTTTAAGTTGGCTTTGGATCAAATGCCAATCTCCCTCATGTGTCTTCCAACAGCAATGGCCTGTCCTGAAGGCCAGGAGTACCGGCAGTGTGGGACTCCCTGCAACCAGACGTGCCGCTCCCTGTCCTACCCGGATGAGGACTGTGAGGAGCAGTGTGTGGAAGGGTGTTACTGTCCCCCTGGGCACTACCTGGATGAGCACGAGCAGTGTGTGCCCAAGTCCCACTGCTCCTGTTACTATGATGGGGAGATCTTCCAGCCAGAGGATGTCTTTTCGGATCACTACAGCATGTGGTAAGTGCGCTGGGACTCAAATCTATGGTTACCTCGAGTGGTTACCTGGTTCAGTTCCTGTGCCTCCACTAAAAATTTAAAACAGAGCAAGATTTTGCCTCCAACAAACGAAGTGGTGAGTTTTGCTGTTGCATCCATGTGACTTCAAATGCCCTGTCCTGTGAACAGTTCCTGCCAGTTTGGAATGGAGTTTAATTACTGACAACATCCAGATTTTAAGATGTCACTTTAATTTACTACTGCAATACATTGTTTGAATGTTAAAACCTAACAGAGATGCAAATATTAAGAAATACATCTAATTGTTAAATTGAGTTGTAGTACATAGAGTGAGAAGGTAATTTCTGGGCAGCCCGTGGCAAGCCAAGTTTTGGGAGCAGTGCCTTCTCCTTTTCTCCTCTTCCACAAAAAATAAATTTCAAGCACTAGGTGGTCCTCCACTTCTTTCACAGTGAAACTATTATCTTGCCCAGCTTTATCCATGTGCAAATGCATTGGATTCAGCAGGACAGGGCTGGCAGACAGCTGGGTTACAAGGGAGATTTGCCTGTAAGGTTGATAGGTGGCAGATGGAGAGCAACAGATCAGACCCAACAAGAGAGGCAATTTTAGTACTGACAAGTTCCCTCTTGTCTGAAAACCACAGTGTGGGTTGAAAGCTAAATGCCGTTGCATTAAATACAAGCTTTATTTGTTTTTTCTTAGCTATTGTGAAAATGGTTTCATGCACTGCAGTACAAACAGAGCTCCTGGTGCCTTCCTGCCCTATGTCTTCACTGATGACAGACCATCTGCCAGAAGTTAGTATGCTTTAAAAATACATTTACACTTCCACCTCCTCCCTTTCAGTCTCTTTATAATGTTGAGTAGGGAAGAAGTACCAGAGGTTTCAATGGCAGCTGACCTTGAGAGTCTAATTTTTTTATTTTTTTTTTTGCTATAGGATAAAAACAAAACTTGCCTGAGAGGGTACAGTGCTCATTGGGCCTCACCTTTCAAAATCTTAATTATCTACTTTAGTCTCTCTTGAGCTGAAGAGATTAAAGGGTCCCTTGGCAGAGATGTGAGGCTCCCAGTTGCTTTTTGAGGATCACTTGACATCAGTAACTAACCAGCTTTGTAGCTCCTGTTTTTGACTGGAAGGTTGCAAACTCTTCTTTCTGATGCAAATGAAGCTTTGGGGGCCTGAAGGTCAGACTTCTGCCAGGTTTCCAGTGTACCTTCCAGACAGCAGGAAGGCTTCCAGCCACAAACTCCTGGAGACTGATAGCTCCTTCACAGACCTAGGCTCTGCACTGGAGGAAGAACAGCAGTGCTCCAGGATTTTTTAGGGTTTCCCACTGATACATGAATAGAATTTAGGGGATCATGATCAGAGAAGAGGTTTGAGACTGGATACATTTCAGATTTCAGAGGGACTAGGGCTAGTGAGGATTTGGACAGGAATATCCAGATCTGGACTTGGATCCTTCTGGATCATGTCTGACTTGTGGTATTCCATGATTCTGTGATCCCTGTATAAACACTGGCAGTAGTGGTTGTCTTCCCTGGCACACTGCCAAATACAGCTGTACATGGAGCTTGGAGAAAATTTTTTGTTGATATTTGCCAGTGCCTTGGAGACAAAAGGTTATTGCTTGTCTTTGCATCTCCTGAAAAAACCACCGGGCATCCTAGCTGCCAAAACTTCCAGTGGAAAACACTATAAATCCAACTGTAGGTACAGGGTAGTGACTTGCTTAACGTTTCCTGGTAGACCACCAGGTTGGCCCACCTGCTGCTCAGGTGAAGCCTTCTAGGTGTGTACTCACCAAATTCTGATGCTGTTAGGACATACTTTCCTGTATTGAGGAATTAAGACTTAGCAAAGCCTCAGAGCAGCATATTGCTAGTACTGCTTGAAATAATGACCTGGAGGTTTGTGGGACATTCTGATCTTCTGACAGAATCTAAAGTTTCAGAGTTGGTATTTAAGCTGAGGGCACTGTTACTTACAGTCACCAATGTAGTTATACCCAGTATGAGAAGAAGAACCAAATACAACCACGTGTGATGCTGTTGCTTCTCAGAATATCAGTTTTCTGCTGACATGGTTAGTGTCCACTGCTAACAGGTGTTTCCATAGCCCTACTGCAGTCTGGAATTGCACTGTTAGGTTTAGTGCAGCTTTTTTGCTTCAGTGTTGGAATGCCTGCTTTGATCACAGCCTGACTGAGGTCACTTCTTGGGAAGCAGGGATTGTTTTCTTTACAGTGTCATGGCATAGTTGTATAGTGCCTATATTCTGAATTACTTCTCTAATAAAAAAGTTGATCCATCTTTTAGAAAAACACTGTGCTAACAGTACTTGAGTTCTAATTGCAATTTTTGTAAACTCATTCTTTGAAGTCAAAAGGAGCCTGGCATGCAGACCCCCCATGGAAAAAATTGTATGTCCTGCAAACAACCCAAGAGCAGAAGGATTGGAGTGTGCCAAGACTTGCCAGAACTATGACCTGGAGTGTGTCAGCCATGGGTGCATATCTGGATGCATCTGTCCAAAAGGGATGGTAAGCAGGTCCTCTTGGCTTTCTTGCCTTCCTTCTTTCCTGCCAGCAGTCTTCTTGCAGCTTGGGAAGAAGTGGTTGTCAAGTTTTGACTGGTTTAAAGAATGTATATTAGTTAATCTGCACAGAAGATGATCTTAAACTTGTAATAACAATTGATAATGAAAATACTAAAGCATTTATTTCAGCTTCTACTTTAAATCCCATTTTAAAAAGCAATTAACTTCACTTGGGACATTTTTTATAAAGTTTTGTTTTTTTCATCTCCTGTATCAATACAAGTGTTTCCTGCTGCTAAGTTCCTTCCATTATCTTTCTAGAAAGTCCTCCCCTGAATTCTCTTAATTCAGTAATTCCGAGCTTTAATACTATCATATTTTTTGAATGTTGCCTCCCTGTTTTACTGATAAACACACATTTATGTTAATAGGTGCTACTCCAGAATAAAATGTCAGCTGTAGGTAAAAGCTCAGGCTTGTGAAGTGACTTGGAGTTAAAAAGTGAAAAATACACAACAGAATTTGAAGACATGCATAAATTTTCACTACCATTTTAAAAAACAGGTGTTGCTTCTTTTCACATTTCAATTTTTAAATGTCTCTCCTTTTAGAGATGGATATTTCTAAATAGTATTGAGATAACTAGACTTGGGGAAGTTGGTTGCCATGTAAAATCTCCAAGAGCTCCAGGGTGAAAAGGTCTTGGTAGGTAACAGATCTCTTGGATTTGATGAAGGGGCTTGAGATTTTATTTTAGTACCAGGATATGGTAATGTCTTCAGACATAATTGTGGAAAACAAATTGTGATAACTGCTCAACATGAAAAACAAAGCTCCCCAAAATGAGCTTCCATGTAGTTAACCTTGATGTGTAGCACAGAGTTATGTATTTTTTTTGGTCAGTAAGTTGAAGCAAACAATTTTTTTCATAACATTAAGACAGGAGCAGCCTTTGGCCTTTTGGAATTGGAAACTCCAGCTGACTTTGCAATAGTGTGAAACACACCCCTGAATTCAACAAGATGGTTTGTCAGGTTTTGAATAGAAGAATTTGGCTCAATATTTTTTTTAACAAAACTAGCCAAGTAAGTTCTTTGTCCGCTAGATGACAGTGTGGTTCAATCTTCCACTAAACTCAACCTGGAATTACGTGTTCTCCTTGGATTTCAGTCCTTTTGTCATGTGTCCCCCAGGACCTGCCAGCTTGTTGTCACAGAGCAGTTTCCTCCTCCTCCTCCCTGAAAGGATAACGTTTGGAAGAGACTTTTTTCCTTATTTCTGTGTTGTTCAAGGAGCTTTTCTGCTCCCAGAATAATTGGCTTTGGGGTGGTGACCAGGTTTTCCTTTCCATCCTGTCTCTTTCTAACTGAACTGGGCACGCTGAGGAAAGCTCTGTGAAGTCACAAATTCTGTGTTTTTCAGACTTAAACCCACAGAGTTGAGCAATAAAGGGACTGGAAAACTGGAAAAAAGAATTACTCTTACTAATCAGTCTCCCTCGGTGTTCTGTAATTGCTCATAGAGATGAACTACTATTTGCAGGAAGGTCTGTGTAATTAACAGATTACTAAACAATTATTCCCCAAAATATTTGTGCATATCAGCATTCTGGAAGAAATTGTTCCTTTTTACTGAAGATTTTTTGTGATACAGTAGCATATGGAAATTATCAGTGGTCATGGATAACTTGTTAGGAAAAAAACCAGTGATGATCTTGCCTGACTAAAACGGTTCATAAATTGGGGATGGCCCATCCCTGGAAGTGTCCAAGGCCAGGCTGGATGGGGCTCTGAGCAACCTGGGATAGTGGAAGGTGTCCCTGCCCATGGCAGGGGGTTGGAATGAGATGATCTTGAATGTCTTTTCCAACCTAAACAATTCCATTGTTCTGTGATACCATCAAGAAACACAATCAGAGCTGTAGTTTACCTGAACAACTCTCCAGTACAGTTTGCAAGTGGATAACCAGTTAATTTGTAATTCAGTTATTCCTATGTGTGTAAAGAAATGTTTACAGATCAGTTATCAGTCTTAAGCAGAGGAATCCTCAATCTAAAATCTGTATGCAAATACCCTGCCAATTTTGAATTACCTATCTGAAAAACAATGAAAAAGAAATAAATCAAGAATTGTTCATGAACATCATGCTCCAGCTGGCTTGATTTGATTTGGAAAATTTACTAGGGTGAGAATCTGCCAATCAATTGATTATTTCCCAAGAAAATGCAGGCAAAACCTTATTTCTTTCAACTGAAAGGACGTTTTCCAGTTAGTCTTGACCTAGTATTTTACATTTTTATTTGCTAGCAATCAAAACAATGTTCAATATGTCATGAAAAGTAATTCTTTTTCTGTCTTTGATCATCTAGAGGGTGGGAAATTCTCCATACTTGTCACCCTTTTGCAGAGCAAAAAAGATGAATCATAACATATGTGCAGAAGTGTGGGGAAAAATATGCTTTCTCAGATTAGTTTACTGTACTTCAGGCTTTTCCCATTGGAAAATAGTAATAAATATACAAATGGAGTGTTAACCACCTTTCTGGGGAAAAAGAGAAGCAGAACTATCAGAAAGCACAAAATCCAGATACTCCAAAACTAGAAAACTAGTTTCTTTCTATTTCCAATAAGTGAAGAAAAATTAAAGTTCAAAATTTAAATGAAACATCTTATTTCATTCTAACTACTGAAATAAGACATTCTAAATCTGTGTCAGTAGAAAAAGAGAAAACAAAGACAAACCCTAAACATTTTCATCAGGGAAGTTTGGAAGGTTTTTTTTCTTCTGAACTCTTCAACCGAAATCTACCTGAGTGTTATTGACTTTTTTTTTCTAGCTTGCTAGCTCTGTATATTTTTTTCAGTGGAAGCTTATCCTATATTACAAGGTCTTTATGAGGAGGGGGTTATGGTAAAACAACCATAAGAAGACTACAGCTAGTACAAGGGGAAAAAGTCAAGTGTAAACCAGCACATTTTGATGGTCCTGCCTAACATGTTTTTGACTTGACTTTGTCTGCACAGACACAGTGACAGGCTGTTAAAACAAGAAATTTATGGCAGAAATTCTTCACTGTGGATGGTGAGACATTGGCACAGGTTGCTCAGAGAAGCTGTGGCTGCCCCATCCCTGGGAGTGTCCAAGGCCAGGTTGGATGGGGCTCTGAGCAGCCTGGGAGAGTGGAAGGTGTCCCTGCCCATGGCAGGGGGTTGGAACTGGGTGATCTTTAAGGTTTCTTCCAAGCCGGTTCATTATCCTAAAGCCTGTTAGCTCTTGGCTTTATTCTGACCTACTTCCTCTACTTAATCCTATACTCTTGTACACTTTGGGCTGACTTTCTGCTGAAGCCTCACAGGTGTGTCAGGAGAAACAGAGTGAATATCTGGGCTTCCCTTGTGTTGACCAAAAGAGATCAAAGTCGAGGCTTATTCAGATGGAATTCAGAATCAGAGAATTCCTGAGTACGAGGGGACCCACAAGGATCAGCGAGTCCAGCTCCTAGACAGGGCACCCAAAAATCCCACTGTGTGCCTGTGTGTTGCCTGTTCAGTGCCCAGCCACCCTCTGGGGGAAGAATCTTTACCTGAGATCCAACCTAACCCTACCCTGACACAACTGCAGCCATTCCCTGGGCTCCTGGAACTGGCCAGCAGAGAGAAGAGATTAGTGTCTGCTGCTCCTCTTCCTCTCCTGTGGAAGCTGCAGCTGCTGTGAGGTCTCCCTTCAGTCTCCTCTTCTCCAGTTGAACACACCAAATGCCCTCAGCTGCTCCTCAGACACTCCCACTGAAGGCTCTTCACCATCTTGGTGTCCCTCCTTTCGGCACTCTGACAGCTTTAGGTCTTGTTATATTGTGGTGCCCCAAAACTGCCCCAGGATTCAAGGTCTGGCTGCACCAGAGCAGAGCAAACAGTCCCTTCCTATGGGTTTGAGTGAGAATGTTGAAGGTTCTGAAATCTCTAATATTGTCCTTCTTTTTGTAAGACTTTTTGAGATTTAGCAATTGATAAAACAGAGCAAGGAAATGATGGGCGTTTCTGTCTGATCACGAAGTAATGGGGGAATCATTAGGCAGTTAACTTACAATTCCATGGATGCAGAGCATCTTAATGAGGATGTTTAGGTGTGGAAACAGCAGCAGTTCTCATTACAGACCTGTCTTGTCCTGTGGTTGCCTCCCCAATGCCTCCTGTGATCTCAAGCACTCAGGACTGATAATTCTCCTGTATTAACTGCTGTCTTTTAGTGGATTGAGAGGCTTCCACAGGAAATTCAGCTGTTTGAGTAGTGCTACTGGTGTTGTAGTACCAGATGGTAATTGTGAATGCCACCAGGAAGGAAAGAAAGAATTCAAGTCCCTTGGAAACATATGGTCTTCTCTGGACTGTTTTCTCACCATCCTTTGTAAAGATTAAGTCTGAGGCAGAGCTGCATTTCTGTCATCTAGAAAAGCATTTCATTGTTTCCATCTTGCTTCTATCGGAGTGATTTTATTTGGCATAATACAGCTCTCCATGAGCCACAGAGCACATGGACCTGCATATGAAGGAAGGTTCTCTGGGCTGTGGAGTCTTTTTTAGTTGTTCCATGTGGCAGTTCTAGGTCCCCATAGGAAAAGGCAGAGCTGTTCTTTATTAACCTGGCGTTCAGGCTGCATTGATCTCATTGGCCTGAATTTAATGGTAAAAAAGAAACTATTTTAATGATTTTTCAGAAAGAGTTTAAAGTGGGAAGGTGATATTTTGTGACTTTTGAATGAGGAAGGGAAAGAGCTCTCCATTTAGGTATTCTATGAAGCAAGAGCCAAACCTATCCCTGCCTTAGCAGAACCATGACTGAATGAAAATTCAGCATAGCCAGTTTGGAGTGTGTTTGATTCTCTAAAACTAAGTTTTCAAAATAGAAAGTAATCACAGAAAAATAAAGCAGAAAAGGAATGGGGGGAAAAAGAATAGTCCAAAGACAGTACTTGTTTTTGTTTGGCTTTTTTTTTTTTATTTAAGTGGGAAAATGATATGTTGTTATACAAAGAGAAACTAAGATCAGTGGGGTAAAACGGAAAAATTATTTCCCAGCAACAGAGCCTGTGAGACTGGAATAATATCTCAAGTGCGATGATATTTATCTTACCTTCTAGGAAATAAATAGGGAGTTGAAAGAAAATGAATGATAATGGCATTTTTCAGTGGTGAATTGACAGAGGAGTGGGCTTTACAGATCTATTGTCTGGGGCAACAGAATCTGCATTGGCTCCTGGATTCTTCTGGCACTGTGGCTCCTGGTCTCCTCAGTGTTCCTATTTCTGTTTTAAGTCCAGCTGAGCCCCGGGTCTGGCTGGTAGACTGTGCTTCACATTTGTTTTGTGTGAGAAACATGTGCTATTCCCCTCCTCCCCATATTCAAGTTGGCCTATTTTATCTTCACTGGTTCCTGGTTTGGGCCAAATTGGACTTTGCTGACATTCTTTTGTAGTCTAATCTATTCCCCCAGCAGCTCAACCTGGTGAGAGCAAGATGTGATTTATGTACCCCTAGACTGTGACTTATGTACCCATAGTTGTGTTTTTTTTGGAAAACATTAGTAATACTGTACCATTCTTCCCTTAGGTAATATTGAACCATTTCATCTACCCCCTTTCCTTTGTTCTTTATCCACCTATTCCTTACTTTATCTACTTGCTCCTCTGCACACAGACGTGTTCCAACAGACCCGTGTGGTGACAAACTCTGTGTTTTCCGTAGGTGCGACATGAGAACAAATGTGTTGCCCTTGAGAGGTGCCCATGTTTCCACAATGGAAGAGAATATGCTAAAGGAGAGACAGTGACCAATGACTGCAACACTTGGTGAGCCACTGGAAAAGCATATTCCTGTTTTTTTTCTCTGGGCATGTTTTCAATAGCACCAAATATTCTTTTCTCACCAGATCTGTTTTATAGTGAGTCAGGTTTTGCAGTGCACTGATGCACATATTGTACAGTTCCCTTTGCATGTTGCATGAAGACCCAGTAAAGCTCCTTGAAATATCTGGAAATCTGTACCTGGTACCTTACAAAAAGGTTGTGCTGTCTGTGGAAGTCCTTTATTTGGTTTTGAAACACAAGATAATCGAAGAGTTCCTCTGGGGTGGGAGGAATGGATCTTGACCTTTGTCATTCAGCTTTGCTGTCATGCTTCTCTTTTTTTTTGGGGAGGGGGGCTGTTCCAAAGCCCTTCAAATCAGTCCTTTTCAGCCAGAAGCTGCATTACCAGAAGAGGTATGATGTGCCAGCTATAATGATAGGTGCTCTTCAGGAAAATGCTAATTGTTGACCTCTTACATCTCTAAAGGCTGCTCAATCCATTAATAGATTAAAAAAACAGGAAAGAAAACTATGATAACTACTTAGAAGAAAAAGGTGCTTCATGTCTTTCACCTTTATCCTGTTTGGTTCATGAAAAAGGATTTATATGTTCAAAAGCAAGTGCTGAGCTGTTCAAATTGCATGAAGGGAAGCCCTCACAACAGCCTGTGCTCAGGTATCAGGTGCCTGCTGCACCACTCTTGGCTCCTGACTGCATTGGAGGTGCTTTGCTCTCCATGTGCATGTGGAGAGAATGATGGCTTTTCCCTGCAGAGCTTCAGGAGTCCAAGGGGTAGGACATTCAGCCACCAGCAGCATGAAAATTGTTTTTTCTGAATTTAAACTTCAGAATCTATTGTCCATTCTATCCAAAATGTTGCTACAACAGTTCTGTGGCACCCCCAGGAACAAGGTTTGTTATTCTCTTCATGACTGGGGGAGTTGGATCAGAGAATCAGCACCATTGAAGGGTCGTTGGCCTTGATTTTTGTTGGGTGCATTGACCTCTGTGTAGCAGTGACTTCAAGTGCTGTATTTTGAAACTAATGGCACCACTTCTAACTAGTGTAAGTTAGACTTGGATTAAGGTTTTATATGGAAATACTGACAATGCAGTGTTTTGTTTCATTTCTTTCCTTTCCAGCATGTACTGTAATTAAACTTTGGGAAAAGTAGATTTAAAAGGGAGGAAGATGGAGAAGAGGTTGATGTTTTATATAGATACATATACTGTAACCTGCCTACGTTGCATGTAGATAAAAGTGACTCAGATGAAAAACAGACACAATGAAAATTTTATTGAAAGAAGAAGAGGAAAATTCCTAGGTGTTGTCATGAAACTTTCAAGATTCTTCACAGTAACCATGCACAGACTTTTTATTTGCTGTCATTCTTATAATCTTTGATCTTAAAATAGTCATAACAATGTTTCTTTTTTCTTATGGCTGCCCATTTAATTTTGGTAATGCCATTGTAAATAACATTTCCTGAAATACATAGAATTTTCTTTGGTGTCAGGGTCAAGTAAATATTAGAAGTTAGAATTTTTCTCATGGTTCTTCCTCACATTTTAGGTATTTTTCTTCAATGAGAAAGTAAAAATGGCAGTAATGTCCCTTCAAAAACTTCACTAGGGCTTTTTTGAACTATGTGACTTTGAAAAGTTTCATGATGGTTCTCAGCAAACATCAAGTCAAATGTCATTTAGAAAGTGATATAGGAAATTACTATTGCTTTGAGAATTAATAAGAATTGAGAGACTGCATTTTGGAGGCCAGATCTTCCTTTCCGTTTGTTTTTGCTTTTTGCACTGCTGTTGCAGGAGTTCTCGTTCTCACTTGTTCTTAGCCAGATGTGAACACCTGCAAACGCAATATATGAGCCAGAGGTGTCAGATTTGGCGTTTACATCCCACTTGACAGATGGGAGGCCCTAATTCCTGAACAGTGGAATGTCTCCAAGCCTAAGCCAGTGGCAAAACTTTTGTTATGCAATGTGTCGGGAATTCATTGCAGAGCTCAATGAAAATTTTGGAGTAACGCTTAAGAAGCAGATTAGCAAATTTCTGCTGTTACTGAATTTTACTCCATAATCTCCCCGTGCTCAAAGATACAAACTGGTCTTGCTCTACCCATTAGCAGAGGGTGCAACAGATTTCATGTTACTGAAATTTCATTCTTTGAAGAAAATATAGTACAGAATATTTGTTATGATGTGAAGTGTTATTGCCAAGATTAAACCATGCTTAGGCTTGAGTTAAGAGGACTCACTCCAATGTCTGGTTTTTCTTTGGGTAGCAGTTTGATCTGGAGAAGTACTTCAGGGTTTTTTATTCCTGAGTTTTTATGTCTGTAAAGAATGGATAGAATTCCCCTTTCCTTGCCTTTATAGAGCTTGATGAGAAAATTCCTGGGGCGGTGATGGTATCCATCTGCATTCATAGACCATTTAGTAGGTCAGTGTTTTGCCACCCTCAAGCTAGATATTGTTTATTAGGTTATTAAATTATTATTTGGTGAGGTGTCAGGTGTTGTTCTAACTCCCTATTGACCTTAGTTTTTATTTTATTTGCTCAATCTCTTGCTAGATAGAAAAGCAATTTATTTTTCTCATCGAAAGATCCCCTTTCCTACCTGCAGCTTCTGTAGCAGGACTTGTGGTCCTCCAGGATACCTCTGGAAAAGGGAAAAGGGATAGGATGGAAGTTCTGTTTTTCTGAAGGGGTACTTGGAGAAGAACAGCATAACCAAAATAATATGCTTACAAGACTAGAAAATATTTCAGTAGGCTCTATCCAGGCCTCTTTTTGGAACAGCAAGATTCAAAAAGCTCCATGCGCTTATGTGCAGCTCGTAGGAAACAAACACATCCCTTATTCACTTAATGAATTGTTTCTATTTATGCACCCAATGTTAAAAATGTGCTAATTTATGTTAATGAGGAAGCCTCTCATCTGCTGTGTGGTAGTGAGCTCCTGAAGGCAGAAACTGTGGCACTTTCACTTGGCCTAAAGCACCTCTCATTGTCTTGGTTATTGTGTACATTGAGATAATGACAATTGTCACTGAGTTTTCTCTGTCACAGTGTTTGCCAGGGGCGAAAGTGGGACTGCACCAAAAAACTGTGTGATGGCACCTGCACTGTCATTGGCACTGCTCATTACATCACATTTGATGGACTGAAGTACAAGTTTCCAGGAAACTGTCAATATGTGTTAGTTCAGGTAAGAATGTGTCAAATGGTAAGGCTGCCTGATAATATACAGGGTGTTTTACACCAAGTGAGAAGTCCGGTGCTTGGGTGAATCACAGTAAAGTATTTTTAATTACCGAGCCTGGTGTGTGGTAGAGGAGAGTAGAGCTTGAAGACTTCAAAGGTGTCTTGAAGTTTGAAAATGGCATTGTGTTCTGTGGAAATTAGACTGTCCTGGTACTCATGAACCTTATGATAGAAGAGCTGTCTGAATCTTACCTCTAGCACAGAGTTGATATCCATAGAAAATCAATTCTTCCTCCTTCTCCGCTAGACTCTTTACCCTGTAGTGGTAGCTTACTGTCTGCTCAAGACAAAGAATGCTTAGTGAAAACTTCCCTAAATGCCCTCAGAACACAGACTCTGCTCATTTCCTCTGGCACAGTCACTCTCCTGTTCCATTCACCAACCTGTTTGGAGTAGGTTGACAATATCCATTTTCTTTGGAGAGCAAAGATGATAAGAGAAGAGGTGGATAAAAAAAAAGCACAACTACAATCAACTTGTGATTTGTGGAAGCAGCCAGAAATTTACAGTTAACTAAGACAAAGGCTCATCTACATGCAAATCCTGGTGTATTTAAAAATGCCCCCCCCCCCCCCCCCCCNAAATTAGGTCTAAAAACTAGAGGGATCTAAATGCTGTTTGATAAGTCTTCTGCAGTTACAGGGTGGTGTGTTTTTTAGGTGGGCTGTCTCTGTCTAGGTCTTTTAAATATGCTCCCACCTTGATGCCAGCTGGATTTCCTTAGAGGGATGATTACTCTGACATGGGTGAGAGCTCTGTGTAAAGGTCTTATGGGCAGCAATATCATACAGCACTAGAAAGCTACTTAAATCTTACTTAAATCTACTTACATCTGTTTTCCTCAGATGACAAGCACAGGGTCTTTTTCTTAAAAGGGAAAAACTAAAACCAACCAAAAAATAGAAACCAAAATGGCCCAAGAGTCACGAGCCATCGTATAAATGTAGTACTAATTCTCCAAGGATCTTGGGAATCTTTCACCTCAGAAATAAAATCAAATCAATACATTAAATTCCATCATTTCTCACCAAGAAATAGGTGGGCATTATTGTAATTATTTTTCATGTACAGGTAGGAAAACATGGGCATCCAACTCTTTGCTCGGGATTGTGCAGATTTCTTTTAAACTCTTCTTTCTAATCAAGCTTTCCGTGTCTGTGTTTTAATTTTAGCACTGAAGCTGCAGAGTCCTGTAAATCAAATAATATCTGTATTATTCAGATGTATGCTATGCCTGTTGTACATCTTTAAAATATTGGAGATGGATTGTCCCTGCCAGCAAAAAATAATCTCCGAATTATGCATGTGGGTGTATCACTGGCAGAGTGTGTCTCAATCTTTAAGGGATGGACCATATGAATATCAAGGCTAAGCACAAAATAAATGAATTTGGACACACTTGCCACAGATTATACAGGGTGTTGTCTGAGGCTTCTGTTTTCTCTAGGGGTTCTTCCCTGTATGGTTTTTAAATGCTCCATGTTGCTGACTCATCCATTTATTTTTTTGTCTGATAGGATTTCTGTGGAGATGAGTCTGGAACGTTCCGGATTCTGATATCAAATGAAGGTTGTGGCTTCACTGGAGAGAAGTGCACCAAAAAAGTTATCATTCTGTATGGAGGAGGGGAAATAGAACTGTTTAATGAAAATGTATGTATGCTTCTTTTCTCTCTCCTTCCTTTTTTCTTGAAAAAAAATTTCAGGTTATTTAGTAATGACCTCATGCTCAGGGGTTTCTCTATCATAAAATGAAAATAATTAGCAGGATTATAATTATCCATTTTGCTTCCAGAGACATAATACCATATTGGTATTTCTGCTTGCTGCCAACAAATTCATCTCAGAAAACCACAAAATGGTTTGGGTTGGAAGTGACCTTAAAGATCATCTCGTTCCAATCCCCTGCCATGGGACACCTTCCACTATCCCAGGTTGCTCAGAGCCCCATCCAACCTGGCCTTGAACACTTACAGGGGTGAGACAGCCACAGCTTTCCTGGGCAACCTGTGCCAGGGCCCCACCACCCTCACAGGGAAGAATTTTCTTCTTAATATCTGATCTAAAGCTGCTCTCTGTCAGTTTGAAGCCATTCCCTCTTGTCCTGTCACTCCAGAACTTTGTAAAATGTTTTTTCATGTTTCTTGTAGCCCCTTTAGGTACTGGAAGGTTGCAATAAGGTCACCCCAAAGCCTTTTCCTCTCCAGGCTGGACAAGCCTGTCTTCACAGCAGAGGTCCTCCAGCCCTCTGATCATCTTGTTTAAGACTTTGTAATAATGTTTGGGTCAGGTTTGCTTAGAAATAACAGCAACCAAGAGAGAGATTAAGGAAAAATGACTCTTAGGCAAATTCCCGCCCAGTGGTGACTTTCTGTGATCTTTTTTCCGCAAGAATACTTATAAGCCAGAAGAAACAACTATTTTTTCCCCCTTGAAATGCTTCCAATTAGGTTTAAGATGATATGCTTTGAGAGCAGCTTCTACTTTGAGGATAAATGTGGGCTTAATTGAAGTATCTATACATTGCAGTTCTGGCTGACATGTAAATAAAAATTGTGAAATAAATTTTCTGAAATAAATCTGTCAGTTTGCAAGGTCAAAAGCTTATGAGTTCATGCTTGGGAAAAAAGCCTCCATAAATATAGAAATTCTGTAATGTAGTTCAACCTCCCAGTTCAACTTAGTCCTCTGCTTTTTGCCTGAGTTTGGAAAGACAAAAACTACTCTAGAAGTGACTGAGTGATTGGACTGTTTAGTAATACATTGGACATAAGAGAAGGTAAAAAAGCTCCCAGTACCTAAAATATCTTTAACATAAAGACATTGAAGGCCTTCTCTTAAGAGACTCATGGAAGATGTGAACTGAGTCCTCTGGGGATAAATGTTGCTGATAACACAGAGATAAAGAGAATTTTATTACGTTATTGAGCTTTTACTGAATTGAGGAAGAAAGAATTGTGGAATTAGGAAATATTTTCCCCCTCAAACTAGGAAGTGGATGGTTTGTGGTCTCCTCTTTCTCCCTTGCTTTAATCATTTTTTGTACTGATTGAAACTCTTCATTTGCCTTTTCCACAATTAATCAGTTAATGCATTAGTGGTGCTAACAGTAACAGCCATTCCAAACTTTTCTTTCCAAATGTGGTTAATAATCCTATTAGAGTTTGCACTGAAAGGGGATTATGGTGTGAAAGAAAGCATTTTAAATTAATCTCTTAAATTCTTAGTAGCTGGAGGCAGTGAAGTTGGAGCCAGGTGGAAAGAGAAATAGGTACGTAGGGAAAGTGATGGAAAAATTAAGTAAGTGATGGAAAAATTAAGATACACTGAAAGGAATCTCTCTGGATTTTTCCTGTTTGTGGAGCTGGTTGGGAAGAAGGCCCTTCCTGATTTCAGAATCATACTGTGGTCCTTCAGAAGCCACTGATGCATGTGGTTCTCCTGGTTCCTGTGACACTTAAACATAAATGAACTACCTGCATTAAGGAGCACAGAACTGTTAGTTTCCTAAAAAACCCAACCAAAAAGCAAGACTTAATTATACAGTGAGCCACTGACCAAATACTAAACTGATCATTAATTGGGAATCTCCTGTGTTTTTTCTCAGCCCTCCTGTTTAGCAGTGACTATTTTGTGTCAGTTTTTGTGGTGGGGGGTGCATGTTGTATCCTGGTAGCACAAGCGACTCCATTCAAAAATTATAGAAATGGGATGAGATGGAAATGCTGCACTTGATAGCATAATGTGCTCCTCTTGTTCAGGTGAGCATCAAGATACCTCCTAGTGATGAAAATAATTTAGAAGTCCTCAAGTCTGGCCGTTATTACATCATTTTACTGGGCAAAGGCATCAGTGTGACCTGGGACCTGGCCATGGGAGTGTCTGTCATCTTAAAAGGCAATTTCAAAGTAAGTGTTTTTTTGCTTTACTTCTTATTCTCACTTAAGAATGCACTTAACCTGTCTCTGGGGAACAGCAATTTTTCAATGCAGACATGCTGATATATTTCCAATGGGAATACTAGGCACTTGCTTGAAAATAAAGGCTTTTTTTCTGTTTTTTTTTTCTGGTAGTGCCTCAGGATTTCCTGGTAGTTCAGTTGTAAGGTGTAAATCCTGGATCATTGGAGATGAGCTACGACAGAAAGAATGAATGAATGCTGAGGTGCCTCAGGATAAGAATGCTGAGGTGCCTCAGGATAACTATGCCTTGAGTGATTTCTGCTGTGTTCAAGAAGAGCAGTGTAAGGAGCCAGATTCCCAAGTGGGATGGGACTGTCTCATCTCCAGAAACAAAATGGGGTTGCAGAGGCAACAGGCACTGCTGATGAGAGTTTTCTTGCTTTCTAGAGACAGTGTGGTCCGACTTTCAGCCAAGTAGAATTGGGAACAGGAGCTAAACCTTGTCTGTGAGAGAACACATCTATTTTAGTGAACCTGGCAAGGCCAGTTCAGTTTTTAAGCCTCGTGGCATTAGAGCACAAGGCTAAAAAGACTCAACAAAACCTGAAGCCAGCCCACAGATGTAAGATTTATGTGTTTTGTATTTCTTTTCCTGCAAGGATCGAGTGTGTGGTCTGTGTGGAAATTTTGATGGAATCCAAAACAATGATTTGACCAGCAGCAGTGGACATGTTGAAGCAGATCCAGTTGACTTTGGGAATTCTTGGAAAGTTAATCCCTCCTGTGCCGATGTTAAAAAGGTGATTGTGAAGGAACTGCAAAAACTAATTGGTATGGGTTACAGCGTCGCTCAAGAGTGGACAAAGAGGTTTGAAAAGATAGAAATAAGTAGAAATTAACTCCTTTCCCCATTTTTTTTTTTTTGCCAAATGATGTTTCTTGAAATCTGATAAAAGATCAATTAAGTTATGCAAAGCTTCTGTACTGCCTGGCTTCTGATGAGTGTTAAAACAGCCGATCTGTACGAGAGGAGCTGTTCATAGTTATCCAGCCCAGATGCTTGAAATCCAGGTACAACTGGCAATCTCATTTTAAAGTTGAATCTAAAAAAAAAAACAGCTGTAATTTTCAGTCATGGGGAGTTCAGATAAAAATTTGATATTTTCCTATCCAGATTTCTACATCCCAAATCTTTGTCTGTCCATGACAAACAACAGAATGTACAGGTTATTTTCTTTCTATTTGCTTCTCATTCTTTTTCTGAAGAGTTTTTCAGTTGTTGTTTTAAGATTGGAAAGACTTGAACAAAAAAAAAAGAGACAGAAGGGGATGTGAGGCTTTATTGCCATCTATCATTGCATTGAAACTTTGAGGAGGGTACCTGCTATTTGCAAGTGTTATCCATGACCTGGTGATGGAGACTTCATGGGCTACTAGTGATGTTACACATGTGTCTACATCCTCTTTTCCAAATACTGAGCTTTGGAAGAATGAAATAATAAATTTGTTTTGAGCTGACAAATAATAACAATGAGCCACAAGATTTCCAAATCAACAAGTGTGAGGAAGCAGCTTGAAGACAACTTGTTTTGACAGGTGTAAAATGAAGCATTTCACTGAGCTGATGATTTTTAAGGCTGGAAACTTTATCTTGAACATTTTTCTAAATCATCAGAGAAAGGGAGGGGAAAGAATTTTTTTTAGGTATTTTCTTAAACCATTTAAATTACCAGAAAACCGAAATGAAGCGTTTATTGTAGATCACGTGAAATCTTTTGGGGTAGTTTGCTAGTTATGTGCAAGTGCCACAGCATTGCTGAATGTCACTTTTTTATGACTTGATTGGAGCATAGAAGAATTGGCAATACTGAGGATGTGAGGCCTCAGGGCAAGACTGAGAAGGAGCAGCTTCTCATTTCAGTGTTACAAGCACCAGACAGAACCTGTAAGTGTCAATACTAGTGCTGTTTGTTCTTAGATTAACTGGGGGGGAGAGAGACCACTGAGCCATTCAGCAGTGGCCTGAAGGCTGCTCAAGTCTGGTTGTATTTTCAAGTCTTGTTGACCCTCTGTAGAGATGTGGATGATCCTTTTTCAGGATGAGTGTTTGGTACGGTGAGTCTTCTTGTCCTCCAAATGTCCAAGTTAAAACTACAGTTTACAAGTAAGAGCTGGAGAAAATCTAGGAGGTGATCTGATCTATTCTGCATTCTGCCATGGCAGGATCTGTGCCTGTTGTACAACAGGTTGAAACTTTACTCAAAGAATTTCCATTGACGTGAAAAATTGCTCATGAGTTTCTTGCTTCAGTGTGAAGAGTACTGAGGTCCTGAAGGCAAGGACTAATGCAATCTCTACTTGTCTCTTACAATATTAAGCCCAGCCTGGAACAGACCTTGATGTCTTCACTGTGTGATGGAAACATAGTGAAACAGATGATGGTAGAAACATCATGCAGCATTTTGTCTGGAGATCTCTTCAAAGAATGCAAAAAATTTGTGAGTATTGAGTCATGTTTCACGTTCTTTGACTCTGTATGGTCTGTGCTGACAGGTTGACTTGTGTTCTCATCTCTCACCCTGTCCTGTAGCTGATGCTTCATGAGAAGATGGAGGATACCACTTGGTACTAAGTTATAGGGTAACTGAGGGAAACGTACAGCCCTGAGAGTGGCACGTGAAGTGAGTCTTAAGTGTTTAAATTTGAGAGATGGGGGAGCTGGGCTAATGTAGTGTCATTCCAGCTGCATTCTGTACAAGCTGCTGCACAAGAGGGATAGGAGCAAGGCCTAAAAACATATGAAACTACTCCAAATGGGGAACATTAAGGGGCAACAAACTGCAGTTTACATAGGAACTTTGAGAAAGTGGTCTTGCTGACATCAGCAGGAAGTTCTGGTTCTGATTTATTTGGTACCTCCACTCTCAGCAAGCAGAGAGGCCAAACCATCTGAAGCTTAAATTTGTCTATAGGAAGGAAATGAAGGGAATCACTGTGCCCCATGATTCTCTTTTGCAGGTGAATCCTGAGCCCTACATAGATATTTGCATGTATGACACTTGTGCTTGTGAATCTATTGGGGACTGTGCCTGTTTCTGTGACACCATTGCAGCCTATGCCCATGTCTGTGCACAGAGAGGAATTGTTGTTCACTGGAGGTCACCAACCCTGTGCCGTAAGTATTGGGCACATGAGGAAGAACTGGGTGGAAATGTTCAAGAGTTTGGCTCAGATGAACTAGACTTGGCTCTGTTCCTACTAATGTCCAGAGAATTTCACCTTAATGCTCATGCTGGCATTTCCACCCCCTTTCCTCTTTCTGTTCAGGGCCATACCTGGAAAGCACCCATTTCATCAATTAGGGAATGTAATAAATTATTCTGACACAACAAATGTAATGTAACAAACGCATTTAGAGGAAGAAATGGTTTCTGTAATATATATATTTTATATATATATATATATCTGTGTGCATTAATTAAAGCTTGAAATTTGGGGTTTTTTTGCACTTGCTATTATCCATCCCCAATATCCCTGGTCTAGAGCAAGTATTTGATCATGTGAAAAAAGATGGAAGTGTGAAGAAGTGGCCTGCCCTGGATGTAGTAGCAAAATAATAATTTATTTTTTTTTTTACTACATCACAAGGTAGAAATATCTCTCTAGGTGTATATATACTATACTTAATGTCTTAGTTCTGAGCGGCATAGTAAATAAATACTCTGGTTTGTTTTTTTTCTTCCCTCTGATTCTTTCCCTGCATAGCACAAAGCTGTGAGGACCTGAATAAACATGAATTAGACTATCAGTGTGAATGGAGATATAACAGCTGTGGACCTGCTTGTCCTGTAACATGCCAACACCCACAGCCTTTGGAATGTCCTCTGCAGTGTGTGGAAGGATGCCATGTACACTGTCCTGCAGGCGAGTCCATCTTTTGCTTTATTTATTTATCTTTCTTTTCTTTCTAACAGCCTTTCTGATGTATTTTCACTGCAATTTTTTTCTGCTTAAAAGGGGAGGTAGTTGTGCATCTTTGAGTTTGTGAAATGAACACAGTGTGTGGAGAGCATGAAGAAGTGCCTAGAAAAGAAGGATGAAACAAAAAATGTTCTCCTTCAGAGCAGTTATGAATGGGGTAAACCCATTCCCTTGACCTGCTTAATACCTCCAAGATGTTCCTGAGAGTGGCAAGCAGGCATCCTCCTGTGTGAATCTGGGATTCCAGCTTAACTGTTCCCAACAACCATCTTGTGGAAAAGGGAAAAATACAGTAAATAGGGAGCAGGAAGAGTAAAGACAGAGAAAATAAAAAAGTGAAAAGTAAGAGCCAAAAAGAGTAAAAACTCAAACTGTTCTTAAAGACAGATTTGTGAGAAGACATGAAGGCAAAGAGAAGGTATTTTAAGACCCAAAATAGCTATTCTGGGCCCTGTTATCTCTGATTGGAATGAGGGAGGGAGAAAAATAAACAATATATATGTAAAAATGAAAATGCTGTTTTCTTCTGATATCTCCCATAATTTGTTCTAAAGACTTTGTGGGGGGCTGACTGTTGCAAGGTTATACATTGGGTTAAGTTCTTCCAATAGCTAAATAAAAGCTGTGAAGGAAGGAATTACTTCTCTGTTTCAGACTAGCAATGGCCAAAACACCAAGCACAGTATTCAGAAAGTTTGAGCCCACCTCAGAAGCGTCATTATGTTTTCAGTGCAGTGATTAATTTTACAATTCATGAAAATTGGCATCTTTTTACTGCTGTGCTATTTCAAAACAGGGAAAATACTTGATGAACTGTCCCTGGATTGTGTCAGTCCAGAAGACTGTCCCGTGTGTGCACTTGGAGATGACAAGATCCCACATGGAAGGAGAGTAGTTTTGAACAGAGATGATCTACAGCGCTGTCAGTCATGGTATGATGGGTTTTTGCAGTGAATGTTGAGCAGGATGAATGGTCAGGCACAAAGTACATCCACATGAATAAGTTTATGGATGTAACTTCAACTATATCACTGAAAAGGAAGCTTGGAAAGAAACCATCTTCTACATCCGTACCACTTCACGTAGTTTTCAGTTTTTCAGTGACAGTAGGAATTACAGGATGTTAACTGAGCTAAGTAAGTGAAATTCATAAATTCCTTTTAAAAAAGACGTTTTCCCATGTGTAGGTGGCCCTACTGGCTTCAGTTGTTGCACTTTTTTTGTGCAATATGTGATTCAGTACCAATAAAGCTGTCAGACTCTTTCCTTCTGCCAGTGCTAAAAAATATCCTGTGTATAGTGCAAGATCCGAACGTGCACTTGGTGTAGATTATTGGCAGTTGGACTTGTGTGCTGTTACTGGAAAACCAATTTCCATGAGGTTTTAAGATCATATCCCATGGCCTGATCCTGCATGCATGCATTTCCAAATGTGGTGGGACGAATGGTAGGCTCCATGGTGCTGTGCACTGTGTAGGATGAGGACCTTCAGCTGCAGTGCAGCAGAGACTATTTGCATTCTATATAATCCTCAGTGGTATATTATGCCATGGGCTGTGTTATCCGAAAGTTTGGCATTCTCTGGATGTCTGGGCCATTGGTGGACGCTTCTATCAGTCATTCTGTGAATACAAGAGAGTTTTCCATCTTGTAAGTTGGTCAGATATAATGGAAAGTGAGTTGTAAAACTGCAGCAGTTATTAGGCCAGACTAACACCTTAGCTCCAAGTTCTCTGAACCCCACAGAAGCTCTGAATGGGTACAAATTTCCCATTCCTGGTCTCTTGCCAGGGCTCATGTACATCTGTGCTATAAACCCAGGGCTTGAGACTCTAAGGCTAATCAATTAAATATATATTTTTTCAACAACATGCAGAAAGAGCCATGAATTCCATCAAAAGGTCAAAAAAGAGTCTTCATAAATGAGTCTCTGTTCCCTAATTTTTGTAATCCTTAATAATAATTTATCTTAAATGTTGATACACTGGCCACTGCTCACAAAAGATTTCAGAACATTAGGAAAACTTACCTCACTGGGGAAACATCCTTTTGCATAGCTGTCACCTAATTTAGATGCCTACACCATCTGTACAAACAATAGAAAATATTGCAAAAAAATGGATTTCATAGCAAATATCCAAAGGAAATTGGAAACTAGAAGAGCCTTGTTCATATTAGGATTAAAATAATAAATCTTCTGTTGCTATACATTCATGCCAGAATTAGCTGTGCATTCTACAATTAGGAAGATAGTAAAATGGGCTTGAAAAGAATAGAACACATAAACCAAGAGAGCTTAAATGAAGGTGCCACGTGTAAACTGAGGTATTTTCCTGGAAAATGGCACCTTCTGCCAGTATTGACTCAATTAGTTTGTACATCCTGGGTTTTATCTGGCAGTGAAAACAAACATTTTTCGGTTCTCACTCCTTTCTAACCTTTTCCCATTCTGTTTCTTGGACTGTCCAGTAAGACAAGGAGAATATATAGATGGACTCTGTTCCACCCTATGTGTGAGCACAGTCACGTTCTTTGCCCTGATAAGTGAAGCTGATCAGAGGGCTGCAACATTTCTCCTGTGAGGAAAGGCAGAGAGAGATGGGGTTGTTCAGCTTGAAGAAGAGAAGGCTCCAGGGAGACCTTATTTCAGCACTTAAAGGGGGCCTACAAGAAAAATGAGAACAAACATTTTAGTAGAGCCTGTTCCAACAGGACAAGGGGTAATGGTTTTAAGCTGAAGGAAGGTCAATTTAAATTAGATTTAAGGAAGAAGTTTTTTGCAGTGAGGGTGGTGAAACACTGCCACAAGTTGCCCGGAGAGGTGGTAGATGCTCTATCCCTGGAAACATTCAAGGTCAGGCTGAACAAGGCTCTGAGCAGTGTGATCTGTTGAAGATGTCCCTGCTCATTGCAGGAGGGTTGGACTAGACAACCTTTTAAATGTCCCTTCCAGCCCAAATGATTCCATGATTCTAGGAAGTATAGAGAACCAGGAATTAAAAGGGCAGACGTTTTAAAGGCTTGCTAAAGATGGATAAATTATAAACATGTTTCTGAAAGGTGGAGGGTGACAGAGGTGAAAAAGCTCATGGCAGTACCAAAAGATGAACAGTGGAAAAGGCAGAGACTGGGCTGGGGAATGGAAATAGGAGCTGGTATGGAAAGAGAAAAATGATGGTGAGTAGAAATGATGAGGGAAGACAAAAGACTAAAAAGAGATAATAGTTATAGTGGAAATAAACCATTTATATGAGAAAAGAGACTGAAAAAGAAGTCACAGTAAATAATAGGAAGGTGACAGACATAAACAATGGAGGATGAACGTGCCAAAGCTGTATTCAGAACAAAATTAAGTCAGGAAAAAAAAAATCCCAGGAACTCTTTCTACCCAGCTGTAGAAAACAGGCTGTTGATATCACCAAGGTTAAAATGTGGGTAAACCTGACCTGTGCACAGAGTCTCTGGAGTTATATCAGACCTAAAACATCTTCCCTTCTCCAGGATTTTACTTTGTTTTCTGCCTCCAGTTTGCCTTGTGTTTTAGTTCAATTAGTAATCTGTACTGTTAATGCTCAGTGGGTTCCTCAGCAGTTTTCAGACACTGATTTTATATATTCAACCAAAGGTTGATGTAAGGAGAACTTCCTCTGAGAAACACATCATAGTTTGTTGTGTTTCTTGGTCCTAAACAAACGTGCATGAACGTGTGGGATTTAGCTGCACAATATGAGTTGTGGAGAAATGGGCTGGAGGGAAAAATAATTCACATCATACTTTAGTTTTGTTGTGCTTTTGAGATGAACATTCTTTTTTTATATGTGGGTAATATGTTATTATAAACATTGTAATTTACAGTTAAATTTTATTTTTATAGCCTGTGTGAAGGGAAGAACTTAACCTGTGTAGCCTGTGAGGTGGAGAGCACCCTAACACTGACCACACCAGTTCCAGAGGAGGATATTGAGCGAGTACCCAGTGATTACTCATGCAGCAAGATGATGGACTTGGCTTTCCTAATTGATGGCTCCAATAAACTGTCAGAGGAGGACTTTGGACAGCTGAAGGCTTTTGTAATTAGTGTGATGAAGGAACTCCACATCTCCCAGAAGAAAATCCGAGTGTCTGTTCTGGTGTATAGGGCTGGTCCCACAATCTATCTTGGCCTTAAAGATATCAAAACAAATTCCCAGATGAGAAGAATTGTCCAGGGTATAAAATACACAGGTGACGAAGTAGCGTCCGCCTCTGAAGTCCTTAAATACTCCGTGTTTCATGTGTTTGGAAAAGCAGAAAGGACCAATGCTGCCAAAATTGCAGTGCTGTTTATAGCAAGCAAGTCTCCAGGAAAAATCCGCAACCTCCTCACGCTTTTGAAGAACAAAGACATCACAGTAATTCCCGTGGGGATTGGGCCGTACATCAACGTGGAGCAAGTCAAGTTCATTGAAAGGCAGTCAGGACTCACCAGATCCTTCCGAGTGAGCAATGTTTTGGAGCTGATGGAAAATAGGGATAATCTCATTGATAGTCTCTGTGAGCTCGGCCCTGACGAAAGTTCTCTGTTACCAGCTACCTCTGCTCCAACGGTGGCCAGTGTCTTATTTCCCACTTTGGGGTTCTCAGCCCCACCACCCGTTTCAGCAAAGCCCCGTCACAAAAGCCTGGATATTGCTTTTGTTGTGGAAGGATCTGACAATGTGGGGGAGGAAAATTTCAACAAGGTCAAGACCTTCATTGAGAAGGTGATCACAGGAATGAATGTGGGACAGGAAGATATCCATGTTACGATCATGCAGTATTCAGAGTCTGTCACTCTGGAGTATTCCTTCAGGGAAACACAGTCCAAGGAAAGTATTATTGAGAAGGTGAGGGGCATGCCCTACCAAGGAGGAAAGGCTACCAACACTGGGAACGCCCTTGATTATGTTTCCAAACACACATTTACAACAGTGAATGGGGGCAGACAAGGTGTTCCTCACTTGGTATATATGGTGTCATCCAGTCCTTCCACTGATGTCATCACACGACCTTCCAGGAGCATAAATGTTATTCCCATAGGCATAACCCCCAGTGCAAATATCCAAGAGCTCAGAAGGATCAGTCAGCCTAATGAACCGATTATCCTGCATAGTTATGACAGACTTATTGAAGAAGCACCTGGATTAGTGCTGCAGTCCTGCTGTTCTCATAGACTTTGGACTGAAATTACAGGTAAAATTTTATGTATTTTCTATGTAACATCCTTTTTCTTCTGTCCTGCCTCTTCCATCTCTCTCATACATTAATGAAATTCTAATGGCTCCTATATCTGGTTTGGTGTCTTGTTGTTCAAATGCTAAGGAAACACTGTTTATCTTTAGTGGAGGCTGAGGATGCTGCTCCAGTGCAGCAGAACTGAGCACAGACCTGCAGTGAAGAACCTTCTGTAGACTCAGAAGTTCTTGTGCCCCTTTGTGAGTAACATACACCAGTTTTCTGATAGGTTGGAGAGTGACAGGAGAAAACCACTTACTCTTCTCTGTCTGATACAATATAAAATTTAACTTCCTGTTTCCTCAAGAGACTTCATCGGGTTTTTCTTTTGTTGTTGCATTTTGTTTGTTTGGGGCTAATGAAGATATTTTGTAAGTTTTGCTTGTTGATATTTGCTTTGTTTGTTGTTCATTTGGGGTTGGACTTTTTTGTTATTATTTGCTGTTGGTTTTCATTTCAGTCCCCGCGAGTAAAATAAATCTAGTAGAAAAGCAGGAATTGAAATACCCAGTTATCCCACTGAATATGAATTTTGAGATTTTCATTAAAGGGGCATCACTTAATGTTTCAGCTGGTGGTTATTTTGCTCTGTTTTCCCTTTCTGCTCTTTTCAATAGATTAGCAGATGCTAATTTTGGTTATTGTGTATGAAATAACCTTTTCCCCCCTCTCCTCCTGCCCCACCCTCAGAGCTGTGCAACAAGCCTATGGATGTCATGTTTCTTCTGGATGGAAGTTCCAATGTTGGAGCAGCAGAGTTTGAGGAAATGAAAAACTTTGTGCGGGAATTTATTGAAAGTGTCATGATCAGTATGTATCTGTCTTTTAACTAAAACATGTAAACATATTTTGTATTCTTTTGTTCACAGGTCAAAACAGCTTCTCTGGAAAAATTATTAAGTGTAGGTAGTAACCAATATTCAGATCAATACAGAGCTGCAGCATTTGGGTAGATGAAATAACAGTAATTAACTTCATTCATAAATGTCTTAAAGAATAGATAAAGACTAATTGTGCTCTACACATAAATATCTTCAGGGTACAGTAGAGGTCCTTCCAAAGCCATGAGGAGATGTACAGCCAATCAGTGTAAACAATGTATTCCCTGGTTCCATTCTGCAAATCTGATATTTTTCAACTGTCTATATCAACTGTCTGTTAACAGTATTGTACTTCTTACATAAGTTATAATCACAGCCAGGATGTTAGAGAAAAGCAAAACTTGGAATTTCTCTTCATCCCCCTGTGCAGGTCAAGCTCCCTGGATGCCCTATGTCCCATGCATGTCACTCCGGTCATGTATGACAGAGGGAATTTTGCATGAAATGGAGTCATCCCAGGAGTTTGGGCCATCTGACAAATGAGGCATCAAAACACTGCTTGTGCAAAACAATGTGCACTTAAAAAAAATTGAGTTTGGACAATTTTAAAGTAGAACTATATTGGAGATCAGTAAGAAATTCTCCAATCATGGCCAAGTTGATTTGGGGTGAAATAGTGCACGCTGACTCCTGATGGAAAACCAACTCTGTCCTGCATATTTTATCACCTGGGTTATAGTTCAGTTTTGATCTTTTGATTGAAAATGCAGCTTTCACACGCCAATGGAAAATCACTGTCTAGCTGTGCCTAATGTAAATCACAACCACAACGTGTCATTTGGATTTATTTTAAGACATTCGTGTGCACTGCTTAAAGTATTTGTTTTCTGCTTTCTGCCTCAGGCAATACTTCAATTCATGTGTCAGTTCTGCAATATGCCAGGGAAAATAATCTAGAAATTTCATGGAACATGCCTCAAGAGACTGAAAGCCTTGTAGATATGGTGCAATCCATTCAACAAAGGGAGCAAGGTCCTACCAGACTAGGTGAGTGGTTTTATGGGTATTGATGTTTTAAAAAACCCAAGAAATGCTAAATATAGCCTGACCTCATGCATCAATTTATGCCAGTGCTGTTGTGGTAGCATTATGCAGTGGGACTCTTAAGTTTTTTTGTTCGTTCATACCTTTTCTATATGTATATTTCTTGTTGAAATTCAATTTTCTCTATTAAAATGTATTCACAAGTTACATGAATGATGGTTTTTTAATGTATTTTGGAAAGAAGCCTTAAAGTAATTCTCAGGATTTGCATTCATTATCTTTCAAGCAAGCAAAACATAATTAAGAAGGAGAGACTTTGCTCATTAACCTTTCAGTGCTGATTAGTTGATTTAGATATGTAGCAGCAGAACTTATGCTGACTTCAGTAGCTGCCCTTGTCAGATGTTTGTGCTGAGGCAGTGGAATCCATCTAGTGGAAAACCAACAAAACAGTAGTTATGTTCTGTGTGATTGATCCAAGTTGCCATGCTGGTTCCACAAGGATTTGGGCTGGTACAAGACTGGGGATGGTGTCAAGGAGCATTAATTGCCTAATTAATTACCTTGGCTGAAGAGCTACTGTGAAATTTTACCTTGTGCACCAAACGACTGTAAGACATGCCCACTTCAATTTTCATGGGCTAAAACATCACACAGATTTTCCACTGGGATTGTGGAAACTCTGGTGCACACACATGTATCAGTTGCAGGGTTCAGCAAGAAATGATTCTCCTGCAGCAGCATATCTGGTCTTGCAACAGATACATTGAGAATTTTGTTCTTCTGGACTGGACCCACGTTTGCTCTGGCAGGCTCCTACCATCAGGGTCCTGTAAGAATCAAGGAATACACAGATTTTGAGGGGTTTTGGCCTACTTTGGACTGTAAAGAGTTATTGGTAGAGAAAAGTGAGAAGTAAAAGCTGACTTCCATAGTTCGCAGGAGGATTAGCTGTGATTGCTTTCTCAGCCTGGAGAAATAAAAATACCAGATGGCTGATGAGACTTCTATGGGCTCGTTGTGGGATAAACTGCTACACACAAATAGATAAGTTTTGTGAAGCCTTCCATGTAATGTGCATGGAAAGCCACACGGAACTGCAGGATAAACAGAGCAAACATGGCCTTGGGGAAATGAAGTGGGAGAGGCAGCCACATGACATCCTCGTTAGTGATTTGCTTATGTCTCTTTGGAAAATGCTCAGAGACCATCATGAGGGATGTGGTATAATGAAGCAAAATGGAATAGAGCAGGAGTTCCTCCCAAATGAAGTAATGAAAATAAGCCACTGTGGTCCTGCCCTGCACCTTATACTGTGTGTGGATTCCTCTGGCTGTGTAGGAGACAGCATCCCTGGGAAAGGCATGGTCGTTCTTGTCTTGGTGTCTGTGCTTGGGCCTCTGGAAATGCAGAGGCTGCTGGAGAAGTGTAGGTGGCTCAGTCTGGATGTTGCTTTTCCTTAGGTAGCTTTGGAAATCTTGTGCGTGACCAGGATTGACCCACCAAAAATATCATTGCTGTCAGACCAGTGCTGTTTCTTCTCATTTGCACAGGCTTCCCTATGGCAGAAGCACAATCCAGTGTCAGCTTTATTCCATCTTTATTCCATCTTGATTTTTAATCCCAATCATGCTAATGTGGTCAAAAAAGGTAGCAGAGAACAACTGTGTGCTGTGTTGCCATCACTGTAGAAAGCATTCCCCTTTCTGCGTCATTTAGCCACAAGGAAGCTCCAGAGGAGAGATGCTTTTTAGTAGTAAGAAATAATGAAAAACTACAGAGTATTTGAGGGCATAGGAAGAAGAAAAAAATCAGCCTACAACACAAAGCTTTCCCATGCCTGTGCAATGTGGACATTCAACAACATCAGGCAAATTTTGGCTCAAGCAGCCCATTGAGAAGCAGCTCTGGGGAAATTCAGACATGAAATTGTGGCCGACTTCACATAAGAAACAACTGAAGAGAAAAAAAAAACTGCTAAAAGATCTGACTGGATAAGCCTTCATTCAGCTCAAAAAGTGAACTGTGCAAGACAACTGAGAATCACATAAACACGCCTCTGTTCAGCATTTGTGGGTGTTTAGGAGAGTCACAGGGAGCACATTGAGCAATCTCTACAGTAAATACTACTTAACACTTTATAAAAACATGATTTTGTTTTCTTACAGTGCTAGTAAAAGTCACTCGTTTATGCTGATGTTTTCCATGCCCACTGCCTGCCTCAGACTCAAAATTTGGAGCAAGTATGATCTGTGTGACTCAACTGTATTAATAGAATCATCAGGGAAAGAATTATGTTCCCCACCACCAAGGAAAAAACCCTTTAAATATTTTTACTGCGGCTTTCCATCATTATTAACATATTGGATTAGTAGAATTCAGCTTTGCTGTCATGATTAAGAAGGTATAAAGGTTGTTCTTCTAGACTTCTCTGGTTTAGGAAGCATAGGCCCACCATAGCACTCTTTCTTATGCAGATCTGTGTCCCAAGTATTGTGATCTATACAGAATTTCCAAAATCTTGTCCCCTGTCAACTACCCAAGGCCATGGTTTTGCCAGAAACTGGCCTGATCAGAGGGCTCCCATTCACTGACAGATCTTTGCTTGATCCTCCACTAACATTTCTGAGTTGGTGGTGCCAACATTTTTCTGAAGCCAGCTTTGGTTGCCTACTAATCTCTTACCTGAGCTAATGTAATACACTGTTCTCCAGTTGTTTTTGGTTTTTTTTTGCTTGCTTGTTTCTTCCAGTTCCTTCATTACAAGATCTGTTAGTTGAATATGCTCCTGGTAGAGCCTGAGATCATCAGAAGCCCTTGGTGGTGAGAGAAATGGAGAATTTGTGACCTGCAGAGGCAGGAAAGCAGAAGGGAGGTTCTGAGGCTCGGCGGTGGTGGAGTGTGGGACTGACAGATTTGTGCTGCTCATGAAGAGTTCAGCCATTCTGTTAATCAACACACGTTAACGCCACGTGTCAGTGTGCTGAGATCTGACTGTCTAGAGCACTGCTCTGTGGGATCAGCTTTCAACAGCTTATTTCTTTCAAAATTAAAATATTTTCAGTTAAAAATCCCAACTCGATATCAAGACCCTAAATGAAGACATCAAGACCAGTTTCAGGATTATGGAGCTCTAAGCAACGTGATCTAGTGAAAGGTTTCCCTGCCTGTGCCAGGGGGTGTTGGAACTGGATGATATGTCAAGTCCCTCCCAGCTGAAACCATTCTGTTTCTATCATCATGGAGGGGTTTCTCCTTACACAAGTCCTGGGTTAAATAGATCCCATTTAGAATATCTACCATCCAGATGATGTTAGCTCCTTCAGGTTCTGAGGAACTGTTTAGTTTTTTTGTTGTTTCTTTCCCAGGCAGGTTTCAGAACTTGTGGATGATTAGGATTCCTTGTAGTACTTTTTCTTTTTTGGTCAAGATGTTGCAGAAATGTTAGAGAAACCACTAAGGCCACTCAAGGCACTGATTCACAAGTTCCCAGCAGGAATTTCCACCTAATTGGAATCTCCTGTCTGTCACAACTCCATAGACCCTCATGGGGGCTTTATATTTCATTCCTCATTTCGGACAAAATTGAAGACAATAATTGCAAAGGTTGCTCTTAGGAAGTTTCTTCTTTCCCTGGGGCATCCACCAAACCATTACATGTCTGTGTGTTCCAGATTGGCTTATTCTGGGATGAATTTTCATTTTTATTTTTTGAGTATATTTCAAACATTTCCAGGGCACCTTGTGTTCTCTCAGCTCATGCCAGGATGTGCATAATTGCTCCCAATCTAATATCTGTGATTCAGACTAACATGCCTTTTTACACGTTTTTCCTCCTCTATCCAAATAATTAATGAAACTGTTCAGTAGTGTAATTCCCTGTAGACTCCCAGTAAACACCTCCAACCCTGCTCAACAGATTGTCTTTTCTCCTTAAAACTTGTTTATGTCCATTTAATCATCTTTCAGTCTTTGCAGGAACCTCTACATGAACCAATCTGAATTATTACTTCAGAATACAAGTCAAGCTTAAATGTCTATCAGGTATCCCCAAAAATTTGGAAAAAATAAATTCAGCTAATTAGCTCTTATTGAGTAGTCTTGTTTAATTCAACCAAAAAAACCCGAAGCCTAAAAAGCCACTTCTGTCAGAAGTTCAGCATCAGATGTTCATGGTCATATCTGAGAAGATCATGAAATAATGCCAGACCTTCTCTTTTCTCTCTCCTCAGCCTTGTTGGTTTTGCTTTAATGATTACTCCAAACATAACTTTTTTTTTGCACTCCATAGTGCCAGTAAGGCAGGAGTGTATCAGCACTGGAGAGTGGGGAAAAGGTGCTGTTCTGTGCTGGCAGCTTTTGGAATGGCTGACCTACCTCCTCTAAAGTGAGATATCTATCTATATATATATGTATCAGTTGGGGTTTTGTTTCCTTTCTATTTATTTGCATTTTTTCTCTGGACATGCCCAATGATTTGTCAAGCCCTGTCGACTGAGCTGGAAGGGCTCAATGCTTCTGTTCAGTTATCCAAATATAAATGTCTAGATACTCAAATTTGTGAAGGAGGTGTGTGTGCATGTGTGACATTAATTGTCAGGGCCACCACAAGTGTAACAGTCATGAAGCAGTGGGATAAGAGGGGGCAAGAAGTCAGGGACAGAGATCCACGTAGACATTTCCCATCATGATGCTCCTCTGGGAATAGATATATTATTGTGTGTCATGCTGCCCTCAGTTCTGTTGTTCTGCTGTTTGCAGTGAAGGCTTTGAGATTTCTGTCTTGATTTCTCATGGGTTGTATGTCTAATGCCTAAAATACATATGAGTATGGAGGTAATTTTACTTCCAAAGCCTGTTTTTTACTTTCTTTCTTTTGGTAGCCCACTGTGTATGTGAGAAACAGAAACCATTTGTAAAAATAATACATGAGAGTAAAATAATTTATTTCAGTGTCTGGAAACATGCTGGCTGCTAGTCTGGGCTTAGGGTCATATGCATACAGAGAGAGAATGCTTAAAAATGTGCAACCAACCCTTAAAGCCTGTAGCAAACCTCTCATTCCCTTCACTGGAGCTTGTATGATGCCTCTCATCAATGCTGACAAATGTTTTTCAGTGGTGACAAATGATGCTTTGTCTGACACAGGTTGTCCAGGGAAGTTGTGGATACCTCATCCCTGGAAGCTTCCAAAGACAAGGGCTTGGAACAACCTGCCCTTGGAACGGGTTGGAATGAGATGATCTTTAAGGTCTCTTCCAACCCAAACCGTTCTCTAATTCTCTTTGTGTTTCTGTGCTGTGAAACTCCTTCCTCTCTTAATACAGCCTTGTGCTCAGTGTTGTTTATTTCAGTGTAAACATTTCAAATTCTCTTTATTAGTATGAAAATGTCAGTTTACTGTTGTGTTTTAGTCTCATTGTTAGAAGATGTTCAAGTTGTTTGGTTTGTTAGCAGTCAGTCGTTTTTATTGTGGCCTCGGAGGGATTTGGTATTTCCCTCTGTGGTGTGAGATGTGACAGCTTCCACCTTGGGATGGAGACTTTGAGTCCCAGCAGGACAAAAGTGTTCATTTGATTCTATCTTCAGACACCTGGCTCTTTTCTCTAGAACTGGCTCAAAATAAGGGGAGAAATCTGAAGAGTTTTTACTACATTAAAACCAATCTTACGTGCATTAAACTGAGTAACTGTTTTTGGGGACTTTGAAATAGTCACTGGTTCTATTGCAGAGTGGTACTGGATCTCTTTGAGAAATTATATTTTCCAGTTTACAAATATGTGGGGAAGTTTCTGAGAACTTTCAGGATTAATAGGAGAAAGAAACAGGGAACTGGAGTGAGTGGTGACCACACCAAAGTCAAAGGGTCATTAAGAAAACAGACAAACACAGAAATTTCAAGTACTTGTCAAAAATTGAATGAAAAATCATTTGTGATTTTTACTGTGCAAATTGAAAAAATATTTGAAAGTTAAAACCTGAAATACTTTTTTTTTTTGGTAATTATTTACAGGACAAAAGGGAAATGAGTCAATCTTCTGGCACAGTGACCACTCTGGAACAATCTCAGGGATTTGGAGTATAGTCATAATAATTTTCCGTATTTTGTTTTATCCTTAGTTATTTATAGCTAACCTGCCACTCTGCATCTAACAACCACCTCTACAGACACAAAACCATTTGCAGCAAGGGTTTAGAGACAGCTGTATGGGACATAAATTAATACCTGGGGGTAGTTAATTTTTGTGGTCAGGAATAACAGTTTGTGAAATGGAATCACCATCACTGGACTAATAATGATGTTTGAAAATGTTGAAACGTTGAAAGCTTTCTGTGGAATTTGATTTAAACAAACAAACTAGGGCTTGGGAAAATACATGATCCTTTCTGGAGAGGAGATTTATAGTGAAGGTAATGACACATGAGATGGAAGCTTATAGATGGAGAGATTGATGTGGATCCTGTTCCTGCTGTGGGTTCGACAGGGGCTGGCAGCAGTTCTTGGTTGGTCCCAGCTCTTTAGTTGTAGGTGGAGAGAAGACACTTGAACATCCTGAGTCTCTGTGGAGGAAATAGTGATAATGGCTGGTGGAGAAGTGGCTGGCTAAGTTGGAATTGAGGGGCTGTGGGGTGTATGAGACAACAGTGAAGGCTGGAGTAAGCAACAGCATTTGAGAAGGAACTCCATCTCCAAACCAGTGCTGTGGCCAAGGAAACACTGGGAGTTTTGCAGATTTTCTGGGCTGGATTCTTCCAAGGGGTAAATTGCTCCTGAAACTCTTCTTAAAACCTTGTAGAATATCATAGAATCACAGAATGACCTGGCTTGGAAAGGACCTTAAAGATCATCCAGTTCCAATCCCCCTGCCATGGGACTCCTCCCACTATCCCAGGTTGCTCAGAGCCCCATCCAGCCTGGCCTTGGACACTTCCAGGGATGGGGCAGCCACAGCTTCTCTGGGCCAGGGCTGCACCACTCTCTGAGTAAAAAATCTCTTCCTTACATGAAATTTAAATCTCTCCTCTTTGACTTTAAAACCATTCTCTCTTGTCCTATCACTATCTGCCCAGATAAGAAGTCACTCTCCCTCTTTTTTTTGTAAGCTCCCTTTAGTACTGGAAGGTTGCAGTGAGATCTCCCTGGAGCCATGTGTTCTCCAGGCTGGACAACCCCAGGCCTCTCAGCCTTATCAGTTGTCAGTGTGCTGAGATTCCTAGAGGTTGTCCATGCTTGCAGCAACTTGAGAAAATGATCTTTGCTTCTATCCCTGAAAAACGTTGGGTGACACGATGTGAAAGACATAAAGTACAAAGTGTTGAGGTGTGCTGGGGAATCATCTATGGCTTGACTTGCAGTGTTTTACAGAGGTGTTTGTTATTATAAATTGTTCAGTGAATTCCTCAGGCAAACCTATTTCTGCTCCACGGTTTTTGCAGATTACTAAGAGGAACTAGACTTTCAAGTGTTTATTATTCACTGGTCACTGTTTGCCCTGAATGTCACATCAGTCACCCAGTACCATTCCCACTTCCTGACCTGATAACTTCCAAGCCCAAAGGAGCTTTTAAGAAAGCTGCATATCATGATTCCCAGTATAAATATTTGTGCAAATACACGTCTAAATGCAAGTACTAACAAAGTGCTCTCTTCCTGAGGTCATAATTCTCCACAAAAATTTGCCTGAGTGTTCACAGATGTTAAATGAAAGGGCAGCAGCTTCCAATTTAAACCAGTTTGTGATTTGCTAGCTAAGGTAGAATTTCTTTGCAAATTTTGGGGGGTCTGGTGTGTCTTTTTGTTTGTTTGTTTTTGATATGGATCATGGGGTTACTCTGAGTTTAGATTTCAGGGAAGTTGCTGGTAGTAGAGGTAGTAGAGAGGCAAGTTCTGCTTTTCACACCCATACAAAAAGTTGATGGAATTAGGGAAGCACTAGATCTTCTCTGGGAGTGGGAACAACTTGTGTGTACAACTGGGGATGCTGTGAAGTTGTGCATCTGATGGCCACTGGATGTCACTGTTGTTTGGCAAGTGGGAAAGGACACGTTCTCTGCAATGTTTTCTTTCAATAACCACCTTTTTCAGAATTTCTGCTGTTGTGTTGCACTGAAATGAGGGGCTTTTATTCTTGGGGCTAAGGAAAGGTAGTAAAGTTCTCATTACTGCGGAAACTTGGGAGCTAGGGATGGTCCTCCTGCATTGGGATGTGCCAATAGCACTGGAAGGTTCTTACTAGCTGAGATCTTTCACGTAACAGCAGTTAAATAAACATTAAAACTCCTGTAAGAATAAGTATTCTTCTGTACTTACTAATGCAAAGTAAGATTTAGTTTTATAGTTACTACTGAGTTTTCTATCATATCTCTTATTTACTTCTTCATTTCTTAGGAAATGCCATTGATTTTGTGGTCCAGAATGCCATGTCAGAATCCCACGGGGGGAGACCCAGCGCATCAAAGGTTGCCATAGTCATCGTGTCGGGGGCTTCACAAGACACTGTGGAGGCTGCTGCTCTCTCTGCAAGACTCAACAGTAAATCCCATTTCACTGTCCCTGTTTCTTGTTGCTTTTAAGCACTGCACTATGACAAAAGATGAAAAGTGAAAATACTGATATGTCTGTATTAATAATGAAAATTATTATTATTTTTATTATCCTTACAGTGAATTTTAAAAGATTCACAATAATAATAATAAATAATAGTTTTTGATCAGATCTGAACTGTACAGGAATATACTTTTGCTCTCAGTGTGTGCTGTATGAGGATTTGTCAAGTTTTCTGGATGCTGTTTCTGTACCTCGGGTTCCTCAGGTGTTCAGCTGCGGAACTTTGACTTCCTTTGAAGGTTGCTTTGGGACCTATTGAATAAGCCATGGACCCTAGAACAACTATCAACTGTAACTTTTAATTAAATAGTTTGAAAATAATCCAATTGCAAAGTTACTGAAGGAAGAATACAATATATTGAGAGATTTTTTTACATTCTAAAAAAAGTGAAGATGTTTTCATTAAGTCTGCAGCTGTGTTTTGTGGACTGTGCATGATCTTATGCCTGAGATTAACAGAGCTCATCTCAGCTAGTGCTGTGATTAGAGCATCACAATTTCAGTCTTAATTGCCTTTAGCCAATGTGGAGGGAATGGTTCAAGGAATAAATGAAGACTAACTGTTGGAAAAAAAGTTTTCTCAGTTCTTTTTTTAAGAAGCAAATGAAAGAAAATCGCAGAATAGTACAATCAATTAGATTGGAAAAGACCTTCAAGATCATTGAGTCCAGCTGTTATCCCAGCACTGCCAAGGCCACACTAAGCCATGTCCCCAAGTGCCACATGCACACACCTTTTAAATACTTCCAGGGATAATGATTCCGCCACTTCCATAAGCAAATGTCTCCCTCTCCTGTGCATTGCCTGTTTAAAACCTCGTTCTTCTCTTTTCCTAGGGGTTTCTGTGTTTCCAGTTGGTGTTGGGAATGGATATGATGAAGAGCAACTGAGGACTTTGGCTGGGCCATCTGCTGCCAACAGAATTATGAAGCTGCAGAATTTTGAAGATTTATCCACCATGATCACATTAAGTAGTGAATTCATCAAAAAAGTGTGCATGGGTAAGTCTAGTAGTTGTGGCTGCATGGCTGGAGCAAAACAGAGAGACTGATTTGCCAAAACCACAGTGATTTGTCTTGATTTTAGAAGTCAATCCAATGACCTTTTGTTTAATGTTTCACCAACAACCATCACAAATGTTACCTTAGACTTCCACCATCACTTAGGTGTGAAATAAATGAGCCCTTAGAGTATGTAGCAAATTGCTTTTCCAGTCAACCAACTTGCAGCAAGTTTTTTAGACCTGCTTAGGCCTGAAGTTTCAAGCTGTCACCTTCTTAAAAATCAGGGCTGGTCATTAGCTGAAGGACACCAGGACAGTTCAAGCTGTTCTGAACAAATGGGGCATGCTTCAGAAATGGTAGTTGAGTAAAGATTTCAAATTGCATATTTTTCAGACATTGTTATGTGTATGTTTCCAAAAAATTCAGTCCCAGTAGATGAAAAAATAAGAGTAATGAATACTTGAATTTTCCAGGGAAATAACTACTGGGGAAAACAAGTAAAATACTTTAAACAAGCATTCATTTATCTATAGATAGCAATACTCCTCTTCTAAGGAACCTTGTTTCAGCACTGATCAGTATTTTACTACTTTTTCCTCCTTGGTCTGTGTGTATAAAAATATTTATTACTTCTATTATTTTTATTCCAATGGCATCTACATGTTCTCACCACAAACTACTGTCTCATTGTGTTAGTCAGGTTTTTACCAGCATTATGAGGGCTTAGTTACATCTCCTTTACAATAAGTGGACTTTTTTGCAGAGCCAAGTACTACTGAGAATGAGGAAGTTGCAGTGTGCTCACAGTCCAGCTTGGAGATATCCGATCATTCTCCACTGGGATCACTTCTGGTATTTTAAAGCCTCTCCAGAGCATCCAACAGCTGCCATTTTCTAGATTTAAACAGCTGCCATTTTCTTTCTTTTCTTTTAAAATAAGCTTTTAAAGATGCATTTCCTCTCTTCACACTGTAAAATATGATTTTTCTCACTGCAAATTACATTGATCCAAGATATAGGATGGAGAGCAGGAATTTGGGGCCAGTAACTATTTTCTTATTGCAATCTGTGCTATAACCCATCAGTACTAGAGGTGAGAGCTTTGTATTTTTATTCAAGCCTTTCCAACATCTCAAAACTTGAACTATAGATTTTAAATCTTCAACACCTAAATCTGGAAAACTTTTCTCCCTCTGTTGATGGTCAAGCCTTCTGCCTTCTGCTATGAAGTACTCAGCTATCTTATTTTTGGTGGAGATTTATTTTGTTATTTGGATATTTTTGTGTTGGGTTTTTTATAAGTTTCTTACAATCTGTGAAGTATAATTTTCCCCTACAGACTCATACAGTTGGATTTTTCGTACAGAGGGAGTCTTGCCTTATGCATGGAAGTGTACCAAAAATAATACTATTAAAAAGGTTTAAAAGATTTCCTAAGTGCTTTCAAAATACATTACTTGTCTTGGAAAAGACAGAGCATGCTATATATATGTGATAGCACAGTTTAATGTTCCAGGAAGGGTTTTCTGGTCAGTGTTTTAATTTCCTAGACACGTGGTTATCACATTGTCATGCCATAGTATATATATGAAATTGCTTCCTGTATATCTCTAGGTGTGTAGTGAGAACACATTAACATGGAAAGTGCAATTCCATGGGTACCCTGTGACCATTTAACTGATTATATAAAAACCTGCTCACCACAGTAATGCCTGAATGTACAGAAACTGAATTTGAGTGTTCTCAGTGCAGCTATTTTCATAGTTATACTGTATTATCTTCTGGCATTTAATAAATGTATGTTTAAATTCTCATTGCTTGCTAATTCCCAGAAATACTCTCAGTCCATCACAAGATTCAGAAGTAAGGCTGGACCCTGACTTAAAGCCATGATCTTCTTTTAAATGCCATCTGAGTAAAGTTGCCAGTATGAGAACTGCTGTAGAATTACATCTCACAGGGTATTTTGGGACCAGTGTCAGTGCAGTAGTCAGGTAATGGGAACGTTAACAAAGTTTATGCCTTCTGTGACACATTCTAACACACACAAAAATCCCTTCTTACAGGTCAAGTCATGTTTTTAAGTGAACAATCTGTGTTTTGGTGCCCACCATTTGAAATGCTGAGTGAGGGAGTGAGATGACTAAAATATGTCTGCTTTTCTTCCAGACCCTGTCAGAGAATGTATAGATGAGGATGGAAACAAAAGGAAAGTAAGTGTTTGTCTGGGCTGTCCATCTGACTTTCAAGTTGCAAATTTTAAGCAGGAGCATGAATATCATGAGAGATAACCTGAAACAAAAAGTGTGGGAAAACGTGAAGAATTATTTCAGAGGAGGAAAATGTTGCCTTTTGAGTTGATTTGGTGACTTTGCACACAAATTTACTTCCTCTAATGATACTTTAACTTGCAGTGTGTTGAATACTGAAGGCAGTGCAGAACCAAAAGTTGTTTAAATATGACAATACAATTTCATCTTGTGGGGGAAGAAGGTCTGGGCCAGCTAAACGTGGCCAAAATAAAGGTGCATATGTTGGAGAAGGCAATGTCATTGTCCAGATCTTATCCTTCTGCTAAAATGCCAAATACCTTGTCCCTATGAGAACTTTACAGGAAGATAATATTGTGTGGTAATCATCTCTTTAGAGGAAATCATCTCTTAAATAATGGAATCAGAGTTCCTGGGTTTTGTTTATGGAAAATCTCTCATTAATCCTGAGCAAATGCTCAGATATGTTAGTAAACCTGTCTGATCTCACAGAGGTGATTCCCACTCTAAGAAAGCAAGACCTACGTGTAACAATTGGTTCAGTTTCTTCATCTCAGGTGAAGTGCCAAGGTTTTTGAGAGTATGTGACACTTCGTGCATTTAAAAATATCAGCATAACCTTGTGCCATGTTTTCTAGAAGGGATCAGTTAGGAATTGTACTCTAGGATTTATCTTGAATTTCTAGTGCATCAAAAAGATTCCCTTGGTTTTTCCCTTGTGAAGACATGACTCTGAGGGATGTGGCTAATAAAGAAATGCTTCTGAATTGTCTAGAGACAGGAAGACACAGGAAACATATCTAGAGCTGCCTTATTTGGTTGGCCTTGCTCAGCTGGTCAGAACAGAAAGGCTTTAGCTAAATCAGACAGTAAATATAATCTGGTGTCTTTGAGAATGACAGTCTAATAAAGGGGGAAAAAAACCCCCAACAAGCTAAAACTAAACTTGAAAAACTTCCTCAATAAAACCCCCCAAATAATCACATTCTTGTTTGCAATTTGAACTACATGTGACCAGGTCTTTGGGCTCCTGGGGCAGACACAGGTACATGTAGATAAATGCTGGGAAGGCTAAACTTGAATTTCAGAGTTCTCAGGTTTCTTTTTTTTTTTTTTTTTGGTGATATGCTCAAAGCTCAATTTCCTTTCTGGCTAAAGTACTTTCTGAAGAGAACAGGTCAGGCTTCAGTCCATATAAAAATGAACCACACTTGTAAGTGGCAGCTTTGTTAGGGGCATTTTGTGCTACCTGTTCTGTCAGCCAGAAAAAAATAGGTGTTACAAGGCACTGTGGTGGCCACTGCTTTTTGTTGTCCATCCCTTGGAGCCTACAGGACACTGTGGAATTGTTCTGGTGCAGCACCCACACTCTGAATTCCTCTACTGCCTCACTGGCAGGAAGGTGCAACATTCTGTTCCCCTCTTCTGGCAAATTCCACAAATCCACGGGGATGAAGCATCAAGGCTCTTTCCTAATTCAGAAAACACTGATTTTTTCCATAGGATTTGTAATATTTCAGATGTTACTCACAGAGTTATTGCAGGAGGCTCAGTTCCCCAAATGGGATGTCTGTCATGCACCTGGAGATTGTGGGAACTGATCTCTTGGAGTCTTGCAAGGAAATCAGAGCACTCAGGATCAAAAGTATCAGCCTAAATCCTATCAGTATGGTGAAGAACATGTCTTGTTACCTCTACCCTGGGAATTACTGTTGAAGGAAGGTCATTGTCAGTAGTAGGACAGCAGACCAAATGCTGAGTCAGGCCAAAAACCATCCAACTCTCTGTGTTGTGTGACCAAAAGTGGGGGCCAGGGAAAGGATGTAGTTGAAGACACATGAAAATTCCCTGAACTATCCTAGCCTTGAGCATTCTGTGACTTGGGAACACCTTGAGCTGAAAGTGCCACCTCTTTGTGTTAAGGTGGTGCTCGATAGTTTTCTCCCCCGTGAATTTATTCAGCCATTCTTTGAATCCATGTAAGTTTTTAGGACTCATCAGATCCAGTGGCAAGGAGTTGCAGGAGTGCTAAATGCAGGCTGTGTAAAGGGCCACTGTTTTCATGTTTGAACTTGCCAATTAAGAGAATATTGGAAAAATTGTAATAGATGTGATGTTTTTCAGAAGGCATAAAGATGATAATAGAAGTGTAGGTACTTGTCTTACAATAGTAGCATTTCATCATTAAGGGATCTGCATTTCTAGTCCATGTATAGCAGTAAAAATCACATTCCTAAACCAGCATTTTCTGTTCCATGGCTTTTCTGTAGCTGCTCAGCTCCTGGTTTAAGGATCAGGCAAACAAACAAATAACTCCCTGACTAAATTAAAAGGTACCAGCTGATGAAGCTGCTGCTGGAGGTACATGTCTCTCTGTCCTGCAGATGTACAGCAAGAAGAGAGTGTGCAGGTCCAGGTCTGTAGGTTCAGAGCTCCCTCAGAGAGGAAGTCTGAGGCTTCCTGCAGTGTCCTGGCAGGCTCATTGCTTTCAGCAGACATCCTTCACGACTTAGAAACTCCTGATTTTCGTTCCCTTTCTGTCCTTTTTACCTCCTACGATTTCATATCAATTGGGATTTAGTCTTTTTTGTCTTCATTTTCCTCTGCACCCAGACTCTAGGCTCTTGATTCTAGGCTCTTTTGGATGTTTCAGCTGGTATTTTAGTTTTAATGAGTTGTGCTTTGCTTTTTTTTATCCAGCTCTTAGATGGTTTGCAATAGATGTCCTGTTAAGGAGTGAAATAAAAACAATTAAATATGTATGGAAGCCAAACTTGCACAGCTGTATATGTACCCTTCCAGGTGCTCTACTTTCAGTGAGTTGTGGGTGAGACAACTATAATTAAAAAACATCCTATTTCTTCCTCTCTAAGTGCTTTTTCCATACTGAAATCTCCTCTAACTACTTTTTCACAGCTTCCTTTAGGCTCACATTCCTGAAAACATTAAGCAACCTTCAGTTGTCACCTTAAAGTCCTGACACAGGTCCAGTGAATTAACTCATCTTTAATATGTAATTTTTTATGGCTGTAAATCTGGCAGTTATTGTTTAGACTTGATGGTATCATGTAGCTCAGAGATAGAGCAATACTTTCACATCACTATTCTCAGTTTGAACATCAGTGACAAGAATCATCTGTAAATTATGTTGTTATTAGGTATTTTATCCTTTTGCTCTTCTCTTTTGTGGGAATGATGAGTAAACTGAGAGGGAGATGACTGTGCTCAACAGCAATTTTTTTCTTTCCCGCATGTTTCTACTTGTGAACATCAAGAAATGATAACCCAGTTTGCAGAACTATTCTCTCACTTGTACTGGTGTTACTGGACTCACTTCTGTAGAGAGAGATCTGGGAGGTGCTGTTTCCCTCATTTGGGAATATTCTTGGAAATGCAGACCTCAGGGATAAGAACACTGTATTGAAATTCATTGAGCCTATTTATGGACTCAGCAGTTTTATGGGATTTGGGCTTGGCTTTTTGCAGATAGGAATCTTGAGACACTCCAGATTGTGACCACATCTATTTGTCATTTATTAGTATGTATAGTACCTTAAAATTTAGACTGTCCTTTAGAATAATAGGATATATTTCATACTTGTTTTTTGGTTTTACAAATCCACCATATATATCTAATCACACTAATCTCGTAGAGGAACAATTCCCCTTTGAGAAGGGAGGAACTGCTTTAAAATTTCAGAGTTGTGGATAAAATAATCACAATATTCCACACCCTTCTAGCTTGGAACAAATAATGTTAATTCCTGCTGTGCTGTGAGCATCTCTGGACTATGAAAACTAAAGGATTTGATATTTAAAACAAAACTGAGGGCAATTCTTTGACTCTGCTTTCCAGTCATGTTGGATGGCTAAGCTAACAAGAGGTGGAGCACCAGACACTTAATTCTGTGGTAACAAAACATTTCCTGTTCAAGACTTATCTTTTGCTTGGAATTTCAGAGCTAATCTAAACTTTCTGATAGACATGGAGTCCTTAAGACACTGCATTCCATTATTTAACTTTCCAAGGCTAATTTGAGTCGTCTGAGTCAGGGTCACCCTTGCCAGCTGTGGGCTTGTGGCCCCAGCCAAGCTTTGCATTGTTTTCCCATCTTTCCATTGCTGAATATCCATGTCTCCCCACCCAGCCTGGTGATAAATGGATGTTACCAGACCAGTGCCACAGTGTGACCTGCTTCCCAGGAGATTACACGGTTCTGGAGAGCCACCACATTAACTGTGAGAGGATGCCAAAACCTCTGTGTCACAACCATCTCCCTGCTGTTAAGGTTGAAGAAACGTGTGGCTGCCGCTGGATGTGTCCCTGTGAGTACCTGTCTTTGCATGTGTTGCCTCTCCCTCCCCATCACTTGAAGTGTTTTATCAGGATTGTTATGCTGAGTGGAGCTGCTCAACCATTCTACACATCAGAGGTGGTTGAGATGGGAGGAATTGCTGTTTAATTGCTGTACCACTGGTTAAACAAACAACTAGGAGCATGACAGTCTGAGCAGAAATTCTGATCACTGTGTGACTGGCACCTTGGCTGAGATGACAAAAAGAGAAATTAAGTGCCCCTCCTGACATTTACAGGGTACAGGTATATGCAGCTCTGAGGCTGGTCATCCATTTCTTAAAAATAGAGTAGGCTTACATCTCAAGTCATATGGTTGCTTTTTGAAACTAAATAAAAACTCTATATACCTTGTCTTCCCAATGTGTAATGTCAATTTAAAATGCCCTCTGCTGAACTGACTGATTTAAAAACAATTTGCTCAAGGCACTGCTTGAAATACTTGAGTTTGTAGCTGGATTGTGATCCCTGAGCTGCTGGACATACAAAATTTTTACACCCCAGGTTTCATAATTTCTTGAAAGTGTATTTGGTTATGCAAATCCTTTAAACCTAACCTTTCTGTTTTGACACAAGTATTTCAAAAAGGTAAAAAGATTTTAGTTGGATAGTCTTAAGTATTTTATAATGTTTGAAAGATGCTCTTATTTGTTACCTACCCATAAGAGTGCATCTTTAATCATTTTCTTGGTCCTTGATATACAGATAGCAACATGAAGGCATTGCTTCAGGAATGGAAAACCTATCTTCATAAAAAAAATTCTGAAAGGATGTGAAATAAATTATAATTTTTACAGTTAGCTGATGATCATGAAAAGACCTATGGTGCACTTGAGATTGTTGGGATTTAACATGAGAAAAACTTTTCATCTCCTGATGTATTTAGTGAGCCACAATGCCCAAATATTTTTTTTTCTAAGGTGGTGCAGCACCTCAGGGGGAAAAAAGAGTATTTTTCATGTTATGTAACATTTTCATGAATCACAGAAGAAGGGAATAAAAAACCCCAACCCCACCAAACTGATTAAAGAACCCATGGGTCAAGTCCCTTTGTCTTAATGACTGTTTAGTGCAACCAAGGGTGGTGCTGGGTCAACTGAAACAACACCCCTAGTGGGTGGAAAGGCTGATTCTGGTGCTGTGTGTGCTGAAGTCAGAGCCAAAACTCGTATCAAGAGCATGGCAGTGTATCCTAAATTGACTTGTAGATCACTTATTCAGAGAGCTAAAATATGCTTTCAAAGGATGGCTTGACAGTGTGGATGATGTGAGAAATGCTTTTCCAAAGAGGAAGTACTTGAAAAGGTGTTTCTTATGTCACTTAACAGATCAGAGAGTAGTTCAGGAGTTTCCCTATACAGGTGCTTGCTTGGTGAACTAGTGACAAGTTTTGTAGTAGCATGATTTGCAATGTGTGTCTCATGACTGTTTGTGCTCTTGGACTCCTTGTCAATGGATTGCATTAATGCATTTTGTGCTATGAGAAATTCGGAAGGGTTCTCATTATCCTTAGAATCTTTTTAGATGCCCGTGAATGAATGAATAAAGTTTGAGAAACATGGTTTTATAGCTGACTTGCTTCATTGTTGTTTAACATTGTAAGAGATATAGTAAAATACCCAGGGATGTTTCAGTGCTCCAAAGGGATGTATCTCATGACGACTCAGTGCCCAATAATGCACAGAGATCTCCTTCCCTCTCTCCCTCCCTCCTGTTGGTGTTTGCAGTTTTTCCCAGGAAATTGTCTGAAGGTCATTGAATAGGAAGCAGGTTATTCTCAGATCTCAATTAGAAGCCAAATACTGAATTACTGACAGTGATAGTTTTCTTCCTTACATTACTGACATTGCTTTTATTGTCGTTATTATCTTTAAGGAAGAGATTTGAAAACATAGGAGCCAGAAGCATCAGGTTTTGTTTTGGTACTTTTGAGATTATAATCCTCTTGGTTTTCCAGTTTGTGAAGACAAGGATGTGATTGTAACCTAATGACCAGGACACTGAGCTGCCTTTGGTTTGTCCTGTGTGTATTTTTTACTCTGCCTTTTTTGCTGTTTCTAATCTGAAAAAAAAAATAAATCCCTGACTATTGGCTTGGGTCATGTTTGATAAGAGGGAAATAGTTTTATTTGGTTTCAAATAACATGGAATAAAAAGCAATGCCATGGTAAAGATGCAATGCAAAAATTAATAAATGTATTAGTCTTTCTACAAATAGGAAAGGGATTTTCCCTGTTTTATTTTTCTTATAAAACCTATTACTAAATCATATTCAACATGAGCGTATTTCAAGCAAAGGGGTTTTGTATGAGTTCATCCAAATCTTTTGCAACAGTAATTGTTCCAAACAAAGTTGTTTCAAAAACCCACATGTAATGTAATATTTAGCAAAGTTGCTTGTCAATATTTTGCTCCAGCATTTGCAATTCGTTACTTTCCTTGCCTTCTCATTAATTGGCTCCACATGCCCATAACGATTGTGGAGAAATAGTTTAGTTTAAACTAAAGCAAATGCCTACATGGCTTTCTTTGGTTGTTGTTTATTTGCAGGTGTCTGTATGGGGAGTTCATCTCGACACATCGTCACCTTTGATGGGCAGAATTTCAAGTTGGCTGGCAATTGCTCCTACACCTTGTTTCAGGACTTGCAGCAAGATGTGGAAGTTCTCCTCCATGAAGGACCATGCAGAGCAGCCCCAAAGATGAACTGCATGGATTCCATTGAAGTGAAACATCGTGGTGTATCTGTTCAGCTCTTCAGTAACATGGCAGTAAGCTAAACATGATGACTTGTCTGCTCATGTTGTAAAATTCAGGTTATGAGGACAAATTTGTTCCTTTAATCCAGGTTCTGTAGCCTTTCAGCTTATTTTTAGGCTTGTGAGCAAACACCTCTTTTCCGTTTCATGACACAATCAATGTTCACATAAGGAGCCAGACATGTTTTTCCTCTTGTTCTCCACATTGTGCTGGTGTGACAATGTCAAGAACATGGGATTTGGCAGCATCTCCCTGACACTTTGGCCAGAAAGGCAGGGATTATAGACAGGACATGCTGCACTCTAGTTCTCATCTTTTGGCAGAGGTCCTCTACACAGTGTTCTGTTTTGGGAGGTGGGAGAGCGCTCTGCTCCTCACAAAGCTGTGAATGCCTGGCTGGTTTTTACCTTGGGAGTAATTTGACCTCAGCATCAGAAGAAAGGACATCTAAGTATGCATTATATGTTCAAGGAATGCACTTATAAGGGAAAACCTTGAAAGGATTGTTCACATAATTCACAGAATAAAGGTAAAGCGCTTCTGTTGGTTTTTAGACTCAACAGAAAGTTTCAGCAAAATTGATTGAATTGGGCCAGTTGGACCTTCAAGTACTTGTGAAGTCAAAATGTGCTTCAGCTGTAAATTTGGGTTGATTTTTAACTGCTTGGTAGAACTGATGTGATGACTTTGGCTTTTTTGAAAACAGGTGACTGTTAACGGTGAAAGGGTTCGTATCCCTTATTCTAACACTTTGTTTGGAGTCACTGTCTATGGAGCAATAATACATGAAATCCAGTTCTTCCAGCTCGGACATAACCTCACATTTACTCCAATAAACAATGAATTTCTTCTTAAACTTAACTCAAAGAGCTTTTCTTCAGGAACAAAAGGGCTTTGTGGTAAGTTTGAAAGATAGTAGTTTTAATGGCTTTCCACTTGGGCTTGGCCTTCTTTCCATTTTATTGTATTTTGTGTGGCTCTGAATCTGAAAACTCTCTGGCTGAACTGATCCCCCACTGTTGGGGCAACATGGCAAATCTATGTAGTTTTTTTTGTACTCTGGCCACCAATGTAACAGCTCACTGACTCCCCATAATGCCTTAGAAAGAACAGGTGAGATATTTTTCTTACTTCAAGTTATCTTTTCAAGGAGATTTGTGTGTTTTTGTGATGATGGTTTAACTTTAGATTCTTATATATACATTTATGTGAGAGGCATGACCTGTGCTTGTAATGAAGATGAAAGGTTTGAGAGGGGAACTAATACCTGGGGGAACTAATTCTAAGGTATCCTCAATGGTACAATCTCTGGTACAGCTTAAACCTCTGTGGCATTACCTGGATGGAAATAGGGGAAAAAAGACCCAGGGTTTTTATGCCTCTATTGATAACAGCTGTAAGGAATATAATTCGTTCTTCTCCCTCTTGACATTCACTGAGCCACCCTAACCAGTGTCATCTGTCCTGTCACTGTTTTCACTGGGTCTATTTTATTGCTGACTGTATTTAGACTTTTTCTTTTTGGTGACAATACCCTCCTTAGGGGTGTGTGACCAGAACCACGTCAACGACTTCACGTTGCGCAATGGCTCTGTCACCCCCGACAGCAGCGTGTTCATCCAAGACTGGAGAGTGGAAGAGCCAGGGAAAATCTGCCAAATCCAGAGAGAAGAAGGGTGCTCTGAGCACGTATCAAACTACTGCCACCTCCTGCTCTCCAATCAGTTTGCAGAGTGTCACAGGATAATCTCCCCCAACACATTCTACGAGGCCTGCATGGAGACCAGCTGCTATGAGGATGAAGCCTGTGAGATGATAACTTCCTATGCTCACCTCTGCAGGGAACACGATGTCTGCATCGACTGGAGAACACCTGACATCTGCCGTAAGGATTTTACTCTATGTTCAAACCGATACAGGAATTGTCTTTGGTGGTGGTGGTGACAATGGCCATCTCATCAGAGACCTGTTGATTTTTGAATGCTGTGCAACAGGGCAGAAGTTCCAGATCAATTTTACTGTACAAGTTGTGTTTCAGGTCGAAGAGCTGGTTTTTTTCCATCCACTAAGCTGCATGTTATGGAAAAAGTGTTTCCTGGTAAACTGCTGACTAGTAAAATGCAAGGCTAGAGGGATAACCTATGGAATAAAAATACTGTAAAAGCTGTGCACAGGTACACACAACCTCTGCAGTCACTGGACCATCCTGGGGGCAAGTTTGGGCTGAGATCCTGCTCTGATTCTTTTTATTTTAGCAGCAGATACCTTCACTTTGATACAGACATTGGAGGGTCTGAGGTGGACAGAGAAACTCATACTTTGGATCGGGGATGGAACTACTTCACAGCCTGTCGCTGTCATACCTGTGCATAATAGCACAAAATAAGACTTTTCTTTGTAATAGTTTCACAGATTCCTCCCATTTCAATCAAATCCTAATCTTTTGGGAATGTGGTGGAAGAGCCAGTGTTGTTTACGTTTCTGCTAGAGAGGAAAACAGGGAAAGGCCACTTTTTGTGATGTCATTTCTTGCCAGGACATGCCAGCTGTGCTGATCAAACGAGCTGTTATTTGCTTTACAATCCTGTTCTTCTGCCTGCTTGTGTTTTGGAAGTGAAAAGTTTGTGCTGTGAGAAAGCAGAATAGCAGGATGTGAGCCTTGCAAATTCCCCAGAACTCAATCAAGACTAGCAAGACAAGCATGTCAAATTCAGACAGTTGTTGCTTTGTATATCTTCTCTCCTAATTACTTACAGACAAGTAATTCTGTTTTATCTTTCTGGTGTATTTTTCTGTTTTGCTTTCTTTCCCTCTTCCTGTCCAGGTACTTTTAATTTCAGAGCTGGAGAACCAGCATCCTAAAAGCATGATGCCATAAAGTCTCAGTCCATATTTTGCTTTTGTTCATGTTTTAAACTCAGACTGACAGAATGATGGGATAGGAAAACAGGAATGTCAGTTTGGCCTGACCCCCCCCAGTTAACGTTTTAAAGATCTTTCTAGTATAACAGGTTATTGAACACAGTGTTTGAAATATAGTCCTAGAAAGCAGAGGAAGAATATTGACAGCCTATTTCCAACTTCAGTGCTTCAGTCAGACTTGGCAAATGGTGACATCCAAAGCTGCATGTCTGTGGATTATCTTAATTTTGCAGTTTTCAAATTCCCCTGTGGTCACATAGAGTATACAAAGAGAGACAAAGAGATACCCATTTTAACAGCAGTTGCATGAAAGTTTTTAGTGTCCCAATAACAGCATTGTATTCCTTTAAGTGGGTGCCTGTGTACAACTGCCAAAAATAAAATTGCCAGCATTTGGTTTATACAAGTTGAATTAATGACTAAATAGTCAGTACAGCTTAACTATTCTCCCACTCTGTGTTTAATGGCAATGACTTGGTTCTGGATTACCTTGCTTCCCTCTCCCCAGTCCAGTGAAGCCCTGTCATTTCTGTAGAGTGTGATTTGGGGTTTTGTCATGGTATATTGGGACATTCCATGAGTACAAGTGCTTCTTGGCTGCTCTTCCTGGATGGCTGAATATACTCTCTGGAATTCAGGTATATTCAGCCTGGAGAAGAGAAGACCTAATTGTAACTTCCCAGTACCAGAAGGGAGCCCACTGGAAAGATGGAGAGAGACCATTGACAAGGGCCTGGAGTGACAGGACAAGAGGCAATGGCTTCACACTGATAGAGAGGAGGTTGAAGTTGGATATTAGGAAGAAATTCTTCCCTGTGAGGGTGGGGAGGCCCTGGCACAGGTTGCCCAGAGAAGCTGTGGCTGCCCCATCCCTGGAAGTGTCCAAGGCCAGGTTGGATGGGGCTCTGAGCAACCTGGGATAGTGGGAGGTGTCCCATGGCAGGGGCATTGGGACTAGATGATTTTTAAGGTCCGTCTCAACCCACACCGTTCTGTGATTCTATGAAATAGTTGGATTTAACATGGTTTGAAGCAGGATAGGGTTAATGTTAAAGACATTTATTTTCTGTTTCCTTTGGCTGCTAAGAAGGGTGTGTGTAGACAGTTCAGCAGATTAATGTTTGTTTGGGATCTCAGGTCTTGATTCAGTAATTTTCTTTCAGTGTTTTTTGTCAGGGGAACGAACAAAAGTTTTATAAACCTCACAGCAGTCACAGATTGGGAAATAAGAAACACTTTTCCTAATTGAAGCTGTAGAGTAAAATAAAGTGGGCTTGAGGGAGTACACAGTATGGAAGCTTTGTCCATAGGTTTCTGGAATAGTTATAGCTTTAATTTTGTTTGCTTTTAGACACAATACCCTCAGTGTTGTAAATGCATTGGTAGAAGTTTTAGAGGAGTTCAGAGGTGAATGAACCTTTTCTTGATTCAGCTAACTCTGTTGATATAGCAATTCATTTAAAAAGATGATGAAATCCAGCAGGTTCAGTTTTGAAGTACCAAAATATTCTGTTTTAGCTTCCTTTAGTTGCTTGAGAAAATTGTGGCCTATCAAGCTGTCATATAAATAATAAAAATCCTTCTTTAATTCTTTAGTCTGCCATGTGTAGTTCCTAACCATGACCTGTTTCCAGTGCTTCTCTAATACACATAAAGATGGTTCTAAATTCTTATGTCTTTGGCTGAGTGTTGAAAAGAAGTTGTGCAGCTCTTGTATCAATGTCAGGGTAAATAAGGTGTAGCTGATTCATGTGGCCCAAAAATGTGGATTGCTGATTTCTGCATGGACTGTAACTTAAACGCTTTCCATCACTTTTCACTGTGGGTTTTGTTAGTTTTAAAAATGTGTTTTCAAAGATATTGATCTGCTTTTTGGACCTCTTTATATAAAGATTGTATTTTTCCTGTTTTCCTCAGCAATGAAATGTGCCGCACATTTGACATATGATCACTGCCACCAAGCCTGTGTGAAGAGCTGTGAAAATAGTACCACAGTCAGTGTCTGCAAGGATTATCCCACAGAAGGCTGCTTCTGTCCAGAGGGACAGGTGATTTTTAATGAGAGCTGTGTTAACGAAGAAGTCTGCTCACAGTGTGTCAGTGAAGATGGGACACACCATCAGGTAACTACACACCTTTAGGAGTGGTTGGAGTTTGTCATTTCACAAGTAAATCTGTCCTATAAGTCTATTTTCCCTTTGGGATACTTGATCTTGTAGCTCACTTCCTCAGAAATGACTGTCAGCCCTGTGTAGCTCCCCCAGTGTGAAATTGGCTGGGACAGATATAAAATTCACAGCTGGGTCTGTACAGACCTGGAAAAGTGTGACAAATCCATGTGGAAAGACAGGAGGGATGGCATAACCTTCATTCAGTAGCCTTTTGCCAGTAATGATGATTTAACCATAAATCTGGAACCCGTACTTATAATGTACTGTATTGTCTTGGCAAAGTTTAGTGGAATCCTCAGGAGAGGCAGTGGATGGCCAGGCACTGATCTCTTTTCTCTGACCAGTGACAGGACCAGAGGGAATGGCTGGAGATGTGTCAGGGGAAGTTGAAGTTGGATATTAGGGAAAGGCTCTTCATTCAGTGGGTATTTGGGCACTGAACAGGCTCCCCAGGACAGTGGTCACACCTCCAAGGCTGACAGAGCTCAAGTTGGACAATGCTCTCAGGCACAGGTTGAGATTCTTGGGGTGTCCTGTGCAGGGCCAGGAGTTGGACTTGATGCTCCTTATGGGTCCCTTCCAACTCAGGATATCCTATGAAATGTTTTCAGTGAACCAGTTGAGACCAAGACAACTTGATGTCAAGTCGTATTTCTCTATATCCATTTATTTTGATGATTGTTATTCCTTTGATTTTAGTTTTGCTGAGAATTATTCTTCTGATTTTAGTTTTACTGAAAATACACTCTGCTTGACTAAGTCAGGCCTCTCTGTGGCAACATGGGATTGGGAAGAGTTTGGGTACTGTGGATTCCAGAATCAGTGGGTGTACAGGCTGCTCCCTGTGTCCCTGTTCCAAGTATCAAAGGTTTCTCTTCACCCCCAGCTGCTCAGCTTTGGGAGTTTGCACCTAAATCAGCCAGTCCTCCTAAATCTACGTTTTTGTTACAGGATTTGAAGAAGGAGAGACTTTAATTTCAGTGTTTTATGGGTTTTAGATTCTTAATGAGATTTTTGGGTGGTGGTATTGTGCCCACCAAACCTATTGTCGAAGACATAGTTTTTTGTAAGGTAGGCCTTCTGTAAATAACAGAAATCTCTGTTAAGTAAAGATAGATTAAAAATGGTTTTAGTCTTGAGATAGTGCTTTTCTAGGCTTCAGTCTATTGCAGAATGAAGTGATGACGTTTCAAATATTCTTAATTAAAAAAATGTTTATTTTTCTGTGTCTAAGTACTACAAATTTGGTAAAACAGGCACTTCTATGTGTTTGTTACCCCTGAACATGCAATCATGGTATGAAGTTGCACCAGTCCACTGTTACTCACAATAGCCTGCAATTGCATTTATAACATCTGAACATTTTTCATGCTTAAAACAATAGTAATTCCTCACCACATTTGTGCATTCTTGACATGTTTTGCTAAATTGGTACATTAATCATTTCAGAGTTATGTGTCTCCCCGGTTTCTTAGTGTTAACAGAGCAACCAACCAACCCTCCACAGAGACTTCTGATTTTCCAAGTTAATGGAAAATCACTCTCACCAGCTCATCACTAACATACCAGTGAGCAGAATATTTGATTTGTAACAGTCTCTTGTTTGTTTTTTCTTTTTTTTTCATGGAGCACATGGAAACATGGATTCCTACAGATGAGCCCTGCAGTATCTGCACGTGTCTTGATAACAAGAAAATAAACTGCACGGTCCGACCTTGCCCAGCTGTCCAACGTAAGTTCATGTAGCTTTAATTATGATTCGACTTGAATTGATGCTTTTGGTACCTGGTTTTCTAGCTCTTATCCAAAATTGTTTCATGGATGTTTTCTTCTTACTCCAGCTGTTCATTGTGGTCCATGTGAAGTCTCACATCTGCGTCATGGCCCTGGCCAGTGCTGCCCTGAGTATGAGTGTGGTAGGTTTTTATAAACTCTTGGAATCTTCTTGATCTGTACTTTTACCAGACATTCCCAAGGTGTATGCAATCCCTTTTTTTTTTAATTTGATTCAATGCTGCATTTTGAAATGACTGAGTTCTACAATCATCCATGTGTAAAAACAAACAGCTCCTAAGGATACGAGTCTCCCTTCACTTCTTTGTCCCTCTTTCTGTAATACATGAGGAAGGGAATGCAGCAATTTGTTTTTGTCTAAGTGACATTGGAATGGTCTCTTTTCAGGCATCTATTTTTGCATGGTCTGTATTTGCACATGAGGTATAACATTAGAACCTTAATCCCCATAACCCAAGCTTGAACTCTTCCCTAAGATATTTTGAAAACAAACTCTGACCTATTGAACTCTAATGTACTTCATATTTTAGGACAGCGATTGAGTGCAGGAAAAAAAGTTTAATGGGGATGTGCATGTGTGTGTGTCTTTTCTTGAGGACTGACTGGTCAGACATGGTCTCAAACACTCTGAATTTCTGTTCTTAGTCTGTGATTTGGTTTCCTGTGATCTGCCTCCTGCCCCTGTCTGTGAGCTTGGCCGGCAGCTCACTCTGACCAACCCCGGAGAATGCAGACCAAACTACACATGTGGTAAGACATTTTTTCTTAGCAGGGAGTGATATTGGAACATTGCATTTGAGCAACACTGACAACTTCCTTGAGATATTATTCTTTTCCTCTCTGAAAGGTTTAATTTTGGAGCCAATGGACGTGTAATGATTTCACAGACTTGGAAGAAGGGTATTGTTGGCACTTTCTCAGTACACTCTTGAATTACAGACAAGAGAAACACTTTGCTCTTGGACATGTGTGCTCTGACCCTTATGTTTATTTTGTAAATCTTGTTTGTACGTGAGACAAGAATTTTTTGGCAGGGCCAGGAACTTTGTGCTGCAGGTTCAGGAAATCTTTGACCCGAGTCTTTTATATCTGCGTTCCTTCTTAGACTTTAAGTAGATTTATAGCAGCTTGCAGTAGCAATTAGTGCCTTGCTACCAGAGAACTGACTTGTTCACTCTCAGCACTCTGAAATTCCGTGAGTTTGACATGGTACCCACCTTTTCCTGGTAGCCTGCAACACGGAAGCATGCAGCTTGATTCCCAGACCTTCCTGCCCATCGCATCGGGAGCTGACCGTTACGAAGACCGGGTGCTGTGACAAATATGAGTGTACCTGCAGCTGTAGGAATGAAACCATGACCTGCCCTCTGGGGTATCTGTCCACATCTCTCACCAATGACTGTGGCTGTGTATCCACTACCTGCATTCCAGACAGGGTAAGAGAAAGGAAATGTCTCCTCCACGGATGAAAGTGTTGTTTATGAATGGAGTGGCAGCACCAAAGTGAGCAGGTGGTTGGCTAGTTATTAACAAACTAATGAGAATACTGGAAAATTATGCCAGGGCACTTTTAATTTGCATGTGGCTGAAAGAAACTCACTGTTACTTCAAAATGTTGCTTCTCTTATTGCAGTAATTTATTCTGGCATATCGAATCTGTTTTGGTGAATTTGAGATAATCAGATTTATATACACAAAATATGTAATACATATATTTTTATATATGTGCATTTGAGATTTATATGTGTGCCATTTAAATAAAGAAATTTGAAATTTAAAGGTCATTCCAACAGGAATTTGACAGTTAATTTTTAGATTTTTAATTTGATTGTGGGTAAGAGGTATATGCCTGTGGATCACTGCAGTTACTAGATATTCTTTCAATCCCTCACTAAATTTATTGAAATATTTGATATACCTTAGGCATAAAGTTCTTTGGTCTGTTGATTACCTTTGCTGCTGCTGGAGAAGGTGTTGTCTATAAGAACTGTATTACCACTTTTAAGATTTTGGCAAATTAATATTTGATCCCATTAAAGATTCACTAGGGTATATTTGTCTTATTTTGCCAACCTTTTATTTAGTTGTTATGTTTATCTTTTGGGTAAGGTTGCTTAGAGGAGAGACTGAAGGGAATGTTACCTTTTCATTACACCTTGACAGAGAGCTGCATTGTCTTGCAGCTCAGGAGTTTTAGCCTTTATTTTCTGTTTCTAAGTTCTTCATGACCTGGCATAATTAATTTTGTGTCTCTGGGACTTACTTGCTGTATCTATAAAAATAAATTATGTTCTTCTCTTTGATAGTGTGCTATAAAATGTACCAATAGGAAGATCAGTGTAAGAGATGGCACTGATTTTGGGGTAGCTGTGTTGGCCTAAGGATGCAGAAGAGGGAATGCTTTTAGCTCCAAATGGAATCTTTTCAGATCAGGTGATTTAGCTCTTCTACAGCACTCACTGTTTATGATCTCTAAATATTGTGTCACATTAGACTCTCAGGGAAACCGAGTCAGACCCTGGGGAATTCCACTTGAGATAAAATCTCTCAAATTTATTCTTTATAAAACAGTAGATTTGGTTGTGCTTAGTTTTCCTTTTCTCAACAGAATGGCCACAGTTTTAAGACCTGTAGCGTGTCTATGGGGTTCAAAATATTCCATAAAATTCATGGTGGGTTTCACACCTTAAAATACAGCATTTTGGAGCCAGCAGTGTGCTCTTTCATGTATTAATTGTTGCATTTAATAGGTGTGTGTGCACAACAGCAGAGTCTACTCCATTGGGACTACCTGGGAAGATGATTGCAGGGAATGCTCTTGCACTGATGAGAGGGATGATGTTACAGGACTTCAGATGATGGAATGTCATGACAAAGAGTGTAACACCTTCTGCTCTCGGGTGAGTAACATTTAAACCAGTCTTTTAGCCAGCAGGGCCCTGATTGGGATCTGAAATGATTGCTTTTAAACCTGCTTGTTTATAGAGAAACCAGAGAAAAATCGAAAATAAGTATTGTAGCAACGAATTATCTTGGGAATGGAGTCTAAGAGGGCCTGAGCATTACTGACTTTATTTTAGGGTTATTGTTTTGGGATCATATCTTGTAGCCAAGAAAATCAGTGACAAGTTTGTTTTATATTTTGATAAAAGAAAAACTGCATCCTGAAGTGTCTGTCACTTACAGCACTGGCACAATAAGTGTTCGTGATGTCTCAAGTTCAATTGCAAGTGTCTGTTCTAGCTCAAGTTCACTTTCTGAAGTTCACATTTCAGTTGCTCAGCTCAGCCCATTGTAGCAGTAATAACACCACATGCTGTGGCCTTTGGTATGCCCAGACATCTGCTCTGTGCTGTAAAATTCTGTGGTCTACTTCTGGAAGCCTGCAAAGCAAGTATGAGCTGCTTTGTTGTTACTGACATAGCTGGTCAAGCAGGAGCAGACAGAAAATTGGCACAAAAAGTTGGTAGGGGAATCTGACTTAGGTCAGATATTAGAAGAAGGTTCTTTGCCCAGAGGGTTGTTGGGCACTGGAACAGAGTTCCCAGGGAAGTGGCCGTAGCACCAAACCTGACAGAGCCCAAGAAGTTGAAGAAGGATAATGCTCTCAGGCTCAATGGGATTCTTGGGATGCCCTGTGCCAGGACCAGGAGCTGGACTCAGTTATCCTTGTGGATCCCTTCCAAGTCAGGATATTCCCTGATGTATGACTTGAAGCAGCTTCTCTCTAGTCCCTGGTCTCATGTGCTCCCAATCTGCAGGGTCCCTGAGGAGCACCCAGATGTGGCTGTTTGAGGTTCAGAATATTCTCTGTAGGTTTTTTTGACCTGGGGTTTTCCCCATAAATTTATTCTCCTTTGAACCATAAACTGAAACCCAGAAGAAGATAATTTGTTTTTCTCCCTCAGTGCAGAAACAAAGATGAGCTGGCTAATGCTATTCAAATCTGAGTTTATATTTGTTAGGCTGCCTATTGCATTAGCCCCCACAAAATTCCAACAGTTTACCAAGCAGCAAGTGCTTCCAAATGTGAAACATCATTAATAATGTGTCTGGAAGTCAAAGATTCACCTTGGGCATTGAGCGTTTTTATGCAGTAGCTCAAGTTAATTTTATGGTAGAAACTCTGCCTTGTCTGACTAGTTTTAATTTTTTTAAAAAAAATTTGCACTGATAGGTATTTTAAAACAGCTTAACGTTTCAGTTAAGCAAACCCATGTCTGATCATAAATTCTCCTTTCTGAAATTGATTGAGCTGACTGTGCCTTGGTTTTCTAAGAGTTTGAATTGCCTTAATGCTACTGTATTTCAATATCATTTAACTTATAGTTTCCGTGCCAGAATAAGGCTGGACAGCTTATAGGTATGTGTACTTGAGAAACTGAACAAAATATAAACTTTTTTGAGTAATATTTTCTTCTGCTGTGTCTTAAATGCTGTATTATTCTGTAGGACCAGAGGAAAAAAAAATCTATTAGGAAAAAAACCCCAACAAACTACTCTAATGATTCTGTAAGTGCAGATCTTGGTGAGAAAGTTGGAAGTTGCCAAATGCAGTGTAAAGCACAAGGATAGACAGGAGAGTTTTCAGCTTTTGCAGGAGATTCCCTTCACTTTCCATTTGTTGAAGAGACTTGTTTCTAGTATGGCAATTATTATGAAAGATTAGATCTGAAAGATCTGGCTGTGTTTTCAGCTCATAGCTACAGTTTCTTGACACTGCAATATCAAAAAAAAATCTGTTTAAATAAAAAGATTTGGTGGAAATGTTGCCAGTTCTTTTTGGGAACCTTTAACTTTCTTTGCTCCTTTAGTGGTTATCAAAGTTGCACAACTAAAACTGTAACTGTTGGACTACCTGGATAACTGGGGTTTTTTTCTATTTTTTAACTCCTACTTCAGTAAATGATATATATCAGGGATAGCAACAGTGCTGTAGTACAGTTTAAATTGACCTCAAAGCTTATTTTTCAGTTCAGATTAAATGGCATTGCAAGTTGTATTGGCATTAAATATGTACTTTAATCATGGATCATTATTAAGATGTTCCTTTTTTTGCTGCTCATGGTTATTAATTTCACAGTCAGGTGAAGTTGTGCAGTACCATTTTTGACTGTGCCATCTGACTGTTGGGAAAACAGCTTTCCATTTTTTTATCTAGCTACACAAAAAGAGGAAAAAATTCCCCCAAACCCCAAAACATGTACCAGCTTCTTCATGTTGATGAATGAAGGATGCTACTCTTATCCTTAGCGTGGCAAAATTAAACTCAAATCATGTCTGTAGTGGAGGTTTCATTTAAATTAACTAAGTTATTGGGTAATTCAAGTATTAGATTGTTATGACAAGAATGAAGCATAATTTTCTGGGAGAAGTGTTTAAGACAAAATCATTTAGCCAAGTGTTTGCAAATTTATTAGGTTGGATTTTCAAGTGTCTTAAGTAACATGAAATAAAAAACATTTTCATCTCACATGCAAGGAAGAAATGAATGGTGGCTTTAATATATGTTGACTACAGAAGCTAGGAATTTAATCCTTCAGTATTTTAAATGGATACTTTCCTTAGAAATAGCATGTAAATCATGGTAATAAATGACTTAATTGTGTATATTAAGAGGGTCAAAGAGAAGAAAATAAAGTAAAAAGAAGATGCTGTTTGAATATTAGGTTAGTATCTCATTTAAAATCTTTGAAAGCCTTGTTGGGAGGTAATTTCTAACATCCTGCTTGCATTTTTAAAGCATATTTTATTATGGGAATTAGGAAATGATGCCTTATTGTTCCTGAGACTTGCAAACACAGAATGAAGTCCTCACCTGGAGTAAGTGAGTGCAGCTCCAGGGGAGTCTCTGTAATTGTGCTGATTCACCACTGAAGATTTTGCTTTCAGCATTCCAAGTTAATTTATATCCATCCCACTGGGTTTTTCTCCATCTTCAGTGTCTTTGGTTCCTCACACTCTCTAAGTACCATCTTCTCAATATGTAAAAGGCAAACACTGGAGCCTTCTTTGAAATGCTTGTGGAATAATTTCTATTCTTTGTTGGCCAAAAGGCAGCTGGCGGAGTTTTCTGCCCAAAACCTTGGCACCCAGGAAAAGATGAACTTTTCCTGAGCAACACTATGACTGAAGGGGTGAGTTGAAACTTGAGAGCTGCTCGTGTTACCCTCAATTCTTCCCTTATGGAGCAGGGAGACTTGTTTAGTTCTGTAATTCTGTGATTCTGTTTAGTTCTGTGTAATTGTGATTTGCCTCTGGGTGACAAAGAGCCCAACACTTACTGAGGGCTTCTTCTCAACTCTCTGTTTAAAAGCTAAAAAAAAAACAAAAACAAGTCAAGAGATGAAAAAGAGGAATAAAGCAGTGGATCTAGTTTAGAAAAGGGAAAAAGCAGGAGACAAGTATAATATTGACTGTAAGTGGCTTCCTTGAACATACCATGACAAACACTGGCTTTTCTATGTGCTGATGTCTGCAAGGTAGAAGAGGAAAACTAGTTAAAGTGATGAATACTGCTTTACTTTGCCTTGTTCAGTCTAGCATTAACCTTCAGCACAATATTTGAGGCTTGTCAGATATCCATGTTCATATGGAATATTCCTGGTAGCATATGTTCTTTGTAAATAATTCCTCTAATTGGAAAAAACCCACAAACAACCCCACGATAAGAAAACAAACAAACCACATCTCCAAGTGCACAATCCATTTTCTTTTTCAAAAAAAACATTACCAATTTTAGAGTTAAATATAAAATAAAGCTTTTGTTATTCCTGTAGACCCAAGTTTCCATGGTGTGGTGAGTTTGATGAAAAAGTTGCATCTCATACATCACATTTTATGGCATTATATGAAATACAGTTCTATATGAAAGTCCAGTGATTATTGAGGTTTGCTAATGTGCTTCATGTTACAAATCAGAGGTAGTTCATGAAGGGAGGGGGCAGTTGGGAATACTTCAGTAATTCAGTTCAAAGGGGTTGAGCCAGTTAGAATTATGCTTATCTTCATTGGCATTTTTCACATGAACAGTATTTTCTGTGGCAGTGCATCTTTCCTTCAACTCTGTATTGAAATCAGTGTTATGTTTTGCCCCCTGGTGACTGCCTGGCTATTAAATATAGAATATATTATTTCTAATTAGATTAAAGCTCCTTGCTTTCTTTCACTTAGATTCTCCAATGTTTGAGTATTTTTGTATTTGCCTCAGGAGATGAATATGTATTAAAAGTGAGAATTGGGATTCCTGTTGTGTTTGGTGTTTGAGTTTTTTTTTTTAAGTTGACCTATTTATGATTTTGATTTCCTTGGATTCATAAGATTTTTTTAATTCTCTGTTCTATGAATGTATCAGAGGGCTTACTGTTCAATTATGATTTTCATGCTGCTTATTTCATTTTCCATGATTATTAGGTTTTGATAAGTTACATTATCTCTAGTGTTTCACAGTAATTTCATTTTGTTATCTTAATTTGTAGATTTTTTTTTTTTAGATACCTTTTGCAGTTAATGTATTGGCTTCTGTTGTGATAGACTTAGCAGTGCTGGGTTAATGATTCAACTTGATGGTCTTAAAGGTCTTTTCAACCTAAATGATTCTATGAAAAGATGGAATGATCAGTCAAAGCTGGTCCCTGGACTACATGTCTGACCAACTTATCTCTTCCCCATCCTTAAGCACAAGGCAGAGAAATGTCTGCATGTGCTCACACTGAATCCTACCCTTGAATTCTCAGGAGTGGGAAGGGCAGCTGTAAGTACTGATTAACATCCAAGGTGCCACAAGAACGATTTTTACCTTTAATTTTCTTTTATAAAAGGTAAATATTTGAGATTTGGTTTTTATTTTTATATAAGTGTCTTGTATGTAAAAACACTGTTTTAATGTAGTGGGTTTGTTTAAACTGGATGTATATTCACATATAGGTTTCTCTCAAAATTTGCCAGATAGCAGAGCAATTCTGACAAACTTAGGGACTTATTTTTCTTTTTCACTCAGAGCTGTATTATTGAAAAGACTTGCTCCTTACCATTTACTGATGCATAAAAGAAACTACACAAAGCCCACTAATTAATTTGCATGACCTAAGCAAGGACAGAACCCATAGTCCATGTTGCTGAAGTGAATATGGAACTAATGAGATAAGAATTTTGCTTCTAATGTTCTGTACATTTTGTGTTTTCAGACAAGTAATGTTAAAGGTTTAACAGGATGCTGAGCTGGGTCAACCACTTGTAAGAGCAATGTGTGGCCTTACAGTTGTTTTTGAAATTTGCCTTTTCCTAAAACATCACTAAAAATCAAGGTTTTGCTTTAGGATCCATTTCTTCATTTGTCTTTTGACCCTGGATCAGTCCTTTTCTTTTCTCCCACAGGGGTACAAGTATGTTGTCCCAGAAGGGGAGTGCTGTGGGAGATGCCAGAGAGTTGCCTGTGAGGAGCTGCAGTTTCGGGCTCGAGGTGATGCAGATCCTCCATTGCATCAGGTGAGGTGCCAGTGGTGTGGACATTTCCTCTTCCAGCCAGAAACACCCTGGAATTATTTTTTCTCCACCAAAAGAGATGGAGATACCACCTATTTCTTAGACACATCAAGCAGTGCTGAGGAACAAGATTTTGAGTGGCATGTGACTTACCCATTGAATTCCAACAAGTAAATCCCCCCACCCTTCCCTGGGTCATGTTTTGTGTGAAATAATGATTTCAGAGGTAGTACCTCAAAAGAATGATAGTGGGACATAATGTCTCCCTGGCTATCAGCTATATGTTGAAATTATCCCAATCAAGTTGTTTTGCTCTGTGGACAGCAGGTGAGTGGGGTAGTAGATTGCTTGATTTTCACAGCTTTACTCAAATAGAATATCCTATTTGAATATCAGGAAGTAAATGAGGATAGAAACCTGAATTGTTCTATGGTTGCTAGAGATGATTGCTGTATGGCAGATCAGACCACAGTGGTCCAGATCACACTTGTTTTCTGCTCAAAATAACAGTTTATTTTCAGCCTCTTCCCTTAAAATTCAAAGACCCACTGAAGGAAGTGAGTGTATGCAACAGCTATTTAAAATACATTGCAGATACTTGGATATTTGTTTTCTTTTCTTCTCTACAATTTTAATTCCTCCAGGCTATTCAGTATTCTATCCCTAACCCAACCACCTCTGGCAAGCTTTTGCCAACCTCAGGAGCATTAAATTGGTTAATCCTATGTGCAGCTTTGAATTCAACAATTGCAAAAAAATTAAATATGTTTTAAGTAATAGCTCTTCTCTACATATTTTCCACCTTAGTGTTGTTCTTTATAATGTATCTGTGTCTTTATCTACATCTCACATTCACATAATTAAATATTAATTTTTAATTCATTCTTTAACAAGGGAATCTGCTGCTGTCTTAAATCCCCAAGTGTGTTCATGTATGATTTGGCAGTTGGCCTCTTCCCTGATTTTAACGAGGACATTTCTTAATATGTATCAATATTCTTCATAAAACAAGCCTTTAGAAGGCCTATTTAATATTCACTGTGTCATGCTGTGTAGTCTTTCTTGCTGTGTCCTCTTTCAACTCTTGTCATTAACTGAGAGCTAAATATTTCACATGTGAGAGGAAAGTGTTCCCTAAGGGCAAAGATGTTTGAATTTACTGTAGTTGAAGGTCTGATTTTTCACTTTCACTGTTCTTGAGCTGTATTTGGAATGGTACCAGTGAGGCATAAAGCTGCAAAGCAATGACCAGCACTGAACTGTGACAGCATCTTCTTTCTGACCTGTGGTGATGTCCCTTCCCATAAATTGCGCTTAAAGTTCCTGCTCTGACTGACCTGTGGGTGATTATAATCAGTAAAATTATCAACAGGATCTGGTTTCTTCTGTATTTCTGAGTGTGTTCTGGTCTAGAGACTGTTGCCAAAAACGTTTTAGGGCTTAGCTGGCCTGATTTGCAGCAGGTTCCAGCAGAAAGAGGGCTAGCTCAGCCACGGTGCAAAGCAGTGCACCTGGGTACCAGGCAACAAATACAGATTTTGGTGTGCATAGGAGTCCTTCATATGTTATTTGACCTTTATTTCTGACCTTCCTGTAGTTCCTATTCTCTACACCCCAAGCAGCAGGTTGTTCCATAAACTGATTGTCATGGATTTGTGGAGAGCTGGTGAACTTTTGGCAAACTTTTGGCAAACCAGCACTTTGCCTCCGATGGTCTTCCTTTTACCTACAGCACAAACAGAGCTGCCTGTATTTAATCATTGGACAATTTCCCATCAGGTCGGCACAGAGTGGAGATCTCCCTTAAACCGCTGCGTCATCAACTCGTGTGTCCAGGTGAACAACGAGGTTTTTGTGCAGCAGAGGAATGTTTCCTGTGCTCAGATGGATGTTCCTGACTGCCCTGAGGGAACTGAGCTACAGTGCAACCAGATAATAGACTGCTGTCCTTCCTGCAGATGTGGTAAGGTTTTGTGTGTGACAAATGGAACTCACTAAAGAGAATCTCATGTGATGATCTCCTGTTTCTCAACAGCAGCTTCAAAAGTTTGTGTTGTGCAAGTGTAGTCCCACTTTGAAGTGTGTAACTTAGACATTGAGTACAGTAGCACCTGCTGCTATTGCTTTCTCTTTCCAGCTGATGTTTGCTGTCTCCTGTTGAAGCTGTTTTGCATTTCTTCAGAGACACATACCAGAAATTCTCCCTTGTGAGGGTGGCAAGGTCCTAGCATAGGTTGCAGAGAAGCTGTGGCTGCCCCATCCCTGGAAGTGTCCAAGACCAGGTTGGATGGGGCTCTGAGCAACCTGGGGTAGCGGAAGGTCTCCCAGCCCATAGCAGGGACTTGGAACTGGATGGACTTTTAAGGTCCCTCCTGAATCAATCTTATGATTCCATGATTCCTAGCACAGACTTGACTCAAAAGTCCAAATTAAAAGAATTGGCTAATAGGCCTCTGTCTAGGAGGACTCACAGTCTTATTTAGTTGACAAGTATGTGAGGAGAGGATATACATCCACTAACTTGCAGAAAACCTGGGTGCATCTTCTGAGAATGTGAGGCTTCAACTGGAGGAAAAAGTTCATTAAAAATAGCTCAGCAAGAGATATTTTGATGTGGAATTAAGGACAACTCTGAAAAATTGCCTCCTTTCAAGGTATAACGTAATATATATGCCTCTTTACAGTGAAACTCGATGTGAATTTCTTCAAGTTGGAACTATAATAGGTCAAAAAAGCATACCTGTGATTCATTAAGTCTTGATACCTTCATCATAATGAAAATGCTAATTGGAATTTTGTTTTTTCAGTGCCCCTGAGTGGTTGTCCTTTGAATGGCACAGTTATTGCGGTAAGACACAATTCCTTTTACTTGTGATGGTGAGAGATTTAGAGATATGAATGAGCTCCTGGAGGAGACACACTTGCCAGACTACACGTACAGAGACTTTTTTCAGACAACCTCTGCAAGTGAGACCTTGGAGTAAAAGCAGTGGCAAGGGGCTCAGCCTGTATGTTCAGCTGGTGACCTTGCCATGGACTTGCTATGTGACAAGGAGTATCTCTGCAGAATGAGGACATGTTTTGAAAGGATGCTTGAGAAAAGTACTTAGAAACTCTGATAATTTGCATTATATAATGTTTTGGAGGCTACCAAACACACAGGAAACTATCTGCGAGGGTTAATCTCAAAAATGATCCTTGCCCACCTTGGGGAAGCAAAAATTTCCCATATTTTACTTAGAGGATAAGGCAGATTAAAAAAGGATGGGGGCTTGCTCCACCTGTGTGGAGTGAAAGGTTTTCCTCCTTGGCTATTAGCAGGAAGAGGAAAGCTGAGCTTCCTCACTGTTTGACCTCTTTTCCCTTTCAAGATCCCTGCTGATACGCCCTCTGAGGAAATTTTTTTCTCGACTGTGTATTTAATGGGAAGATTAAGACATGTTTAACCCAGCCCATGACAGTGGGAATGATGGGAATTAAGCATCTGATCTCATTTATGCCGAATCTATCTTTGGAGAGCTCTGTCAATTGTCCATTGTTTCCCTAAATCCATATTCTGGCAGCATCTCTGGTGTCAAAGAGCTCTCAATATTCTCATCATTCCCCAGGGAAACAGGTTCTCTTTAGTCACTTAACCTAAATTTTGACCTACGTGTTCTTACTCTGTCAATGTATGTCTTCCTTTTCCATTTATTTAAAGGTAAATTTCCTCAAATCTCTTTATATTTTGGAAATGTGACAGAGAGATCATTTCTTCATCTATTCCTTTTGATTTGGACTTTTTTTCATAGCTGATAGGCATAAATTTTTCAGTTGGTTTGAGCTAAAGCCCATGTCATCAAAGATCCATTGTTCTGCAGGGATTACTTTCCTGTAGAATTAAATGAAAGGAGTGACTGCCTTTCTTGTCAGGACAGTGATTTTAAAGTGATAAAATCTGAAATAATCTGCTTTCTCTTTGATCCCTCTACTTGTCCCCTCTATAGGAAAAAAAAAAGCTAGTTTGTGGCATTGCAGAAAGATTGTATTTGTAGGGAATGTCAAGGAAAATACTCATTAACAGCTCCTGCCACTTTCTGTTATAGAGGATATATATATATTCTGTGTTACAAATAGAAGTTGTCTTCCCAGTTGTCTGCTGTTCTTTCATGACCAATTAATTGTTTCCTTGTTCAACAAAATGTTTACCTGAACTCTCAAGTAAAGTCTTTTTTTCTTCTTTTCAAGCATTTTAAAGTATTCAAAAATAAAACATAAGGAAATTTGAAACAAAATGTCCCATTGAAGGCCAAATGAGAAGTATTTGTATTTTGAAAGCTTAGAAATAAAATATTTAAGCTCTTACAATATAAAAAAAGTTTCTCTATTCAGATTTTCCCAATTTGTAATCAATTTGTGGAGTGTTTCAGCTGAGCAAAACTACATTTTGATTAATCCTTATTATATTAGAACTTGTTAGAATAAGCCATTAAATGAAGCTAGTTTAATTGAAAAGTTCATTAATTTTAAGTTAATTAGCTGTATGTCTGGAAGCTTTTGAGCAGCTGCTGTTATTACATCTTCGTCATGTACTATTCTCTGCTCCAATGACCGATTCCACAGTCCAGGTCAGGAAGGAAGATGTGGTGTCCACAGAAGTTTATATTTCCTGGATTTCAAGACCTTTATTCTGAGTCCTTTAAGAATTGGTTTCAAGTTTCATTTTATATCAAGGGAAAACTTTGCTGCATTAACTCATTCATTGAATAGTTCCAAGTTTTGAGTCTTTTACTGCTTTTCTGGTAACTGACTGTGTCCTTAATCCCTTTACATTTTTCTCTTGTATCTGGTTACCAATATTATATTCCAGTAATTTGGTGTATTGCATTCATTCTGCTGTTCTTAACAATGCTATGGGCTTGAAGTGCAGACTGCCAAGCAGGTGGCTGTATTTACCAAAAGGCTTATCTATATCGCTCATCTGTTTTCCCAGGCTTTTACTGAGTGGCATTTTTGAAGGAGATCTGAGTGGATTTGGGCTTTATGCAGGTTATTTTGGCTGCATGGGGTTAGCAGATGGATTTCAATCCAAGTTAGCCAAGAAAACACACGATAGGTGTGTTATACAAAGGGAAAAATATGTATCAATCCATTATTTGGTTCAGTTCTGTCATGGTAAGAAAACCTTGGATGGAGGTAAGACCTTCCCTGAAAAGTCTGAGGCATTTTTGTACGAGGATTTTGTTTCAACACATCTCTAGGAATCCCAATGTTCCTGCCTGTAACTGGGATTTTAACTTAAACTCTACTTTATCCATTTCACATTTGATATAAATTCACATTTATCTATCTGTTTCGTATTTAATTGAAATGTCAGAACTGTTGTCAGAACTGTGGTGTTAAAGCCTAGAGCTACTGGCATCTTCTTTGATAAACATTTACTTCTAGAAGGCCTGAATTAAGTATGATTTTGGTATTAAACTGAACAAACCCAATCGCAGTTTGAAGAAGGTCAATTTGTTGGCATCTCCCAGACGTGCAAGGCTTATGTGTGTGATGCTGTGACTACTCATGTGACTGGATTGAATGCCATGTGGACTGTACCAGAACTATGGTACTACTAGTGCCTGAATGCTTTCCAAATCTGAGATTAAACAGGAAATTTGGAGTTTCATATTGTATTTGCTTTGCATGTGTTGTGGTTTAACCCTAGCCAAAACTCAAGCTTACTTACTCCCCCATCCTGGGGGGGGGGTCTTCCTGGGATTAAGAAGAAAATTGGAAGGATAAAAGTTAAAATACTTATGGGTTGAGATAAAAACACTTTAATAGGGAAAGGAAAAGCCTTGCATGCAAAGTAAAGCAAAGCAAAACAAGGAGTTCATTCACTACTTGCCATGGGCAGGCAGGAGTTCAGCCATCCCCAGGAGAGCAGGGCTCCATCACACGCAACAGAGACTTGGGAAGACAAATGCCATGACTCCAAGTATCCCTCCCTCCCTCCTTCTTCCCTCCACATACCTATGATGCCATATGGTCTGGAATATCCCTTTGTTCAAGTGGGGTCACCTGTCCCAGCTGTGTCTCCTCCCAATCCCTTCGTGGTGTGGCAGAAGGAAAAGTCACAAAGGCTTTGGCTCTGTGCAATCCCTGCTCAGCAATAGCAAAAACATCTCCACATCTCACTCCTGTGTTCAGCACAAATCCCAAACACAGCCCCATGCCAGCCACTGGGAAGAAAATTAACTCCACCCCAGCCAAAACTCACACACCATCCCTCTCCCATAAATGAATGTATCCTCATGCCTACATCCACTGAGGTGTTTTGACCCTCCAGATGAAGGACATTCACCACAAAAGGTTAAATCAGGAAAGGTGAGGAGTCCCATGTTGAGGTCTCAAGCTGACAGATCTCCCCACAGATATTGCCTTACCTATCATGTTTTATGTGGAAGATCTTTTTTATGGACCTTCAGAAAACCAGAAAAAAGTAATTATTGTTGCTGATGCTTTATAAAAAATGAATGAAGCCTGAAGGCCTCTGATGTCCTGGGCTACAGAATAAGAACATAGTTAAAATTCTTTCATCAGAACATATGTCCTTCAGGGTATATGCCAGAGTATTGGCTCTAAACTACCCACAAGTGCATTACCTTTACACAATTATTTTATTTTGCTTCATTTGTTCCATGAGTTGTTTAATTATTACTAGTGTGTAATAATTAAAAATGGAATCTAAGGATATACACAGTATGTAGCAGGAAATTCCTTTTCCAAATGAAATCAACAGTGACATTCCATCAATTTTTTGAGGCCCAATTCAAAGCTTTCATAATCTAGCAATATGAATTGTCTGTTTACCTTATTTATTAGATTTTACAAGTGCTTGGTGAAAATCTTGAATAGACTCCCCTTTCTTCAGCTTTAGTGGTTTGTTATTTTGGAATTGAAAGGCTCTGCACTTGAGCAGAAGAAAGAATTTTTATTCAGAATACTTTTCAGTGCTGGGAATCCAATTACTAACTCCACATCCTTTTGTTTCCCATTTATAGTTTTGGCATTTTTGCTCCATATGTGAAATGTCATTTTTGCTTTCTTTAAAAAGGTGATGGGCTCCAGCAAACAAGGTGCTGGGGAGGAGCTCAGGGAATTCAAATTGTGGGCCAGCTCAGCCACTGATTTGCTTGTAACTATGGGCAATCAGGGCAATCAGGAATGCTGTTTTTGTTTTACTTGGTTCTTTCTCAATTTTAAGCTTTTAGGCCTTTAGAGATTCCAAGCACTATTATTACAAGAACAAAACCAAGCAATTTCTGCCCATCATCTGTGGGTTGTGTGGCTCAAGAACAAAAACTCGTTGGTGAACCAATTCATTACAGTTGAAAAATGAACTGTTGGCAACCACATAGTCAGGATAGCTCATGACAAAATCTTCCTCATAACTTTGAAGGATTTCTTTCTTGCTTGATAGCTTGGTAAGCAGCAAAGTAAGAAATGCCAATGCCATGCCTAAGATTAAGGACTTCTAAAGGATTTTCTTGGAAAATAGCCTCATGCTCTGCTGCTTGTTCTGGAATTAGAGATGCAGAATGTTTGGGTCTTTGGAAACCGAGGGCATTGCTTTTCTTATTTCTCTAGCAAAGAATTACAACACAAAACTTGAAGAGATTTAACCTAGATAAAATCTCTTCTTTATATGAGTTTTACTGAAGGGACAGTCACTCACTGGCAAACCGGTTCTAATGTTTCAGCCCAGGAGGCGCCTGATGGTGGATCCATGCACGTCGTGTGACTGCTCCTTCCAGCCGATGGCTCGGAAATACACCCTGAGCTGCACGAAACTGAACTGCTCACCATGCCCAGTGGTAAGTGTGAGTGGTCTGGATGTTCTGGTTAAGAATGTGTCTGATGAGAAGGTCCTGTCCTTTACTGCATGCACCAATTTATGGCTTGAGTACAACTCTGGGACCTTTTGCCTTTCTTCCATTTTTTTTTTTTCCAGAAAGTCATGGCTCTGTGTTCTTCCCATGAATTAGATAATATAATACCAATTCTGCTCTAAATCCACAGTGTAGGAAAGATGACTTTACACGTTTTATTGTGTGTTTTATATTACTTTTAGGGCAATATGAGGTTTGGCAAGTGATTTGCAGCAGGACCTGCTGTGTCCCCTTTCCTACAGTGTTATCCAGGGACAGCCAGATCTCCATCCTTCAGGGTTTTCCTGTGACTACTCCTAATTGTCTAAGCTCAGTAGTATTTCTGTCCGGTTCCCAGCCATGCCTTAGGTGATTTGAGGTGATTGTCCTCATCAGTTCCACTGGCATTTTTGATGTCTTTGCTGCTGTTTTGCTGCCGTCGCCTGCCAGGAATGAGTTTGGCTGGGAAAGCCAGAGGCAAGTAGGTCCCATTTTTGCTCCACTGACCAACAATGTGGCTGGAATGCCTGACCAGCTCTGCCCCATCATGTGTTTTTCTCTCTTGACATCAATATATCAAGTAGAAAAAGACCTAAGGAAATTGCAGGGGCTGGTTTAATATCCCTGTGTCCAAGGAGCATGGACCAGCAGCTAAGCTTCACAGAAAAAGGCTTAAATGCCCATTTCTCTTCTCCCTTTTCCTGGATAATGGATGGACCCCAATTGCCTGTGTGAGCTGTGGCTGTGGCACCAATAATCCACATTTTTAACGTGATCATATGGGATTCCTGACTGATATCCAGGAGAGGCATACATTGATAGGGTCTCTGGGAAAGAGACGGGCAGAATTTTGGATAAGTCCAGTTTTCAATCCCTAAGGAGAAATGGAAAAGACTGGAGATGTAGTAAGTCAAGTCTCTGTGGAGAGTCATCTCTACTGATTAAAGAAATACAGCAAGACTGCAGCCTCAAATGATGTCCTGACACCTCTTATCCTGAAGGATTGTCAGCTGACCTGTTGAGACTAGGAAACTTCCAAATACTGCCTGGGCACAGGGCAACCCAAGCCTGTGACAAAAGGGACAATCTGGAATGCTTTTTGTGATTCTGGATTGTAATATTACCTCTCCTGTAAGGTATGATTATAGGCACAGGCTTATGAAATGAAAATGAATGGCTCACTGCTGAGCATCTTTCTCACTTCCACACAATAGAACCTGGCAGATCCATGACAAGAACAGATACATTAGAATGAATCTGTGGCTAGAAACATGTGTGCATGTGTATATCCCCCCAAAAAAACCCCAAACAAATATCCATTCTTGCTGCTCAATGCAAGAAGTCAGCTGTAGAAATTAAAGGTAGAGGAATGAATTTAATACATGGTAAAAAGAATGGAGAAACATTCCCCTCCTGCTTCTTTCACCACCCACACAATTCCCAAACAGTTCTTTTCCCCACCTGACCCAAATGTACAGACTAAACAGAAAACCCTGAAGAAAGGGCCATTTCCAGTTGGGATTAAGGACTTGTGTTTAGGAGATGTGCAGCTACCCAGGGGAAGTTGCAGGTCTAGGTACAGATATCACTTTCAAGCCATTGTAATGAATCTGTGCTGCTTGAGGGGGGGAAAAAAATATCAAATAAGACACGATCTCCATCCCCCTTAGTCCAGTGGGATTCACACAGTCTTGGATCTTTCCTGTCTCAAAGTCTTTGTGATATACTCAGATTAAAAGCAATTCCTTCATAATGGATAAAATAATGGGTTAAGAAGCACCTGACTTTTGAAAGTAAATGCACTTGTAATTGAAGTGCAGCCAAATGCAGCATATTCTGCTGGTGGGGGTCGTTTTTTGGGTCATTTATGACCTGCTTTAGGTTCATACAGTTTTTCCAGTGGAGCAAGTTCACCTGAATAACAATGAACTAGTCTTCTTCCCATGATTTAATAGCAGCACCCCCCCACCTCCCTAAATTCTCTTTTTAAAAAAACATATGGATAACATGCATGCCTTCACTCAAGCTGAAAGTGTTTGTTGCCTTAATGTTCAGCTCATCATAAGCAGCTGTTGGTTATCTGGAGCAGCTGGAGACATTACTGTGGGACACTTCATGTGTTGACTCAGTTCTTTTCTGGTTTGGGTTTCTCTTTTTCCTTTCCGTTATCCACTCTACATCTTTCTTCCTCCCCATTTAGTGATGTTCATTGTCCCATTCTCTTTTCCTTGCCACTGATTTTTTCCTTCTGTGCTGTTTGTTCCCTCCCTCCTTCTCATGGCAGGGAAGCTTTTATATTTGGAAGTAAACTTTCCTCCCTATTGTACAATAAATCAATACAAGGATTAATGCCAACCTTTTAAAAAAGGAAAGTGTGCAACTAATTAGATTAAACTAATCTAATCCTAGTGTTTTAAAAAACATTTTGCTGGCTATCACTTTGTCCACTGTATTCTTCTTATTTTGTTTAACCTTTCCTGTAATTTAAATCCAGAAAAATGTCCTTTACCTTCTAGAATTACAGAAGGCAGGATATTCCTGGCTCTTGCTGTGGAAAATGTGTGCCAACTTCCTGTGCAGTCAGGCTGAAAGATGGAAGGGTTCAATATCTTCAGGTGAGTTTTAAACACTCTTTTCCTTATTTAAGAGTAAATATATCACAGGTTTTTGCTGAACCCAAGGAAAGTGCATTCTTCCTCTCATTTTTTATTAGGTAATATGGCAGCTTTTCTATCTCAATGACTGACCAAGAAAGTCAATTTGTTTGTTTGTGAATTTAAAAATAGGAGACTTCACACCACAGTGCAAAATTGTAGAGGGAGATTCTAGATGCACCTTTAAGCATGAATGTTATCCAGGAATTTTAACTGGAATATAACTCAAAGGTTGTGTAGATGTAGCAGCTGGGTACAAGTTTTAGTGGTTGCCTTGGCAGTGTGAGGTCAATGGTTGGACTCGTTCTTAAGTGTTTATTCCAACATAAATGATTCTATTTGGGAGTGGGTTTATGTACTTTTTTAAATAAGATCCCAACTCAGCCAGAAGGTAAAGAATTATATGTGTATGTCTCTTTAAAAGGCAATTCATAGGCCAAAATCCCAAGAGAATATTCTTTTTTAAAATTTCTTTAAATTCCTTCCCTTTTAAGAGCTGGAAAAGGTCAGGTTTTGTCAGTCTTGACAGAGCTGTAATGAATATAGCTATAGAAATAAATAGAGGATGACAACTTTGTTGATAAACAATTCTATTTACTAAAGATTTCCATGTTTTATGAATGTCACCATCATGGCAAAGTAATTGAAATATCAGTCAATGAGTGAACACTTGATGTCTCATGTTGTTTCTGTGCAAAGCTAACAGCCCTTGAATCTTTACAGCCAAATGAAACACTTGAGGATGGCTGTGATAGTCACTCCTGCAAAGTAAATGAGAAAGGGGAATTTGTCTGGGAAAGGAAAATCACTTCCTGTCCTCCATTTGATCCCAGAAGATGTTTGGCTGAAGGAGTAAGTAATGAAATGGGTCCTGTTTTCAGGTTTCCTGGGGGACTCCGCCATGGTTTTGGTGCTGTATGTGAGTACCTTGTGCTGGGGTGGGAAAATCCTCTCCCAGCACCTTGGTTAAACTGAATTTGAACTTGGAAGTTCAGAGAGATGCAAGTTTTCTATGTTTTAAAGTATATATTGTTTTTTTGTTGGACTGTACTGCAGGGGAGAAGCTGAGCTTGCAGTAGTTCTGTTGTGGAACATCATAGAAGAATATGAAGCTGAATATTTGAAATATCAATCTTATGAAAATGGTTCTTCCAACAATATATATTTAAATGTTTTATTTATATAAAATATATAAAATTTTTCAGTTTGATGTCCAGAGCAAAATTGTTTGAATAATTACCTTAAACTGAGGACATTTTTCCTCTGCCCTTTTGTGAAGTTAAGAAAAGGAATTTTCACAATGCTGTTGCAAGAGCTCAAACTTCCACCTGCTCCTGTTTTTTTGGGGGGCATGACAAGAAGCAGGAACCCTTTCATAAACTTGTGCCCAAACCTCTCTCCTCATACATGTGAAGAAAATGGAGAATATGTTTTGTATAATGCAGGAAAAAGAAAGCTTCCACAGTGCATTTCTCCCTCTGTGAAATCACTGTAATACAGGGGGGTTTATATAAATGAAGATCTAGAAAAATGCTGCATGAAGTTAAGGCTTGGGGTTATTGTCATACTCTAAAGGTCTTTGTGGAAAAACAAAACCAAACTTTTTAACCAAAATTTCTCAAAGTGGATTTATTCTCCTCCTTTTCACCCACAGCTGAGCTAATTCAGATATAAAACTAGTGATTTGTATCTAGTTGCAGATGGAAGTTTTAGGGGTTTTTGATTAAAAGATCCTCCAAGTATTTTCATGTAAGCTCAGGGTTTAGTGCACCAGTGGCATCACCCTGCTGAGTAAATATTGCTCCATTTTTCCTTTCACTATGGGTTTTCAACAGTTTGCACCATACATACATTCCCTGATAATTATTTTCTGTGTGGTAATAATAAAACAAGAAATACACAGTTTTTGGCTGTTAAAACTCACTTGACATATGACATGTATTAGGCTGATTTTTCTGTACACTTTCATCTATGTTGCTAAAAACATCAAGAGTGACTGTTTAACTTTCTTAAGCAGGTATAAGACTTGAATGCTGTTGGTTTTATCACTGTGTTTTCCAGGAATTTATCTGTATTCAATGTCTTTACTTCAGGAAATTCCTAATAGAAGGTAAAAGCCGTGTTTTCAGGTGTTGAACTTGCCAATATAGTCAATTATTTTCCATCCTTAAACACAGTCACAAGTTTAAAGCATGAAAATTGGTAAGGAGAAGATCACTAATGTAGATTCGTAATTTTGTACAGTATAGAAATATAGGTGAGTTTACCAATCTTTACACATCCCTTGTGTTCTTTTAGCAGAACAAAATTTGTGGTTTTTTTGTTGTTGTAGGGCAGAATTGCAAAACTTGGCAACACCTGCTGTGACACATGTAAGTAAATAAGTCAGAATTCTTGTATGGAAATTAATTTGTAAATTACTGTGTAAGGAGGTATATTTTGTACAACATGCAGTTTACTGAAACAGAGCTAAGCAATGTGGTTGTAATAAACCATCAAAGAAGTCCCCTCTCTGATTGGGATCCTGCTGTCATGTTTTGTCATCTAGAACATGTGTTTTGACAACATTCACAAGTGCTTAGAAAGAAATAGATACTCTCCACATTTTATCCAGATGTTAGTTATGAATGTTTTATTTTATTTTTCATCCAGTGATAACAGCAACTGTAGTGCACAGGCAGCTTGACAAGTGACATAACCTGATACTACTGAATGTGTGAGGAAAACACTTCATGAATAATCAATCAACTTGAAATTAATTTAGCAAAAAAACCCTAAACAACCAAAACCTGGTGGTAGTAATTGTTTTTGATAGTATAATAATCAAAATATGACAGGGGAAATGCTTGACCCAGGTACATTCCTATGAAACAGCCTGACTGCATCTTAAATTTGGCAGTTTGGGACCCAGTCCTGTAACTCTTAATTTCAGGCATCCAAATGTCAGCCAAGTTGGGAGTGCAGGAATGGATTGCTTACATAAGCAGAGGGTTGAAGGGTTGGGTTCTCATTTCTAAAATGAATCTCTGATGCTTTTGTGCACAGATGACCTCTGTTTTCGTTCTCTGTGAGTAAAAAATTAATACACTGGATCATGTAAAATTTAAAAAAAGTAACAAAAGATTGATAGTCTCTTTTAAGATCCGAATATCATCATCTTGCCTGTGTTCAGTTATGTCTTTTGATTTTTTAATTTTCTTTTTAGCTATGCATGTGCTAATAAATAAAAGATGGCCAGCCCATCACCACACTGGCACAGCCACTGCTGCAATAATACCCCTGATGAAAGATGTTCACTCTTAGAGAGTTTGCAGCTATTGCCTGTCTATGTAATCACTGAGCTCCAGCTTGAGAGATAGAAGGCAGGGAGCTATTGAGACAGACTGTCATCAAATGGATCAAACAGGTCATTTAATTCAGGGAGTTTTGATCTGACAGGCTTCAAGTAAGGAATACTCAAAATTATTTATTAACAAAAGCAGATTTTAAGATTTCAAAGAAGGGTGGTAGGCACACTGTGCTAATTGAGAATGCCAATCAGGAGGAGAAACCCAGTCCCAGTTGAGCAGAGCTCCATACAAATATTTATTTAAGTTATAATAATTTAAAAGTGATGCCCCCTTGCAGCTGCAAAAGCCAACTGGTCTAAGTGAAATGCTGCATGGCCAGAAACTCTCATATTGTATGGGCTTTCAAATCCTTATTCCCATTGGTTTGCCTGGATATAGCTCAAAACTGAGAAGTCTTGTATTGCAGCACAATCCTGGTCTTGGATACCTCCCTGTTCAGCATCTTTCCTAAGGGAAAACCTGATATACTACCTGCAGGCAGCTAATTATGGGTTATCCATTGGAGGATGGTGATTAACACATAGCTTTGAATCAAACAGGTACTTCTAGACTGGACTTAACTCTCTTTTTCCCTCCTCTGTGTTTATATCTGTCCACCAGGGCACTTAGTAGGAATATGCAAGCCTGTTCAATACTCTGCAGCAAACACCAAGGCTTGGCAGAGCTACTGTGAAACCAGGGTAATTTAATTATTCCTAAAAGTCATACAGGAGCATAATCAGTTTCTCCTGGACACAGATTACATTGCCTTCCAAGGTCTGGAGGCAGTCTCTCTAATGTCTCAGTACCATGAAGAATTGGGCAAAGAACTTGTTCTTTCAAGTCCAGGGTGATGCCTTTGGATCAGTAGGTTCTTATATGCCTTCAGGCAAAGGTTGTTTCCCTTTTTATTTTATATTTTCACAACTGGAGTTTTTAAGTGTATTTGAAGGCATTGGTTCAGGTTTTAAGTACTGGTTCAGTTTTTAAGTAGGAGCATGACAGTGGTTAGTGGACAGGCTTATTTTCTCATTAGATTTTTGTGCAATTGGCAGAGGAGTCGGTAATTATCTCTGCACTTAACAGTGGCATCTCTGCTTATTACCTCTTTTCTCTGATCTCAATTACTTATGTCTTGTTAAGTTACAAGCACTTGCCTTGGCAGAGAAGGCACAGCCTACAAAAGTAAATGAGAGTAGTAAAGTAAGTTAAAGTTGTTAAGTCAGTACCAACAAATTCCATCACCCAGGACAAGTAGTTAGAAATGGAGTTTGGTAGGAAGACAGGACAGACCGAAGTGATCAAATGTAGGGCAAGGTCAGACATAAGTATTGGACCAGCAGCTATTTAAATGAACCCAGCCTTCTTTATGCCTCTATCCATCAGTTTTCTCATGCTTGTTACTCACAAAGCACCTCAGTCCTTCTCTTTCCCTCACACTTTGTTCTCAAAGTCATGTAGAAGTCATGTAGAAGTCAGTCATGTAGAAGCCCAAAATGTTCTTCCCTAGCATTGTATAAGGAGTCCCACACAGTCCACAGCACAGTGACTTTCCCCAGTCTCATCAGAGCTACTCCCACTGATTATCCTTGAAGGGCATCATCCCAAGACCATGGAATATCTCTCCTGGACCAGCCCCAGGAACAGCCATGTCAGGATGCTCTGTTTCTCTCATCAGGATGTTGGTGTTCCCATGTGTGTTATCTTTTCCTGTACTCCTGCTTTAAAAGGAGAGTTGTCTAACACAGAAGCCAACAGGCAAAAGGCAGGTGTTAGGTGGCCAAGGTGTCTTTAAAACAAAGCAGCCAATTAAAACGAAACATGAGGGGAAACTCTGTTCTCTAGTGGAATTTTAAGGCTGTAGTGGGAGATATTCACACAGTTCTACATTAATTACTCTAAGGAGACACACCTCAGTAGGGATCATATCAGGAATAACATCTCACAGCAGTTTCAGGAGTAAGGAGAAGTGAGTTCCCAAAAGCAATTGTCGGCGATATCAAAAGGTTTTTAATTTTTATGGGGTTTTTTTACCTTGGTAGGTGTGGAAGTGGAATGTCATCCAGTAAGTACCAGACTGCAGTATGGGAATATCAACGGATGCCTGGCTGAAAGGGAAGTGCCCATTTCTCATTGTGAGGTAACTAAAAAAAGCACCCACCCCCTACCACAAGCCCTGCCCTTTTCTGCTTTCTCTTCCAAAAGGAAACCTTTTCCTATGCTATGTCTTCAATCTAGTAAGTGGAGCATGAATTTCTGTTCTTGCTAATTGAATCAGTGTAAGTCTCTTATTTCCTAAAGTAGTTTTGTGATGCTGAATTTTCCTCGTTCAAGCCAGCATGAAAAAAGGCACATGTTGGGCTTTGGGTGCCTCACTCCCCTTTGCCTCCAACAGAAATTAATGACTCTGGAGTGGCTCTGTTGGGAATCTCTACATTAAAAAAAGAATTTTTATCTTCACATTGGTGAAGCTGATTTTCAGATCTGAGTCTATACTTAAGCACTAAGGCTCTGGGGTTGATTAGGAGGGTGTAAATAGGCAATTAGATGAATGATACTTTAAAAGACCTTTAAACCTGGGTGCCGTGATTTGACTTCTGTGCTCTATAAGCTCCATGATTCCCTGTTAGACTCAGCACTGGGCTGTTGTGTTCTACATGTCCTGTGCATTTGTTCCATAATCAGATTAAAAGTTTAATTTCCAGCTCATTACTGCTTACACTTTACAGGGCAACTTCCTTTTGAAACAGCAGCATGACTTCCCTTCTGGGTGTTCCCATCTCTCTGGGACTGAGAACCAAAGATGACAATCTGTTCCCAGACTGGAAGCTGCTCAAAGATAACCAGGCTTCTTACAGGGATTTTAATCAACCCTTGTATACAATCCAAGTTATGGCATCACTAATAATTCTTGACCTCTAGTCCTGTCCACAAAGTCAGTGGTCTTCAGCCATAAAAGCATATGTTTTAAAGTTTCTGCTGCATAAGTACAGGTTTTATATGTACTTTTAAAATTGAATTAGATTCAGAAATAAGAGCACAGAGCCACACAAAGAAATGGACTCTGACAGAGTGTGATATGGGGGCTATTTGTTTTTAAATCATGAAAGGTTATAGCTCCAAGCATTGACAACTTGTTTTAAATTAATGAAGTGGCCAGAGGAGTAGAACAAGGAAAAATAACATCCAGAAGGACAAGAATGGATGTGTGGGCTAAAGCATTTTCTGAATGTGTGATCTCATAGAGCTGAACAATAACCACATGTTCTTAGAATCCAACACAGTAGCCCTGGACATCCCCTGTGGTATTTGAAATTATATAGATGTGGGGTTGGTTGTTTTTTTTTTGGTGAGTGACCAGTTTTTTCACCTCTCCTATGCTTATGATTATCAGTAGTTACTTTTTGAGCAGCACCCACACTCTGGAATCAGGCCCCTTTTTCTGAGTTCATGTTTCACGGCAGAACATAAACTGGGCAAAGTCATCCATGGATGTTTCGAAGGAAAGAACCAGGATTCTAGATGGAATGAGGTCTAGCTCTGTTCAAACTTTTTATCTCCTTTTTTCCCTTTTAGGGCAAGTGCAGAAGCAACACCAGGTACTCTGTTGAGACAGGGAGCTGGGAAGACCTGTGCAGCTGCTGTAAGGCCACTCAAACCACCATAGTGACGATCCCTCTCCGATGTCCCAATGGGACAGTGGTGCAGCACTACATCCCTTCTGCCTCCCAGTGTGAATGCTACACTCGGAAGTGTACAGAATGAATGTTTCCAGGAAGCCCAGCTGCTTAATCTGAAGTTTTATGATGAAGGAACTTCACAATGCAAGCCTCGTTTTCTCTGTAGACTGTCTTATCCTGTAGAATCCTCACTAACTCACTGTATCAACATAGCAAACAATAAAACTTACTAGCACAACAGAGCACTTTGATTTGTCTTGGGATGGTTTATAGAGGAGGTATTTCAGATTGTATTGTTCCCCTTCTCCATGGAAAATTGTCCATATTATTATTAAAGCCCAAACCAAAAGCCACAAAGAAAAAAAGTCAAGTTGCTTATACTTAAAGGCTTTGGCTTATGTTATTTAACACTGTCTTCAAGGACATTACTCTTGCATTCCCCACCTCAATCCTGAGTGACACACTGTGGACTTTTAAGTTTTTGCCTTTTTCCCCCCCCAACTCTCTTCAGAGACCACAGTAATGGCACAGGACTTCATAGTAAGAGTTTGATATTCCTGGTATACAAGCAATACTTGCGGCTCACACAAGCAAATATCTTTCTGCAATGCCAAAACATGTTTCTCTTGAAGCTGAATGTAAAGAAATTGTGTGCTGAGGACAGGCTCTGTGAATTCTGCAAGTCCTCAGTACTTGTGAAGAGGATTAGTGACAGCTCTTATTTACTTCAACCCTCTCCAGGCCAACTCGAGGAGAAAGCTCAGTAATCTCCTTTATTTCCAGACACCAGAACTTCATCTGTTGCATCATCAGTTACAAAAGTTAGAGTTCTTTCAAATGCAGAATTGTCAGTGGCAGCTTTAACTTAGTTACTGCTGCCAGAGATAAATTTACCAGGATTTACACTCAACTTGATCTGTTCAGGCCATGAAACAAGACTTTCCTGAATGTTGTTGGTACTGGAGGAAACCAGGGTCAGTGAAGGTGTTTCACTGGAAAGTGCTAACTTCTCATAAAAGGTGAGAAGAAGATGGTGAATTTCATTTGCATATTTGAAAGACAAGGATTAATTAACACTTTTTTAATAATGAATGCCACTGTCACATGATTAAATGAGTCAAAACACCTCCCCATCTGCATGAAAATCTCCCTTTAGGAGCAAACAATAATTCCTGTGATATCAACTAAAAAGCTAAGTTGTATTCCTTTTTTTGAGGAACTAGGCAGATCCCTACTTCTCCTCTTCTGCCATTCAGCTGTGGATTCAACACACATTGAATTGTAAGTCCTTTTTGTCTTTATTATTCATTCAAGGCATCCTCTATTGCTGGACAGTGCTAGAAGTGGAGGCCTTCTATGCATCTCTCTTCTGTAGGACCACAGTAACACCAGTGGAAGATGTTCCTGCCCATGGCAGGGGTGTGGGACTGGATGGTTTTTAAGGTCCCTTCCAACCCAAAGTGTTCTTTGACTCCATGATTCCACCAAAAGGAGTGGATAGTGAGTAAAGGCAACATCTTCTTCCTCTTACCGTTACTGGAATGCTGCTTTGTTTCCACCCCTTCCCTCACCCAGACTGACCTTTCTTAGCTCATGAAAGCTGACAGGATTGCAGCCTAAGGCTTTGTGGCTGCAGACAGGTCTTCTAATCAGATAATTGTATGAGTCAGGTGCCTGCTTATCAGCACACTTTCCACCATGAGAGCCTCCTGACTTTGCTTACAGAGTAGGGTTGTGTGGGCTTTGGTGTGGTCTGTGTGTTATTTTTCAGAGTTGGCTAGTACCTATGTATTCCAAGTCCCTGTCATGCTCAAGACCAGAGGGAGCTCCTTCCTTGGAGATCCTGTCCTAGAAACAGGCATGGAAGAAAGAGGAAGGGAATATTGTTGTGTCTCCTGTAACAGAATGAGGAGGTACATACTTTCTTTGGCTTTAAATAGCTGGCAGGAGAATCAAACTTTTTCAGGCTCCCTGCCCTAAAAGAGTTGTCTTTTATCTAAGGTTCCAGTGGTGCCAGTAAAAGACCACGGGCTCAGACATCCTCCAGGCACATTTCATTACCTTTTACACAGCAATTGCATTTAGTGCAACTTTAATATTTTCAGAGACATCCTTCCCTGGCAGAAGTGAAGAGCAGAGCCCAGTACCTGCTTAGTAAGGAGCTGTGTACTCTGAGCGTGAATCCAGGCTTTGAGGAAGACTGTTTTCCAACTCATACATACTGTTTGTGATTCTTGATGGTTTAGAACTGCCCTAATCCTTGCCTTTTCCACCCACCACTTCAGAACTCCAGCTGGATCTTTGGGTGTGCTACAGGATAGATTTACAGGAATGTTAAATGGATTTGGGGAGGAGTCTTATATAACTTCTTAATAATTAAAAGCAGCTAATCTCTCTGCTAACTTTTATACACTTGTGAGCACCACTCCTCTGTAGCAGGTGAAACACAATCTCGTATATTGGTATTATTTGTCGCAGCTCTGTATTATCAGCTAACCATGGCCAGGTACCTCAGGAAACACAGTGATGCCAAGATATGATTTTCTCTATTGGAAAGCCTTAAAAACAGACTACAAGTACAGTTCCATTCTAAGCAGCTGGATATTGCTTCCTCTCATATTGCGTGCTGTGTATATTATTTATTACCTGAGTTAACTGAATTACCTGTAATGGACCCATCCTCATGGCTTATAGTAATTTGAACCTGTGCAGGCAGAGCTATAAATCCACAGAGATCCCTACAGGACCTACTTCTACATTCCTATACTGTTCCAAAATTAGTGGGTATGCCTTATTAGTTTTGTGGTTAGTTGGTGTAGCATAGATGTGCATATAAAAAAAAAAGAGTCATTTTCAGAAATTTTCAGAACATTCTCATTTTCCTCTCCCTGACATAAAGATATAGAAAGCAGGAGATTTGTTCTCTATCTAGAAAACAGATTGTTTTTCAAACTTCTGAAGTTCTGAGAGTAACATAAGATACTATCAGGATAAAAAGAACAAACTATTGGATACCTTGTTGATGTTGATACATAACTTAGAAATCAGGAAATGACATTCCAAAGGAGGGACTGAGAAGAATGGGGTGATGGAATGAATTTAAAGCAGCATATGCATTTCTCAATCTTGCTGTGAAAATGAATTTAAAGCAGCATATGCATTTCTCAATCTTGCTGTGAAAATTTTACATCATCCAGCACAAGTTTCGGTCCTTTTATATGCTTGGCATGTTTGACAGCAGAGGCACAGTACCTCATGACACCTGTCTCCGATATAGACAAGTTCTAGTCTTTCCAGTCATGACAAAATCCACAAGCTAGTAGAACCACTGGACTTGATTCAGTCTTTGAGTAAATCCATTTCTCCCTCTTGCACTAGAGAAACCATCACAGTGTCATAAATAGGCTAAAAAAAGAAAAATATTTGCAGTCAAATTAATTACACCTCCTTCCAATTGTCAGTAGCAAATAAATGTCTTTTCTCAGATGACATTGGTCATCATTAACTTTTCTTCCCAATACATTGCTTGAATAGAAGGCTAAGCAGGATCCATCACCTGTTCTGATTAGACAGTTGATTACAAGATAATCCTCTGAATATTTCATGCAGGAATGTCAGTGCTGCATCCAGGCAGTGAGGTAACTTGAGCACTTGAAGCAGCTTCATAAAAAGGTTTCTGCACTTACCTCCTGCCTGGAAGCCCTGTAAAGCTTTGCGAATATAAAGACACTCTTCCCAAAGAAACCACTTCGGAGAGAGTCTAATCCTTGAATAGACAGGTCTTTGGATAGAGGTCTTTGGATAGAGCCCTGGTTCTGCATCTTCTTTTTTTAATTCCTGTCCTCCACTCCCTTTCCACTGCCTTGAGAGGAGTTAGGACAAAACACTCCCCTTGTTATGTCGCTCCTTGAGGGGTTATGGAGCACAAAGACAAGATGCTGATGTTCCAGCAGAGAATTGTCATGGCCTCTTAGGTCATGGGAGCCTTGTCTTTTCCCTTTTTTTTTCCTCCATGGCAGTAATCACCGACACAGGAGGTTCTCCCTAATTAGCTTCAGGTTGTGGTTTGCTTAAAGCAGGATCAAGCCATGATGGAAATAGCTGCTAGTGCTGCTCACTACTTAAGACAGTGCAGGAGCAGATTGTGCACAGGATCAGTGTAGCCACATCCTATTAGCACTGACGCAACTTCCAGCCAAACCTCCAGGCAACATGGAAACACACATGCCCGGTAAGTTTATGCTTTGCTTCACTGTTAATTGGAATAGGTGGGAAGGGGGTGGAGAACAGAGAAAGGAATACTTTGGAAGGACTTCTCTGTCTTCTTTCAGGACATTTGGGGGGGGTGGAAAAAAAAAATCTATGGCCAAGGTCATACACAGAGAGTTCAGAGATAAAACATGCAGAGTTCATTTCTTCTGAAGCCTCAGGAGTGCAGCTGTGGGTAAGTGGTGTGATCCATGTGAAAAGACAATTGCTAGGCATATGCCTTGTGCTGCACTTCTGCTGTTTCTACCTGCATTTGCCTTATATTGCTCACTGCCCACAGTTCCACTGCAATCCTTTTCCAGAAGACAATGTGCTGCAGTGAGCCTTCAATTCCCATACACAAGGAGCAAATCTGCTCAGGGCATAAAACTTTTGTGTTTGAATTCCCAAGTTACAATCCAAGTTTACAATAACATTCAGCTGATGTTGGTTCACTATAGGTGTGCTGTTACAGTCAAAAGCTCTGTGGTTATTTCCATGTTATCTCATTGTTTCTGGGATTGTATCTCTGCTGTGAATTCCAAACTATCATGCAGCTCACCAAATCCTGCTATTTCTGTGCTCTCTCATCCAGTTCCTTTCCTAAAATTATTTGTATAGCAGACCCTACTGTGCTAGATTTCAAGTCACTGCACTGGATTTAATGTCTACTGTTGATTTTTGTTGGGTTATTCCAGTGTCCTTTTTCTATCTCAGTGCTTGTATGTGCTTTATGTCAGAAAAATTAGGTGCTTTCTGTAACATTGACATGTTCAATAGAATTGAAAAAAATAAACAAACTAAACAAACACAACAGGAGAGAAATCTGTAAAGTTAGACAGTTGTATTATGTGGATGAATCCCAGCTTGTTCCAGAATTACTTTTTCTGCAGATCTCCACTAAACACAAATCCAGCTGAGTGTGATTTCCTCCACTGTGTCTTCAAAACCACCATTTTAATGCTTTTTATGAATCATAGGAATTAAAGACAGATGAGGCTGTTTGGATTGTCTCTAATACTGTCTAGTGCAGCACGGTACAGATTAAACAAATTTCAGCTTAGAAGGTATGAAGACTACTATGAAGGAGAAACTTGCAGGAAACTTGTGGGAAATAGTATAGGTGGGATTTGGAAGAAATAAGTGTTAAGACAAGATCAGAGGTGTGAACAGTCCTGCAGGGCAGCAGAGTCTCACCCCGACTACTTCCATCTTCAACCTATTGTTCCAGTCGTATTCCCTTGGATAGCAGATCTCTTGGGCAATGAAACTGAGGGTGCAACCAAAGGGAGGAAGTGGAGCAAAGCACAAAACATAATTTTTTAGGTGTGCCACTTCTTACCGGTTCCCACACAGCTGAGTTTAAGCCAAGAGACACAAGATCTAAATTTGCAGCCTGTGTGTTGAGTGCTCATACAGTTACTCTCAGACTGCAGATGGGAAAAACCACACAATGCAAGCCCTGGCTAACGCCTTGAACAACCTGGGTACATCTCCCTGTACCTGAACCACATTCCAACACTCAGCTTGAAATGCCACATCCTGAGCCTCAAGGACAATCAGCAAGAATTTCTTGGGTAGGAATCAATATCTGATGTCTTCCTTTGCATTTGGACTTTCATAATGCTGCTTCCCCTTTCCTTCTTAGTCTCCAGAATATAATGAGAGAAGAAAAACTCTTTAGGAAGAGAACCATCCAATGTGGAGTTTCATCCTGGGACTGATTTTAGCAGAAGGAGTTAAGTAATAGGGGACTAAACACCTAAATGGTTCTTGAACCATTCCTAGAAGTAAATACCAGATGTTTGAAATTTAATGATCAAATTCTGTCCTTTTATTATTCAAATAAGGTGTTTTTAGATCACTGCAGTATTCTCAATCACTTATACAAGTGTGGCTGACTGTATTGAAATCAGCAGCTCCAGATGTGCATGTTCAGAGCTGAGAAGCCATTTGTTTACTGGGGACATAAGGAGCACATATATAACCATGGTGCATATTTTTATATTTGTAAATGTCCTTTGGAGAAGATATGTTTGAGTTAAGATTCACAGAAACAGTAAATTTAAGTATTTCTTTTCCATACTTACTTAGAGGGTGGAAGGAATAAGTTTGCCAAACAATGCTCCTAAATTGCAGATGATTTGAAGAGCCTTGCAGAGGAGCCTGTGCAAGCACAGGTATAATCTAACTGTGGTGTCTTTCAGAAAAGAAGATCATTTCTGATACCTAAGTGGAAAGAGAAAGGGAAATGAAAGCAGGCCACTGTCTGTGGCCTGGGTGGCCAAACCACTTACAATGCATTCTGCAAGTAGCTGTGCTGTGCTAATTTGATCATCTGGTCCACTCAGATCAGTTAATTGGCTGTTCCTCAGGGTTTAACACCTGATTAGGCAGATTCCATCGTTGTCCATTTCAGAAGCAGTGTGGTCCTTTAACACACCCTCTCAGTCCTTCCACTTCTGGCAGTGTGTGCAATATTTTCATCCTGGCACTTCAGACAAGGACCTGGAAACACAAAGGGTGAGGTCAGTTGGTGCACATGTGGCCAACCTTGAAGTTTACAAAAAAGCTGACTGCAGAAATCCAGTGAGCAGCTGGTGACTGGCTGTGAATTGGCACTGGAACTGGTCACTGATCTCTGTCCAGGAGGTATCTTGTCCCTGGAAGGCATTTACAACTTCATTAAGTTTGACTGGAGCCATAGCTTCTCAGCTATTTTCCTAGGATGTGTGTAGTTCTTGAACATTTGCTTTCCAGGTTGAACTGAAGATTCACTGCACTGCTGTTCTCTGGGGAGACATGTATACATATACACCAAAGCTATGCATGTGTGCATATATAAAATTTTTATATGTATGCACATACATACACGCTCACAGCTTGTTTCTATTGATACTAATTCCTCCAGAATATTTACAGAATGAGAACATGTAAGGCCAGATGTCATAAAGGCTTATAGGGTAGCATGAGGTCAGGCAGCATCTGAAGCAGAAGCCCCCGAGATGATGCAGTACCACAGGCAAGTTCTGTCAAACGTGGAACTCATTCAAAACAAAATAGTTCAGTTGAGACAGTGTGATTTGTGAGGATGAAAAGATTTTGGTGGAGCAGGAGTCTACTAAATTCAGACATGGCAATTGTATTCCCATCGAAAACCTTACTCTGACTGCGAGTCCCTGACTGCCTCACCAGTTTAGCAGTGTTAACCTCAGGTTCACGACACAATTTCTGGAGGCTGGGAAGCATAATGGAAATGAAATCATTTTGTTATAAATGAACTGCAGCTTTTTTCCTAAGCCTAGTTAAAAGGACTGGAAAGGAAAAAAGGTCTTTAATTGACTGTGCAAAGGTCTTGTGAGATATCCCAGACTTAGCCTGAAAAATACTGGAGAAACATTGTGTGTGGCCTTTGGGAATGCAACCTTTGCTTATTAATTATTTTCCTTGGAGTTTCCCCTGTGGCATCATTATGTGCTTCATTAAAGCAAACCAAGCACAAGCCTCCTTGGGAGATCAGAAAGGCAAGACTGGTGAGTCAATCTACTGTACTGTTCAAGTGCTGCTGGACCCTAATCTATTATTGATAGGAAACATAAGAATAATCACAACATTTATGGGTCAGCTCCATTTCTTTCCAAGCTTTTCCCACTTTAGCATTCCTGTCTCCTCTCCTAGAACATGACTGGGAATAAGTAGATTCAGTTTGTATAAGATCATAGAAGTTCAGTTAAATAAAGGGGAAATACAACTTCTAGACTTTAGAAATACACTATGGTTGTAGTCTCCATGGATATGCAGGGGTTGTTCTTTTTTTCTTTTTCCTGGATAAAAGACCTGACTGGAGATGAATTGGTGCCTTGTCTCTTCAGGGGTAGTGGGCAGATGGGCAGTGTACACCTGTGTCTTCTCACTGGTATGAAACACCAATGCTGGAAGGACCAAACAATAGTTTTTCTCCTACAGTAAAATCTTCTCAAAGAAAGCATGAGTATGGATCATTCAACCCCACTTCAGTTATGGCACCACTAGAGGGGGGAAGAGTATGAAACATTTGTATGTCAAAACAGTTTCTACACCCATTATATTTTTATCAGCATTTTTTTTACTGTGCTACTGAGTGTATGGAATCGACCTATTGGAGTGATTCCAGAGGAGGGCCAGTAAGTTAATGAGAGGGATGGAGCTGCTCTGCTGTAAGGAAAAGTTTAGAGAATTGGGATTGTTCAGCCTGGAGAAGAGAAGGCTTTGGGGTGACCTAATTGTGGCCTTCCAGTACCTGAAGGGAGCCCACAAGAAAGATGGAGAGAGGCTATTTCTAAGGGCCTGGAGTGACAGGACAAGGGGGAATGGCCTCACACTGACAGTAGTATTAGTTCGGATATCAGAAAGAAATTCTTTATTGTGACAGTGGTGAGACACTGGAATAGGTTGCCCAGAGAAGTTGTGGCTGCCCCATCCCTGAAAGTGTTCAAGGTCAGGTCGGATGGGTCTTGGAGTAACCTGTTCTAGTAGAAAATATGTCCCTGCCTATGGTAGAGGTTTGGAACTGAATATCTTTGAGGTCCATTATGCTGCACTGTGACCACGCACTTTGTCAAATACAAGAGATAGGGAACAGGTCTGAAAATCAAAAGTTTCAGACATTGTCCCTCAAACCAAAACATGCAGGTATAACCTTAAATGTACTTAATGAGAATTTCACACCATTGCATGTCCAAAAATAGAGACAACCGTTAGTTGTATTTACCTCTCTCCCTTTCCTGAAGCACAGCATCTGAAGTTGAATAGTGTCTATTAACTGCAGTATTTCCCATTCCTTTAGGAAACTACCTGCACAAAACCTGCTTTATATAACAATACTTATCTCTCCTTCTCAGGCTCTCCTCTACCCTCTTCACACCCAACTCTGAATGGACAGAAAGCAGCAAAATCAGCAAGGGACTGTTTTTCAGAGTACTACAGCAAATATCTCACTGTTCCTCACAACAGGAATTCCTTGCACAGCACCAGGACCAATGGAGCCCTTGAAGCACCAGTGGGGTCCTACAGCAGCTCTGTAAGTAGGGTTTTGACTTACCTTGAATGCTTTTGAGACGAGGGAGAGGCTTAAAGAAGGGTGAGCAAAGCACAGTGAACTCCTCCTGTGTGTTAATCAAATCCACCCAGAACTGAGAATATGGCTATAAAAGTAAATTGATACTGCAGCCCCAGGTGGTTCAGTTGTCTCTCTCAGTGTACAGAAAGAACTAATTCTTGCAGAAATAATCTCACCAAGATTTCCTGAATTGTTTACTTTGACCAGCTTCACAGCAGGAATAATATAGGAAAAGATCTGCAGCTTGATGACTAAATTGGGTGTGCCTGTGCAAGCCCTGAGCCAGTACATGCCCTGGTATTGGTGAGGGCTGGACTGCAACGTTCAGTGTAGTATGGCTGTGTTTTTCAGAGCAGAGCTGTTGTTAGAAGAGGCCGCTCTTGAGGTGTATTTGTAGTGATATATTGGTTATCAGAGGACCAGAATAAAATCATCACGAAATGGCAATCCTATTATTCTGTTTTCTTATTGCTTTGTGTGATGGTTCCTTGTCTTGGAAAAGTCAAAAAGCAGTGAAAGCAAGACCAAAGTTAGTAATTTACATTGCTGTTTCTGACTTCTGCAATGACTGTGAGAGGGGAGGAGAGAAGATCTTGAAAGCTCCTTTGGTGCAACTTCTTTCTCTTCCTCCTCAGTAAAGTCTGCCAGTACCAGAATGTCACATGGTAAGGCAAGCAGTGCAAATTTAGGGCCGGGAAATGTCTTTACTGAAATCTGTGGGAACTTTGATTTGCTTTCTGCGCAATAGACCCCCATAATTATGGGGGTGGCACTTTGCTGCCAAGAGTGAGGAAAAGGCAACAGGAGAGTGCGAGAGAATCGTTGAGTCTCCTCACCCTGCTGCTCTGTGTAACTCCAGCAACACCAAATGTTGCTATGGTGCTCTCTCAGGTGGCTGGGATGTGGCAGCTGGCTATGCATGGTAATAAACAGGAAAACCTCTTAGTGAGCTTTTATGTTCTCCAACCTCCTTGTTCCATCTCGCTCTTTTCGTTTGCGCTTCTCATCTCTGCCCACACTCTCCAATGAGGGAGGAGAGGATGCTTAGAGCTCATCTCCTCCTCTAGAGCCAGCTAATGCATTGGGCTGTGCCAGTGACCTGGTGGTGGTGACATCATTATTTTGGTGCTCTGTAGCCTGGGACTCTCTGGGAGGGAGATAAGAAACCTGCCACGGGTGTTCCTTCACTGTGGCAGAGATGGATGCCGGAGGTTTGCATGGATTACCTGTGAGTACTACATAAAAATGTATCTAATTAGGGAGTGGGGGATGGCATTAAAAAGCTGCCTCACAAGCAGTTTAATATTCTGCTGGAATGTAGTGCTGAGGGTAAGTGTAGATATGTCTAAAGGGGCTTTATACACACTTTACACATAAAGTGTGTGATAAGTATAATGTGCAGAATAGATTATTTGGTGCTAATTTTGTGAAAGAATGAAGGATGTAATATATGCATATAAAAATGAGATTTTTTTCATAATATGGTGACTGAAAAGTAATTGAAAGTTACTTTGTGGGAAACTAAGTGAAGCTAAAAAATGAAAAACAAGGATCTGGGAGATGTTTATGCATACAATAGTACAGATTTTTTTATAATACCTTCAAAAAATTGTGCTAAAAATGAGATAATTGCCATATAGCATGACTGGTTAACTTTGCATTTGGACTACCAGTACATGTGATGGGAAGGAAGGTAAGGAGAGAAAGAAACCTGTAACTGTTACCTGTCAAGATTTTGCTTGTAAAGCCACCTATGGGAACCATAAATGTTTGGAATTAGATTGCTTTGGCTCAGGCTGACCCTATGTTTTTGCTTGTGCATTATTCCCCACTCACCGGAGCTTTGGTGTCATTCCAATGAATGACACTCTGGAGAGCCCTGCGAGGAGTCTTACACAACAGCATTGTGCTGGGAATGGTGGTTGGTAGCAGTTTTGGAAAACTCATGGTGTTCCTTAATGAATGAGAAGTGCAAGTGAGTGCCCATCTATCAGAGTTCCACGTGGGTGCCACAGAATAGGCACAATGGTGGGGGTAACATTGGAGCAGCTTTGCCACAAAAGAGTTCATAGAGTGGAGATGAGGAAGCAGGGATGGTCTGAGGGGAAAACTGAGTGCAATATAGATGATTTGAATGGTTTTAGTCATTGATTTCCTTTTGCAGTGCTACTGATCACTCACGTGGTCTTTCCATTGTATGTTGATATACAAGTCAGCTATCACTCCTAGCCAGTCATGGGACATAGCCCTTATCATCCCTGGTATTCTCCATGGTGTTTCTGTCCAGCCCCACTCTTCTTGACCTTGAACTACATTGAAGATCTTTTTCTAGCTAAGATAGAGGTCCTTGCCTTCTGACATAGTTTTATGCTTCCCTTGCCTGTCCTGGTTTTCTCCACAGCACATCCTTTCTCATATCCCAATGTGTAATGCGATCTTATTCTCACTTCTCCATTCCTTTTCAAAGTGTGAGTGTCTTCTCCTGAATGCTCTGTGTATGTGCTGAACAAAGAGACAGCATTGATGTGCGCCCCTGCCCCTTGGGTAGCATCCCACTTTTTGGATAAGGCCACTATCTTTAGCCATTTTTTTATGGAGGAGGAATTAATTGTGACTGAACTTGGCGTGCAGAGTGAATGTTTGTGGGTCTTGCCCACTCCAGCTGGCCTCCTGTAGGTGGATTCTTTGCAGCTTCATGCGCATGAGTAGAGATAGACCTCACACCTACCTTCTTCTTGGGCTTTTTTGGTTTCTTGTCTGTGAGACTCCTGTTTCTCTCCCAGATTATCAACAACTACCTGGATGGAATGCAAGGAGAGGCTGTGGACAAGGCATCATCTCCCAGCGGCATGTACTTCAGGGACAGCAAGAGGAAGGTCGACTATGTGTTGGCCTACCACTACCGAAAACGCCTCGCTCGGGCTCCTCCTGGTGTGGTCCCACCAGAGCCCACACGTGGATCAGCCTCCTTGGCCCTGGTTTTGAACGGAGAGACTGGGAAGGGCTGTGTGGAGCAGCAGGACAATGGCCATCAAGCCCTGTGGGACTGGCCGGGGCTGCCAGGGGTGGAGGTGATGGAGCTGGGCCCGCTGGACGCCCTGGAGGAGGAAAAGCGGCTGCAGCGGGAGGAGTACGAACGCAACCTGGTGGAAGCGGGGCTGGAGATAGAGAAGGACCCTGAGGTAAGAGGGGGAGGCTTGGCACTGGGCATCCCGATGGGAATGGACACTCTCGTGTCAGGGGTGTGCAGGATGTGGCCTTGGCTGGGCCAGGAGCCTGGTGCTCTGCTCTGCACTGGTGCAGTCTTACCTTACATGCTGTGTGGGATTTTGGTCACTACAATAGAAGGAAGGTACAAAGCTCTTAGGGAGTGCCCAAAGGAGGCAACAAAAGTTATGAAGGACCTTGAGGGGAAGCGTGTGAGGAGCAGCTGAGGGCACTTGGTGTGTTCAGCTGGAGAAGGGGGACCTCACTGCAGGGACAACTTGCTGGGCAGGGGCAGAGGAGGGGCAGGGACTGAGCTCTGCTCTGTGGGGACCAGGACAGGAGCCCAGGGAATGGCTGGAGTTGTGTCAGGGCAGGGGCAGGTTGGATATTAGGAAGAGATTCTTTCTCCAGAGGGTGGTTGGGCACTGGACAGGCTCCCCAGGGTTTGGTCACAGCACCAAGGCTGCCAGAGCTCAAGGAGTGGATGATCCTCTCAGGAACACGGTGTGACTCTTGAGGACGGTCCTGTGCAGGGTTGGCAGTTGGTGTCTCCGATCCTTGTGGGTCCCTTCTAACTCAGCATATCCCATGACTCTGTGTGATTCATTCCTGTCTTGCATCAATGTTAAATGAGGGGCAAATCACACCAGTGCCTTCTCTTAAAAATAAGAATATATGGTGCTTTCTTTGTAACACAGCCTCGCTGGCTCCCCCACTGTCACTTCTGAAGCCAGAGAAAGTGTGGGATGTCCTGGAGATGAGTCTCATGGCCAGCTTGAGGATCCTGCAGACAGCTTTTTAGTGCTGAACACTAGTTCAGTACTGAAAATTCCCAATGAGAGATCTCCAGAAAAATGTTGCACGTGCTATATTTGATATATATTCTATATATTCTTTATACATGCCTAAAATTCAAGCAAAGAAGATGCCAGGAGTGTTTCTGTTGTTCTTAGTTCTTACAGCCTGGGAAAGATGTGGTTGTTATTGTTGTTTAATGTACTATCAAGAGGCAATTTCAATCTTACTTCAACAGAAAACATATTTCTTTATCTAATGTTCTTGTGGCACTCAGTAAACATACCAAATCTGAGAAATTTAGGGCTTCTTTGCAGAGGTGCTGAGAACTTACAGCTCGTATTGCTTCCAGCACAACCAGTCAACACTTCCAAAGTGTGGAGCAAATCACACATTACATCTGAATATTTGAGTCTGACTAACTTGGAGTAGTATACATGTGTTCAGTCACTGGCAGGAATAGAAAGAAACAGAAAAGCCTTTTGACTCTTAACATTTTCCTCGCTTAATTTGCTGAGTTGCAGGTGGCTCTGGTTTGTATTTCATTGCACAGCCTGGCTGAGCCATCCTTGCACTGAAGAGAAAAATGTGATCTCAGATCCTGACTCTTTTATGCTGAGCATTGGGGTTATGGTTCAATACATGACTATCTTACTGCTGTGATTTCTATAACAAAACTGCATAAACCCCATGAGAACAGCTGTTTTGGGAAACTTCTTTCAGTTCTGAATTTCATCAGAACCCGAAAAGCCTAGCAGGAGATTTGGATTTGATCATTCAGTCATTACTTAGCCCAGTCCAGGTGGATACAAATTCTGGTTCAGCTCCTTTCCAAGTGGTGACATGTGCTCTTCTAATATAGGAAGTGATAAATGATGTCATAGTGTTGATCAAGAAAAAAACTGTTTGTCACAGTTTTTCTTATGAAGAGGAAAAGGCCTTTTTGTAAATGAACTGGGACATTTTTAGGAAACTATTTGTTGTTCAGTACTTTCAGGAGAGAAAAATTAATAGATACTGAAAATTACAAAAAACCACTATTTCATCACTTCCGTGTGTGTGTACAGAGTCATTGCTGTGCTCTCCCCCTGCTCTGTCCCAACACATAAACTGTCTAATCAAAAGAAAAAACAGTTTTTCCCTCCAGAATCTCTTGAGAAACTGGAAAGGAATATGTATTATCCTTTTCTTTCTGTTTTTTGATTGTTTGTTTGTTTTTTTTTGTTTTCTTTCTTGTTAGTTAGCTCCTGCTGGAACATGCTGGTTCTGCCTGTTACCTTGCTGGGAATGTCACAGAACATGCTGATTAGGCACATGTGAAGGGTGGTCTTATACATTGCTTAAAATTTTATGTTGATCTGATATGAGGACAACTTCTCATTTTAGTCCTGGAAAAAGATATGTGTCTCTAAGTTCATTAAATTCAGAACAGCCTTAAAACACGTTGTTTTGGGTGGCTTTTTATTTTATTTTTGGGTTTGGAGAAGTGGGAATTTCCATGAGGCTTGTTAACATGTGATGTAGTTATGGTTGTTATATGCTACATCACTAGTGACAAACACCCTTCTTATTTGTATCATCAATGCACTGTGTAAAAGACAAGAAAACAAATGAAGATATATACTTTGTGTGCAGAGGGAAGTGTATTGCTCTTGAAGTTGTGAAGAATAAGATTATGGTCTGCCTCATTAACTACCCAGTTATTATTTGTGAATTGATTTTTTGACTAGTTTTTCAACTTCCTAATAACTTTCTGCCATTTGTTACTGCTGTCCTCTAGAGAAACTTTGTTTTCTCTTGATACAACCTTCTTTTGTTATGTCCAAGGCAAAGTGCATAATGCCAGTAATGAAGTTGAAGGTTGCAAATTTTTTGTCAAACTTCTTGCTGTGCTTCCTGGAAAAGACATATCTGACCCATGACATGTGTTATAAAAAGTGCTGCCACCATCAGTCTTAACGTTCTGTGTGTGTGAGAGACCAGAAGTGATAGATCAGGTTCAAGGAGCTCTTTGGTTTGTTATCTTCGCTTCAAATCAGAGCATTTGGATGCTCCAGTGTAGCCTGTGCCCATGAAAACAATGGAATTAGGGTCATTTAGGATTATGTGGCATGGGTATTTGATGGAAGGAAAAGAACAGAAGAGGAAACTCCCTACTCACTCGTGATGACAGCAACACCAGAACACATAGCTACTATTTTACATAGTTTGCCATGAGTTAAAATAATGTTTGCATCTGTGACTAGCCTATTTGACCAGTCTCCAATGTTAGATAAAGCTGGTATGATTCCTGACTGTACCCTCAAATATTCCAACTTGATTTCCCAGGAGAAGTAATAAATAGAAATTGTAGGCACTTCTTGGGGTTGAATTTCTTTTTTTTATTTTTTTTTATTTTTTTTAATTTATTCATAGGGAAACATTATTGTATTTCTCCTAATGTGGAGCATCAGCAGTTCCCTTAAATTTCTGCTTTAATGACTGCAAATGCAACATGTACTGTATTCAATTACTATTATGTATGGCAAAGCATAATAGATACACAACAAGATGACACTGGAGATGCACCTTGGCATTTGGACAAAGTAAGGTCATTTTTGAGCACATTGGAAATGATTCTATGATTCTAAATGTACTTTGCTAAATAGCAATTAGGAGATAAAAAATTATTTCAAGGGGAAGATGATGGCAGTTCTGAAGCAAAGTGTAAATTACCTTCCAAGAAGCTCATCTAACCCGAATTTTAGAGCTACCATCATTTTGAAAACATTTCATTGAAGTCCCTTGATTATATTAGACTTTAAGGGAATGGATTCCTTGAGGTTCTCAATGTGGACTGCAAGGACTGTGCAGTACTCTTAATACAACTACTGATGATGGTGGTTGTGGCTGTTTTTTTCTTCTTCATATTGCACCCCTAACACCCCTTCAACCTGAATCAAAGAAAAGCTTCTACTGCTGCAGCCAGATTTTATTTATGGGATTAAATTACACTGTTTTGTCACACTAAGGTGCTGTCTATTTTTCAGTGAAAAAATTCTTGGTCTTCTGTCAGCTTTAAAGGACAAGAGTAACCAAAATAATATCATGGTTATTCCTTAATTCAGTAGTAATTAAGAGCCTGCAAAATAGTGATGTCTTTTCCCCAGAATCTGTCAATGTGATTTGTGGATAATTCCAATAAACACACCTCATGCCCTTAGTGCATATGAGACATCTTGCAGGTACTCATGTGAATGTTGTAGTTGTCTCGAAATGTTCATTCATCTGAAGTGCAAAGGCAAGCTTAATAATAGCTAACATTAATTTTAAAAGGACAGGGAAATTTAATATGAGTCCAAGACCTTTATCCATGTTAATGATGCCTCCCAAAGCCAATGAGAATGCACAGGGAGTAATGTAGTATTGGAAGCAGCCTGGGGTCTTTTGTGCTCCAGGTCTTTGGACTTTGTATTTCAGTCTCTCAGCACTCAGAACAAGGGAATACTTCTTTGGGGAGCCAATTATATAAATATTTGATGCATATTTTTCAACGACTCTTGTTACAGAAGCACTAATTAGCTGAAACAGGTTCTGCTCCTGTATGTTACTTGCATGGGGCTGAAATGTAATACACAGCTCTTATAAAATTAAAGTTGAACAGTCATAGTGAACGTGATGAAAATATTGGCAAGTTGATGAACTATTTAAGAGGAAATCGTGTCTCCATTTTAGAGAGGATTTTGAAGTAGGCCATATTATGAATCCTGTTTTTTAATGATTGTGTTGTGACTTGAATAGATGAATGGGCTGACAGACTCTGTGTATTTTAATTACCATCCAGACACTTAATGCTCAGCTCTGAGGTACCTTGGTCACAGTGGCTTCCAAGGGATTTAGAGAACATTGAAAAGATGTAGAAAAATCTCCTCTGCGATATCAATAGCATTTATAAAGCTCTCGGGCCAGCAATGGTGAATGCCATCAATTGTCCATAGATTGGGAAATGGAGGCATCAATATCTTGAATTTGAGGTGGTGCATTTTGGGTGTACGCTCTGGTGGAATTTACAATGGGAATTGGACCAGAGGCATCCTGGTTTTACATATACTTGTAAATAATGCAGTTTCTATCAGATTTGCCTTGTAGAAATGTCCAGTAGCCTCCTAAATTTGTGTCTTCATGTCTCTGTGCCCTGTGTTTAGGCCATGAACAGTAATTTAATGAAAATAAAGTAGTAAAATACAAGATAGTTCGGGGCATGTGTTGCTTTTCTGGCCTTTTAAACACAGAATTCACGCTGCTGTTGATTGGGGTGAGGTGCTGTATGAGGACTGCCCCAACCTGCTGCCCAATGCACCTCAACCTATTCTGTGTCAGAGTAAGAAATCCTAAATTTCAGTTTTTTATGTAGGGAAAATGGAACTTTCTTTGCTTTCCTGTCCCCAAGCCACTGCCTACTTTGTCTGCAGCAGCAAACAGCCCTCCAGGTATCTCTGATATCAGAGAAGTGCTCACTTCTGCATTTCTACTGAACAATTGCTCCAGGATTTGGCTGTTTTTTCAGAGGCTTTATTGACTGGTCATGATTCCATACCTCATGCAAAGGAAAGCAGGGAGACCTTCCTGCAACTCATTTGCTTAAATGAGAGAAACTGAGAATTCTGCTTGGGAGTGGATGAATGCTCCCTGTTTTTAGTATGTTGCTTTTACACGTGTATACATTAATCTATGCACTGGTTTATTTTGGTATAAACTATGGTGCCTCTCTGTTCTTTCTTCAATTTTTTTTGTCCTGTAAGAAAACAGATTAAAAGGCATTACACCAAGCATCAGTCACCAGCTTCTGCCATCTCAGATTCAGGAACGGATTCCAGCAGAGAAGAGGCTGGGGACTGTCTGACTATGGAAATCAGTCTTTGAAGGATAGGACTGTCTTATGGGAAGAAAACAAGTGTGTGTGCGTGGAGTGAGGGGGTGGAATTTGCTGTCTTTTAGAGATGCAGGGAAAGGTAATGTAAATAATGACTCAGGCTTGTGGGATGCTTCTTGTATGGTTTGAGATCTTTTAAGGTTTTCCTTCTTTACTGATTACTCTAATGACTGTGTCATTCTGCCCAAGTATGAGTTATTAAAAGGTCTGTTGCTCATGACGTTATGACTACACAGGCAAGCATATTCATCCAGAGTGTGAGACACTGTAGGGAGGGAATTATCCCCTTCCAAAAGCACAACAAGACATTTCACATTGTGTTTCAAGTGTTGTATGTGAGAGGGAGGAATTTTGGAGCGAAAACTGGATTCATATTCCAGGTGTTAAGCATGGACAGTGGAGGAGTCTTTTAAAGAAAAAAAAAAAGTAATTTTCCCTCAGAAATCAGCACATCCTGTGCAACACAAACTGTTTCTGCATCCTTTGCAGACCTCAGTTCTAGGTAGGGGCTGAGCTCCAATAACTCAGTAGGAGATTCTGTGAATGAGCTCAGATTTAATTGGGGGAAGCTGTCATAGAGGGAAAGATTAATTAGCTGGCCCACATGCCCACATCCTGAAAGGAAAGGAAATTGTGATATATAAGCCACATAGAAGTTGTAACCACATTGCTCCAAAGCATCTTTGCCAGTCATTACAAAGTCTGTTGAATCACAGGACAAGGCAAATCATTCAAAATTGTGTCACATAGTTGCTTCTGTTCCAGTTGTGCCAGGTCAGCAATTATTTTGTCCTGAATAGAACAACAAGGAAAAAAAAAATAATTTAGCAGAGTGGCATCAGGCTGCACAGTTCCCATTAATTTTAATGGAGTTTGGTGACTAAATCCCCATTCACAGCATGGAAAATTTACCCTTTGGAATGGATTCTCTTCTTGGTACCCAGTGCTGATACATGTGTGCACTCCAGTAAATTGCTCTCATGTGTACAGGTATGTGCTCATGGTGATAGACCAAAAAAAGAAACCAAGTTAGATGTTGATTTTTGTACTATTGTGCTGGATTCTCTAATATTCTGCCATTTTTGTGCAGTTATTCCAGGTTAGCACTAATGTAACAATGATTTCATCATCTGAAACCAAACAATTGGACAAAATTATTTATTTTGAACAGGTGCATGGATTTTTGTTGTGTTTGTTTATGGAAATGGTGGATATATTTGATTTAGGCTTCATACTCAAGCTCTGTCATATAGAAATTGATTCATCAGTTCTCTGCTGGCATCTTCCTTCAATTCCTGGATTTCATAGCATTTTATAGCATCATTTTTTAGCATTATAGAATCACCAAAAGGACTGAGACCTATATGTTATATATTTTAAGGAAATTCTTAAGGTGGAGTTAGGCAGATGAGCTTGAGTTTCATAAAATGTTTAGTGGTAAAACAAATGAACAAAACACATTTGAGAGAGAACAAGCTACTTGTAGTTAAGGGTGAAAACAACTGAACAGCTTTGTAGACTGATATTCCTTCTTTTCTCTGGAAACATCAACCTTTCCAAGGGGACTATAAAAACACCGCTTAAGAATACTCTCCTGAAAATGTAGATGTGGCCATTATTTTCCATAGGTTGGTGCCAAGACTGAGTGCACTGGAAGAACACCAACATCTTTCTCTTCCAGAGGGGCCTTAGACATGGCATCATTTTGCCAGCAGGACATGGAGAAGTTCTCTGCAGGCTTTGTCTTTGTGCCCACTAAGCTCATGGATGGTTTACCTGGAGTGACTTAGTAATACAAAGAAAAATTAGCATCTCAGATATAGAATATACAAGATCTTGAAAATACTTAAGGACTCCAAGCTGACACCTCCAAAGTGCTAGTTCAAACTACTGTTATTTTTTTCTTAATCCTTTAAAAATGGGGAAGGATATCCCTACCCACCCTATACTTGAGACTTCTCAAATCACACAAAGTCTGCTCCCATTGAAACTGGTCACAGGATGTGAAAGGATTGCTTGTCTTTTCTAATGCTTTGACAAAATTTTAATCTCCACAGATGTTTTGTAGGTTACTTTTAATTTTTTCCTGGATTTGTCCAGAATTGTTTCTAACCCTTGCTTGCCTCACTCATTGGTAAGTTGTAAAGCTGTCCTTGAAAGTTCTGGTGTTCCTGTTCTTTTTACAACTCTCATATTCCATAATTCACTTTACAGGCTTTGAATAATCAATCATTCTTTGCTTGCCTCTGAAGATTTGCAAGTGTTCAACTGCCACTGAACCCTGTTACATCATCAGGGCAAAGTCATGTCCCAAAGAACATGTACATATGGAAGGTCACTGAAAGACTCCTGCATCCTTTCATTGTGCACACTAATGGAACCTAGGAAATTTCATGTGATATTTTTTGTTATGTAGGTGCACTTCCAGGCTTTCAGCACAGCTCAGTGTGCCCTGCAGCTCTGGCAAGCCTGCCTGCTTGTCACAGGTCTCTGGGAGTTCACTGGATAATGTTTACTCTCTACCTCCAGTGGCACTGCTCAGCTTTCACAGGTCAGCACATGGTAACTGCTTCACCTCACCAGTGCTTGACCTGCTCACCTACCTCTGGCCTCTGTGTATTCCCTACTGCACCTTCACACCGATCTCCTAAAGGGCTGCCACTGTCCACCAGAATTTTGCTCTTCCCAGGAGGGTCCATTTCTGTCCATGATGCTCTTTCTTCTTCGTATCCTATCCCTGTAGCAATCCTGCCACTCCTCAGTGTGACTGTATAGTTTTCTTTGCCCTGTGTGATGTCAGTCCTTCACCCTTCCCTGCTGTCCATCAGTTGCAGATGTGAACTTATAACATCCAAGATACCTGAGAAAAATCTGTGGGCTGCAACATACACAAAGACTCTGCACTTCACAACTGCTTCTCTTTCAAAGGCTCCTGTGCCAAGTCTTATTCCTGTTTTAGAGTAAAGCTGTCCTCAAGAAATTTCTCATCCAATGCTGGCAAAGTTTGGCTTCAGCCAGGCACCCAAGTTTGCTCATTAGAGAACTTGCTTTACTTTTCACCTGATCTCTTGCAGGAGGCATTTGAGAGCACCATGGTAACAACATAAGTCACAGCTGGCACCACAAGGGACCCCAGTTTGTTTTTCACCTGTGAGCCACAGTGACTCTCCTGGAAAGTATTTGATGGTTTAGGGATGTTTTGTCACATCTGGCCACCAACTGGCAAGTCTCTTCACAGAAAAGTCAGCACAAAGAGTGCTTTTAAAAGATCCAGCTGTAAATTGTTGTTAATTTCCAGGCCTTCATGGTGCTTTGTGATCATTCTCAGATGCACCGTCTGATAGGACAAATCCCATATATCAGGTGACTTGCTGGATTATGTTATTTAAGGCAGCTCATTTTATTATCAAAAAGTAGGTGTGGTTTTATAATATAGTGATTGGTAACCCACCTGATATCAGTATAGCTATTCTGTAGCCATGTACTCTACTCCTTGTAATTTTCATCTTCCGTTATTTCATAAAAGATGCAAACGTAATTATAATGTAAAAAACAATTTTTTATGTTAGTGTTGTAGAATTTTAAGTACCAAAAAAGTCTAATAGATAGCTCTAAAGTCTACTTGTTCATTTGTATGCATCAGTGGTAATTATCAAAGAAAAAAATTGGCATGTAATTATGAAGAACTCAAGTGTAATTAAAATTGCAATAATGAATGTAGCCACAGAACTATCTATCAAAAACTGTTAGCCAAATGCAGGAAGTGAGGCAGTGGGCATCCTCTTGCTACTTGGATGCTTGAAAACAGATGGGAAAGTGGAAGAAATGCAAGAGCAGAATCCCAGGGTGGGTCAGGCTGGAAGGGACCACAGTGGGTCATCTGGTCCCACCTCCCTGCTCCAGCAGGGCCATCCCAGAGCACATGGCACAGGGTTGTGTCCAGATGGTTCTTCAGTATCTCCAGTGAGGGAGACTCCACAGCCTCTCTGGGCAATCTGCCACTGCACAGGGAAGAAGTTCTTCTTCATGTTCAGGGGGAACTTCCAGGGCATCAGTTTGTGCCTCTTATCCCATTACTGGGCCCTCCCTGAGCAGAGCCTGGTCCATCCTCTGCCCCCTCCCTGCCCACACTGATACCCAGGGATGGGGGCCCCTCTCAGTGTCTCCTCTCGAGGCTGAACAGCCCCAGCTCCCTCAGCCTTCCCTCCTCAGAGAGATGCTCCATCCCTGAATCATCTTTGTAGCCTCCACTGCACCTGCTGCAGCATCTCCATGTCTCTCTTGTCCTGATGAGCCCAGGACTGGTCACAGCACTCCAGATGTGCCTCACCAGGGCTGACTAGAGGTGCAGGATCACCTTCCTCAACCTGCTGGCATTTCCTTAGTATAAACCTATGTGCAGGATAAACCCCTATTGCCTGATACTCTGCTTATCTAAGTGCCTGTATTCAGATATATGCTCATATAATCAGTATAAAGGTGCCTTTGAGGAGCAAAGTTCATCCTGACTCTCAGCTGCCTGTAGCATAACAGCTGTATTAATTATAGACTACTTTTTAGAAATTACAAAATTTTAGTTACTAATCATCATATAAATATCAATCAAATTATTTATAATGTTATGGGTTTTAAATGCTGCTTGCCAATCCTTTTTGTTCAGTTGATGGAAAAAGTTACACTACTTCCATAAATCTGCTAATTTTTTTTTCTCTAGAAAGCTGTGTTAGACAAATACATCATGATCAGACATTGATATGTTCCTGTTAAACACAGCCAGGTAAAGTGTGCTGGAGTGGAAAAGGAAATGTAAAAAGCCCAAATGGTTTTTTTTTGTTTGTTTTTTTTTTCCCTTTGGTGGGAGCAAAAGGAGAGGGTTTGAATGCCAGAGCAGTTTCTCAGGAGGCTCAATGTTCAAGCAGGGCATTCTAATTTGGAGATATATAACTGTGTGTATGTATCCTGTGCATGTGTATATATATATATACATATATATATCTGTGCTAGCATGTGGACTTAAAGAGAATCAAGGCACTTTTTAGACTTCCAGTTACATAAACTTGAGTATATGTGTTTGTGCTTTTAGTCAAAAGGAAGCATTACAATTAGTTGTATTTTTTTTGTAAACCATCCCTGTAAATATTTGAAGAGAGCTAACACACGTTGCAAATATTTGGTTAACAGCCTTTGTTAAAACAAAATTTAAGAAAGCTCTAAAATCATAATATCCAACCAGTATAAGGAGACAATTTTGTGTATGTGTGAATGTTCCAGTTGAAACCTGCTTCAGCCAAAACATGTGTTCAGTTATCTGTGACTGATGTGTAAATTTTTGGGCAAAAGCCCCACTCGGTGTTGTTTATAGTGAATGCTAAACTTAAAGTTGTATTTTTGATGTTTTCACATCGTATGCCAAAGTTATATAACCAGATTTGGATCTCTGTGGTTACTTCTATTTATATTACTGTTGGGGTGCACAACAGATGAGAACCCAACGTGTTCCAAATAAACACAGAAGAAAAAGATGGGTTCTGTATCACCAAGATCAGTATTTGAGCATAAGAACAGAGCAGAGTAGCCAAGATAAACTGTGGTGTGAGTACAAAGAAACAGCCATCTGAGCCATCCTCTCAAACCTCTGCAAATGAGATCTTGATCTGACCAAAGAACTTTATGGTCTAGATATTACAATGTATTTAAACTATCCTCGACCACAAATGGAATATTTGTGTAATACAAATGCCAGTGTGGATATGTGGTAATGGAAGGCAAAGACACAATTTTCTGTGTTGCTTAGCAAGCCAAAATATGCAGCTAGTTTACTGCCATGCCTTAGTCTCCTCAACTCTTATTGTTTGCCATTTACTGCTTAAATTCGCTAATTTTTTTCTTTGTTTGTTTTTCTTTCTCCCAGTTTTGCAGAATAACTCTAAATCTCTCATCTCAGGATACTCTCCCTACTGCATGCCAAGACAAAAAATCATCTGGTGCTCAGTATTAAGCAGATAGAGCCAGTCATTTCCCCTGCAAATGGACCAGAGTTTTGCTTGAGTTATTAAATTTACTGAAGACTGCCAAAAGAAGTGGGAGAGGAAAAAAAAAGGCAAAACTACCCCTCACACTTTTTCCTTTTGATCTCAGTCCTGATATATCCTTTTTTTATAAACTGAGAGTTAAACATGTCACTTGATGTGCAATCACCTCTGAGCTGTTCATGAATGTAACACTTCTCCAGCAATGCTAGGTGCAAGGACAGTAAATATATATATATATATATATATATATATTTATATATATCAGTTTGTTATGAGAACATGTCCTGACATTCTTTCCCAAGCAAGCAGTCTCTTAAATCTTTAGGAGCACACCCTACTGAGGAACTCAAAACTCAAGAGTTAATGCTACAGAAATGATTTCCCGTCTGTTCAGCCTGTGCATGCTCCTATAGTGCCCTCTTAAGATGCAAGAGTCTGTGACTCTATCAGGGCTTTAAAAGTGATGGTTACACTCTGCAGGCCTTTTTTTCCCCCATTGATTTCTGAGAGCTTTGAGTTGGCACTTCTGAGTCACTGTCATGACTTACAGAAGGAAATACACTGGAGAATTAATGAGTTAAAGGCCATGTCTAAGGATCACAGTGAGAGAATTGGGATTGTACAGCCTGGAGAAGAGAAGGCTTTGAGGTCACCTTGCAGTACCTGAAGGGAGCCCACAGGAAAGATGGAGAAAGACCATTGACAAGGGCCTGGAGTGACAGGACAAGGGGCAATGGCTTCACACTGACACAGAGTAGGGTTAGATTGGATATTGGGAAGATATTCTTCCCCTCTGAAGGTGGTGAGGCCCTGGCACAGGTTTCCCAGAGAAGCTGTGGCTGCCCCATCCCTGGGAGTGTCCAAGGCCAGGCTGGATGGGGCTCTGAGCAACCTGGGATAGTGGAAGGTGTCCCAGCCCATGGCAGGGGGTTGGAACTGGATGATCTTTAAGGTCCCTTCCAACCCAAACCATTCCATGATTCTATAATTTAGGTGTTATCTTACTGAACATATCTTCCCATTATTGTCACAGCCTGGCACAGTGTGCATGTGATTTTATTGCTTGGCCTCCCTTTTCTGAGCTTTGATATGTATCAGAAAATCAGTGTGATAAAAACACAGGAGAAAATATGGCAGAAACATGCCGAAACAAAAGTACAAAAGTGTTCACTGCGATGCAATATATAATTTTAAAAGGCTGCCTAGACAAAGTACCAGGTGATTTTCTTTGAGTGAGCTGATGTAAAACAAGCAAAAGGATTTATGGAAATGACAAAATGTAGAGTACTTCTAATGAGACATAAAATGGATTTTAGGATGTGGAAGATGGAAGGCACTTACTGCTATCAGTGGACAGCACCACCTTTATTACAAAAATCTGGTAGTGATTTCCTGTAAATTTCAATTTGTGTGATACCACCAGGTTTGGAATAACTAACCTTACATTTTCACTTTGCTGATTCGTTTCCCCTCAAGGCATAAAACACTTTGGCATTGTATCAGTTTAATATTCATATTCTGCATTCTATCTGCTAAGTGTCTTTTTCATAATTCAAAGTTATTGGCCCATCTGAACCTTACATCTCTAGAAAGGTTTTGTTCAGCTTTCTATATAAATCTTCATATTTCAATGTTAACCCAGAAAATCTTACTAAAATATGTTTTTTGTTGCATGCTATTATGAAACATATTGGAGAACCTATAACTTTATAATGTGTCAAGCTTGGAAAACATTGGTACTGTGTCAACATTTGCTGACAGTTATTCTTAGAATTGTAATAGAAGATGAAACCCACATTGCAGTTGTATTGATTTGGTGACTGATTTTTTTAACAATCCTCCTTTTTTGTGTTGCAAAGGAGAAAATTGGCACTTGAATATTCTGACTGGCTGCCATCTTCTTTTTTTATTTGGGGAGTGACTCTGAATTTATGGTGATAGAGTTGAGAGCTAAATCTGGCCACCACAGGTTGTGCCATGTGCAGAGCAGTACTGCTGGGATGGATGAATGAAGTGTGTGTTATCATTGTTATTCTACTGATATCTACTCAGCAATTGCCCTTTGGACCATAGTTTTTGGGGAACTGAGTGTATAGAGGCCTGGTTTTAAAAACTATTGGTAATTCAGTACATGCTGGCTAATTAATATGTCTGAAGATTTAATATTGTCCATATTCTGTCTGATTTCAGTGATCACCAAGCTCCATTGGCAAGATATTATTTCCAGCCTTGGTACCATACTAACTGATGGTGCTGTCTTAAGTGCTCCAAAGATATTATAATACTGAACTTCCCATCTGGGAACGAGGCACCACTTGGACACTGATTCCCAGCCTGCTTGCCAAGCTTCTCCTGTTGGTCTCAGCTGCAACATTTCAAGCAACTATTTTTCTTTGCTTGATGATTTGCTCAAATTTTAGGGCTGCTGCTGCTCTTGCTGCCTTCTAATCATGTGCAGAGCCTGCAGGAACCCAGCAGAGCTTATCAGCTCCACATGCCATCTGGAGAAGGCTTGTGCCTCAGTGCCTGGGAACAGTTTCTCTGGGTTTTGGAATAATTACCATAAAATGATCCTTTGGTTTGAGGGACTCCCTCAGTGCAGTTCTGTGTATCCAAAATGTAAAGTTTTTAGGAGACAACAGGAATGGTACAAACTTTTATGACACTTTTGCTCTGATGATCTCCTGATAGAAGATACTTTAAATTCAGGTACTTTCCCTCACATGATATATCTTCTGACTTTCTGGGATATCTATTCCCAAGTTTGGTGTAATTTCTTCTTAAAACATTTTTCAGTTTTTGCACCCATAAAATCTTGTGATAAGACAGAGGTACTTACCCACTGCATTGATATCCATGTCCTTTTGTTCATTTTTGGTCTGGCTTTGCCTGAGGTCCTTTGGTGCTTGCTCTGAAAGAGACACTAAGCTGTCCATCCACACCCCACCTCCTCATCATGCATGATTTTATAGACTTTTATAGACTTCTACAATAACTTCCTTAAGTTTCCAGAACTAAAAGTCTTGGTCTCCACAGTGATTCCTATATGGCTGTCATAGCAAGGCTTTTATGGTGGTTGTTGCCCTCCTCTGAACTCTTTTTTTGGTCTGACTTATCTCTCTGGAAGTGAGGAGACAATTGAGTTCAAGATGTGGGTGCTGCTATATTTGAATATTGGGGTTTTTCCTTAGACTCTACATCTTTCCAAATAGAATGTAATATCTGCTTTATTTCTTGGCCCTTCAAAATACTGAGCTGATGTTCTTCAAGGGACTTTCTGCTCCAACCCCAACGTGTCATTACTGACTCCTATGGGTCAAATCAGAGCCCAGCATCCTATATGCGAGTCTAGATTTAACTGGATTTAACAGATATTGCTTCGTATTTATTTACATTGAGAGCCATTTGCCATTGTTCAGGCTCTTACAAAACTTTTCTGAAGTTTGAAGTCATCCCTTATCCTTGTTACCCTGGAAAACTTCATCAGCACAATTTGCCTCCCCGTTGCTTATCTTTTTCCAGATCACTTAAGATGATGATGGTGATAGTTCTGACACTGCAAAAATCCTTATGGTGACTTTTTTCTTTCCCAGCAGGTTCTCCTCCTCCAGTTTTCTGTTGTTTAACTGATTATTTATCCACCTTAGGACATGTTACCTCATCCAAAATGAGTCACATAGTGGTACAGTGCCTCTTGCCCATCTCTCCTTGTTTACACTGAGGCTGTAGCTGTCCAGGGAGGTTTTGAATTCCCTGCCAGCAAACAGGCCAGCCCAAGTACATTGATTATCTTCATCTTAATCCCCTCCCAATCAAGCAGCTCCAAGTACAGTCAACCTTCCTTTTGCTGCTACTGATCTTTGAGGGGAGACCTCAAAGGGACACTCCATCCTGGAAGGGCTTGTAGCATATGATTAGGAGAACATACTTATTATATAAAATAAATTTCTACCATCTGTTAATCTTTTTAAAGTAAACTCTCTAAAACATTTTGCTAAGAATGAGTTGAAATTTAAAATCTTTCAATGCAAAACTGAACCATCCCTTTATGTGCTTATTTGTTAATATCAGAGTGAAAAAGCAACATTTTAAGGTACCATTCCTCTGTTTTTCAGTTTGGTGTCTTAACTAACTCCCTTTAGTTTTTTTTTTCCTTTTTCTCCAAATCCTTTTTTTCTTGATATTGAATCTACTAGAGTAGGGGTTCAGTCTCAGTTTCATTAATCCCTGTACTGGTAACATGCCTGTTATCTGGTCTAAAGATTGACTTCCATGGTTTTGTTGCTTCATCTGGAAAATTGTTTAGGGCATAAATCTCTGTGCATATTAGTGTGTCTCATTCCCTCAAGAGGAATTACATTTTGCCCTTTTTTTAATGTTAACTCTTTGGCTTCAAGAAGTTGGTCGATTTTGTTATTGATAATCAAGTTTGATATGATGTGTTTTACAGAATATTGGCTTATTTTCTGGCTAATTTGGCACTGAATGCAGCCAGGCCAGCTGATTAAGTGGTTTTCCATTGGCACTGCCAAAATACAGGAGGTGGTAGATTAGACACACTCCTCCCTTCCTCCTTGAGGCAATTTGGTTTGTGTGTGCAGCTTTCAGTTTTGCATTTTGTTGTTATTTATGGTATTCTTCAGTCTTAGAAGATGCCCTGAACTTGTGCTCTGCTTTTGTAGCATGAAATTTGTGTCCTTGACACAAGAGAAATTTGCTGATAAAATCATTCTAGACCAATAGGGATGATTTTGCTCTGCATTTGAAAGTCACATTTGAAGGCAGCATTTCATGCTGTCGTAATTAGTGGCCATGGATAAACAGTTGGAAAATATCAAGGAAAGGGCACTAATTTTTCAATTTAGAAAAAGTTAAAATGAATGACAGTCCTGGCATTTTTGTTGCTCACCTCCATGTATGACCTGCACAGGTCTGTGTCACTGTACTTGGCAGACTCACCAGACTCTGTTCTACATTTGTGCCTGAGTTTCTAACAGCTTGTTTTCATCCTGTTACGTGCCATTAAAAATTTCCATCTTCTTCAGGGGAAGCACACCTGTGTTTTTAGGCTTCCTGTATCATCTTCCATTCAGAGACTCTTCCTGTCTATACATGAGTGGGAAGATTTTGGTTGGAAAGTTAGCAATGCCATGAAGAAACATTACAACGGATTCATTCCACAGTGCTTTATCTAAGAAATTGAGTTCATATAGGTTGTTTTTTTTAATCTATTTTGGCCAGATTTTTCATGCCAAGGTGTTCTGTTCTATGCTTATAGACACTAATATATTTTGGTCATGTTCACAGGTGGGAGTAAGAAAGTAATACAAGACTGCTTAATAATAAATTAATATGTTTAATAGACTAAATTTACACTGTCACTGTTGGTAGAAATTAAGAAAGAGAAAGGCAAATTGCTAAGATATGCAAATTAATTGCAGCTTTTGAAACCTGGACTTGAGCATGTCTATATACAAACACAGTGATGTAAATCCATAACCTGGAGAAATAATGAAAATTAGAAGGGGAAAGGTTGGCAAAGGTAAAAGGAATACAGTTTTTTGAAGGAAAATGTGAAAATTATAAAACACTTAGCATGTAGCTGAACTCCCTTATTTGTTTATTGTAGTATTTGAGCATTTCTCAATCTGTACCATATTTATCTTCACAAACACCTTTTGATAGAGGGAAATTCCATTCTCTTAATTTAATCAGAGACAGAATTAAATTACTTGCCTACAGTTTTTCAGATGAGCAGGGAGTTGCTTTGGACTGCCGTGTCCGTGTCAAGACATTCCATGTCTTAATGTCTCACCCAAACTAGTGCCCTGCACTCCTTTTCCCTAATTCAGCTTTGGTATCCATACTTTGTGATGGACTGATTTTGTATCTTGGATACAAAGCTTTAGGAATAGCAAAGCACCAGCCCTTGTACAGATAGAGATTCAATACATTTGGCCCAAAACACAGACACTTTAGCAGTCACTGTCTGAACCTGGCAGTGCTGTGTCATGAAATCCAGAGCTCAGCACTTGGCTCTGCTCTTGTGAAAGGAATGTGACCAGAATTCTGTGCTAAGAACAAGAAATTATGTTTTATTTGCTCTATCACATCACATTATTATTTGCCTCCATTTCCAGGGCTGGCATCAGGAGAGTAGACATTAATCTTGAACAATTGCATTTGCAGACGTGACAGATCCATTTGGTGATGGAATAAATGGGAAGATGATGACTTTTACTGAGCTACCAGGACCTGTCTTCATTTCTTTCCTCTCTACAAACTGTCCCACTGTTGCTTTCCTGGTGTAGATCTATTACCACTGTCAGCAAAAGATGTCTCATTGTATCACCTGAAGCCAATTAGAAGTTCCTGTCTCTGTGTCTGGTATTTTTCTGTCTATTTAATAATCACTGGAAATGTTTCAATTCCACTTAGTTTGTCTTTTTAAGAAGGTGGTTTACATGCTTCAGGTTTTACGATTTATGCCTTTCCAATTCCCTTGTATATCTTTTTTTGAATCACAAGAAAGATTAGCAGTTGCCTTGGTATCCCTTATAGAGAGTAGTTAATCGCTTCTTTCAGCTTCTTTCTACTTTTCAGATTTATTTTTTTTCTTCCTGTTAATCTATTTCTTTGAAGAACAATTTTAAAATCACTATTGAATTAATGTGTGATTTATAGGCAACTATATCCCTTAAATATTGAATGAATGATTAGTGATTTCATGCTGAGGAAATAATGAGAAATACTTACTAAAATGCTGCATTCAGCCAGGAATTTTGGATTTTCAAAATTCTTAGGAACAATAAAGCAAAACCACAAAAAAGTCTGACACTCTCATCAAATAAAATTATTGGAATTGCCCTTTCAGCTGTCTTGACTGCTGCTGACAAACACAATGTCTTTAGTACCATATGATTTAGCTTGTATTAGAAGTGTCTAAATAAACTTAGTTTGCTTGTCTTAGCCACATTTCAGAACATTCAGCTTTCAGTAAAAAGAATAATCACTTCTTGAGTTATCATCAGTGAAATTATAGCCAATGGAAGTACGTCCTTTATATACATCTATATGAGAGCTTTTGTAGTTACACATTTTTTTTTCTGCTATGGCCTTGATGATGATAAATTTGTAATAAATCTCAGACTTCCAGTTGTTGCATGTCCTAATGTATTTTACTGCTAAGGCAGGAAAGATAGAAAAAGTCTCCTTGGAGAAATTTAAATTTTATTCAGCCTGTACATTTCCAATCTAAGAAAACAAAAAAAGCAAAATAAACTGTTGTTAAAGTCCTGCTTTAAACTCCTAAGAATATATGATAGACTGGAAGAAATACCTGATATATTTTTATTCATGTGCTGATTGAAAAACAAAGCAGATCTTCCAGATTTTCTTCCACTTGACTTTAATGCTGAGTTTTCCTATTGAAATGGGAAAACCTAATTCCACTTTAGAAAACAGAAGAGAAGCCAAGTTATAAATATGTCTTGAATAATTCCGAACCAACTTATTGAAAAACTTCCACTCTTGAAACTTACTGGAAGAACTCTGTAATATGGAATATAGATTTGACAAAAAAAAAAAAAAAGAGGATCATGAGAGCAACAAATCTGTTTGTCATCTGCATAGGAATACTTAGTCATCTGAATAATATAATCAAGGAGTGCAGTGATACAGACATAGAAAAATGCAGGGCCAAGGATAAAGTCCTGTGGGACATCAGCTGTAAGTGGAAAAGGACTGGATTAGGGATGGCTGTATTAAATCACAAGTGAATGGTCTAGCAAAAACCATGTCAGCCAGTCAGAGACACATCCAGAGTACAATGAATCAGCAGTGGTGATTGTGAGCACCCAAAATAGAAGACTGACAACATTTCATCAGAGCAAATCGACAAACACACGGACCTTGATCATTTCAGGGGATTAAGCAGACGACACCATTCAGTGGATGTCTCCAGTAAACAGTTATAAATCCACTCTGGCAATGAGAAAAGCAAGTTCTGACTCTTGGTGATGCTTGCAATACAATAAGCACTCTGGGAATAAGTCAGTCGAGCAGATCTTTGCCAGACTTCATAACAATAAGGACAAAAAGATAATGCAAAGACACCTGGAACTGCTGCAGGTGATGCCTTGAAAAGTGGGAAAAGAAGCCTTACTAGAGGAGATTTTTATTTTGGTGACCCCATAGAAAGCTAGCTAGATGATTTATCCCTTGAGATATGACATGAGATTGATGATTTAAAATTTGTTTTTAATAAAATTTGTTTTTAATTTACTTGATTAACTAGGGTCTTAGGAAGATATAGGAAGATGTGGCAGATACGGTTCTAGTAATCCCAAAATGAATATTCAGCAATCCATTGTTCTGTGTTTTTTGTTTGCCATGCAACAGGAATCAGCTGGTCCTGTTTTCCCCACTTGATTTCCTTTGCATTAGCCTTTATTAAAATTATCTCAATTTCCTACTTTGGGGTGATTTTGAAGCCTCTTAAAGATTTTTAATGGTCTGATTCCTCAGCATCTGATATCACTTCATGAACAACACAGCCTTCCAACATATTTTATTCAAATACAGAAAGTTCATATTCTTCATCTGGTCTTTTCTCTCAAATTATTTGACTGATTTTATTTGCAATCTGTGTAGTCATATGAGCCTGAGCTGGAAATAACCAATTAGATCACACTGTCCCTCCTCTTGCCAATGTGGAATATAATCCCCCAGACAGGGGACACAGGCTTGACTTTAGCCAAAAGCTGAGAAAAAGCCTCCTGATCTTCACCCACTGAAATTTAAACTCTCATCTGTTATTAATCTATTTTCAGTAAATGATTACCAGAACATCTGCTCGTGCCCAGTAAATTTTTACTTCCTTCTCTTAAAGCTGACTTCCCCAGTGGACTGATGAAAGAGTCATTCTATAGCTCATTCTGCTCTTTAAAATAGCATTGGTCCACTGAAGAAATGCGAGCTGATCTCCATCTAACATTCTTTTTCAGTCAGGAAGCACTAGGAAACATTCAGCAAATGCTTGTTTGGAGTTTACATGAAGTTTTAAGTGTTTTTACACTTTGCAAGGATTGTAAATGTAAAATGTTGATGCCAATGCAATATGGTACAGCCTTGGAAGTTGGTATCAATTACATGCAAAACAAACAAAATCGTCACTAAGAAGAGGGGCTTTCCTGAGGTAAAAGTGTTAAATAGTATTTTAGACTTAAACATGCATTTATGCTGTTTTATTTCTGTTGAAAGCTCCTCTTAATTCAAAGCTTTTCCGAAAGAGAACTTTCTTGGAGTCAATTTCCAAGAGAAGATGCTACATCTCCATGGACGCAGCCTATGTTCCCAGCTTTGTAGTTATGCTGCCTGTTGATTTACAGTCACATTAAGTTTTATCTGGTAATATTCCTTCTCTAGATACATGCAACTATTTGTAGGTATATTAGGCAGCTATGTACAGGTGGGGCACCCCAGTTATGCATTTAAGCCCAGTTTGGTGTCTCATGAAGCTGGATACCCTGCTTCAGTTTTCTTTCCTCACTTCTTAATTTTAGGGTATATGAGGGAGTGTAAAGACAGGTTTATGCTTCCCTGAAGGAGGGGACTGTCCTAATCCTTACACACAGATGGGTGGGAAAATGCAAAGTGACCCAGCATGCACAGAGCCACACAAAGACCATTAATCTCAGCCTTAGTCAAACCTTTGAATCCCAGAATCATTAGGGTTGGAAAAGACCTCCAGGATCACTGAGTCCCACCTTGTCAGCTAAACTGGGTGCCACATCCAGTCATTTCCTGGACACTTCCAGGGATGGTGACTCCACCACCTCCCTGGGCAGCCCTTTCCAAGGCCTGAACACACTTTCAGTGAAGAAATTCCTCCTGAAAGTCTACCTGTGTACGTTTCTATGTCTTCCCCCAAAAGATATGGGCTGACAGTCTGCACTCAGAGGAATGTTGACAGAGGTGAGTTTTAAAGGGGAATTTGGAAGCTGAGAAAGCAGCAGCTGCTTGGATTTTTGTAAAGAATCTTCCCTCCAAGGTGAGGTGCAGTATGACAGATGGTTGTTTCTTTAAGACTTCTCTGACGTTCTCCTTCTAATCTCCCTCCCAGCTTTTCTCCCCTACATTTGCACAGTAAGAATTCATCTCTATAATTTACTGATATCATTTATTTGTGTGCATTGTGGCCAAATCAGTCTCAACCTGCCTACATTTAATTCTTGTGCTTTTGCTGGGGGTGCTGCTTTGTGCTCTTTTTTTGTAGCTCAGATGTTCTAGCAGGACATCAGCCTCTCAACAGCCCAGCTTGGAGCAAACTGGTCTTATGCTTCTGCACAGCATAACCAGGCATTTACAAAAAAAAAGGAGGCTGGTATCTCTTTCCAGAAGTTAAGTTTGCATGTTTTAAGGCTCTTACTTCAACTACAGATATTTAGGGCAACAAATGTTGGGTCTGATCCCATATAAGGGGATCTAACCTGATGAAGTGTCCAGGAAATAATTAGGCAAAACTGAAAGTGGGAGCCTAAAGCAAAGGTCACCCAGAGCAGTAGGAATGTTTTCCCTTGTTGGTTCAGATGGGCACAAAAGTCTACTAGTGAAGTCAGATAACTTACAAAATATCAATATATAAAGAAGCTGTAGCCTGGAGATTTCTTGTTCACATGATTCCAAAATCTGGACCTGTAGCCTCCTGCAATCATGGTGCACACACAGCTACACTGTAGGCAGTAGATTTATGGATTTTAGAGCATTAGACATTCCATCTCTTAAAGAAAATGTCATTTTGGAGTCCAGTTGTCAACAGAAGGTGGTTACTCACTGTGATCTACTGTTGAATGATGTAGCTGGAGCTGACAGCTTGAAACATTGGCACTATATTCTGTCCAATAATATTTAAATGTGATCTTTTCACTTTGCTTTATGTTTCAGAACAAGAGCCAGGGGTTGAGTTTTGTCCGTATTCATGCACCTTGGCAAGTACTTAGTCGAGAAGCAGAACTCCTGAAAATAAAAATGCCCACTAAAAAGGTAAGGATCTCCCATTTTCTATCAACAAGTTATATGTCTGAAGGAGGAGGGATCAGGATGGTAATGAAACGTATAGAAACCCATGGAATTACTTTATTTCCAAAATCCAAGTTGTCAGGCAGATTGTTTCCCATTACTAAAGATTTTGAGATGATTTACTGTTCAGAGTTGTATTTAAGAAGGGATTTCCAAAGGGGTTTTTCAAAGGCAGCTGGCTCATGATCTGCATTCAGGAGAGTGATGACAGAGATGGGTTTTAAGGAAGGCTTTGAAAATGGAGAAGGCAGTGGATGTTTGGATTTTTGTCAAGAAATTTCCTCAAAGGTGAAGTGAATTTTGGAAGGTTGTGTGATGGCTGGGCATTGCCTTAAGACTTCTCTGAAATCTGTGGATGCCCAGAGTGCCTGTTTTTGTGACTGAGTGAACTCAGACCTGCCTAATGTCACTGAAGCTTCAGCTCATTACCTTCTTTACAGTCTGTTTTCAGGGGAATTGCTGACAAACACTATAAATTCTGAGCAGCAGGTTCCCAAATCTGTGGTCCTGCAATGATTTAGTATGTTGGGTAAACACTTCACTGAAGTCAGAGGAAGTGCCTTGTGCTTTCAGTTAGTGCTACTCATCAATTGCACTGGTGATGAACACTTATTTCTTTGCATTGTCATTAGAATTAAAGGAAAGATCAATTTTATTTTCTTCCACAGGATCTTTTGGTTTTTGTTTGTTTGAGGGGTTTTTTATGGATAATTTTCACTCAGCAAACACTTGAGTTGTTCACATCTCAAGCTGTTACAATCTGCCATTGTTGGAAGACTGGCCAAATCAATCCTGCTGTATTGTGTTTGCGTTCCAGGGGGAAAAAAATCTGAATATTTCTGATCTACATTTGAAAATGAGCAGGTTTTGGATAGCTACAGTATCTCCATAAGCTTTCAAGAAATGGACCCATATATTTAACTCTCTTTGATCCCAGCTTCATTCCTTTTGTGCATTTCTCCCTCCTTCTGCCCTCATGGGAATTTTTTCCTCGGAGCTTTTTGCAGATGCCCTAAAGCAAATTTTACACTATTTTAATTGATTATTATTGCCATAATTTTGGTCTGTCCAGGTGCTGATAGTCTCCAGTGGTCTCCCTAGTCACTTGCAAATGATTCTGTGTCTCCTTCTCTCTTGTGATTAGGAGAAAAAAATCATCTGTTACCTCTAGTGAAGAAATGGCAGCACAACCAGAAATCTTGACAGGAAAATTATGTTCATGTCTAATGTTTTTTGGTTTTGTTATTTTTGAAATTAAAGACAGTTGGAATTTCCTTTCTTAGGAAACAAAAAACAACTTTGAAAAAATTGAGATATTGTATTTTGGGGCTTTGGCAATACAAAACGAAAAATTCAGCCAGTAACCACCAAAAAAAAAAATTCTATTTTTGTTCAGAGAGATGAAACATTGTTCTCAAGGCCCATTAGGTATGTTATGTGATTTTTATTTATTCAAGGATCCCATGAAACCATAAAATAGCATTTTCAGTGGAAAGTATTTATCCACCTCTAAACACAATGAATTGGTTATTTTTCTCCTCCCTAAATGTTCAGTCTTAAATCATCTTTCAGAACAAATGACACATTGGGAAGAGGTACCTTTTGAGCACTTTTTCCTACATATAAACTTCTGGATATGATAATACAGTTATTTTTGGTGAGGGAGACTGGAACACACTCAAATATGAATATGGGAAACAAACAGGAACAACTGGGAGTGTTGCTGCATTCCCATTCTCTGGGATTAATGAATCCCACAACTGGAGTGCTGGGATGGAGAGGTAAAGGCTGTTGAGCAGATGGAAAGGTGGAGTTGTAGTGCGTGGAAGGGAAAAGTTGCAGTTAGGGATCGTAAGGTTGAGAGCTTCTAGGTGAGGATTAGGAGGATGGAAAACAAAGCAGATGTTGCTGTGGGTGTCTTGCTTGTCCTGCCAGGATGAAAGGACCGATGAATTAGGCAAGTTGGAGACGTTAACTTTCAAATTCCCAAATATTAACTGGGAATATTGTACTGCTGTCATACACATGTCTGACAGACTCTTGAAGGGTTTGAAGACCACAAGGATTCAGTGAGCCATCTAGGAAAGATGCCCTCCTTGCCCGGATATTTGTCAGTAGAGAAGGACTTATGGGATACGTGAAGGCAGGAGGACGTCTTGACTACAGCAATCACAAAATGAGTTTGAAATGTTCAGGCTAATCAGCAAAAATGTCAGCAGAGTTGTTACTCCAGATTTCAAGAGAGCAAAATTAAAGCTACTCGGGGAGCTAGTTAGCAATTCTCCCTGGGGAACTGCTTTTGGGGGCATGGGGGTCCATGAGTGCTGGTCAGCTTTAAGACCATGTTTTAAATGTGCAGGAGCCTGTAATTCCAGTTTAAGCCAAGCAAGTGGGGCAGAAGGCCAGCTTGGCTGAACAGAGAACTCTTAAAGCTCAAGAAGAAAAAGAAATTGTACCATCTCCAGAAACAAGGGCTCACAATAATATTACAAATGTGGTTCATTTATTCAGGGAGAAAACAAGAAAGGCCAAAGCTCATTTAGAGTTAAAAATGGACAGTGTTTTGACACACAATAAAAATGGTTTTAAAAATACGTTAGTAGCAAAAGAAAGTGTAAGAAAATGTTGGACCAGTACTTGTTGAAGATGGTCACCTGATGAGTGGGGATGAAGGAAAAGTGGAGGCCTTCAGTGCTTTTTTTTGGGGGGGACACTGAATTTTTAGACTGTCTGCATCAGCTGAATGTTTCTGAGCCCACAGAGACCTGTGAATTCATCCCAGAGCACTGAAGGGTTGGCAGGACACCTTTCAACCATCTGCCAAAGGCCTTGGGAGTCCGGGGAAGTACTCACTGACTGGAAGTTTGGATAAAGTATAAGAAAATAATCTTTGAATGATAGGTTTAGATTGGATATAAGGAAAGAATTCTTCCCTGTGAGGGTGGTGAGGCCCTGGCACAGGCTGCCCAGAGAAGCTGTGGCTGCCCCATCCCTGGAAGTGTCCAAGGCCAGGCTGGATGGGGCTCTGAGCAGCCTGGGACAGTGGAAGATTTTCCCCTCCCCGTGGCAGGGGAGTTGGAATGAGATGATCTTTAAAGGTCCCTTCCAACCCAAATTGTTCTAGGATTTTATTTTTCTTGATAATTCTTGTATTAAGAGTTCTGCACCAAGCATCTTGTGAAGGACAAGAACTGCAGCCTGAATGGATTCAGGTGTTTGCTGTTACATGGGAATATGTCTTCAGAGAAGACACTCATTTTAATTACAGATTTAAACATACATATATAGTAAAATCTGGGGGTTTTCTTCATTTTAGTGGATTTTTGGAAGGGACTCGCTAATGTACAGTTTTATTTACTCAGATGTATGAAATCACAGAAGAAGGAGGAATACTCAAAACATTAAATGAAATATGGTGCAAATTGACTGAACCTCTGCAACCCCAGGTGCCACAACAAGAAAACACTAAGATGAAAAATCTGTCCTACCCATTTTCCAGAGAGAAAATTTATTTGTGAGTACTAACAATGAAAAAAGCGATGATTTGCCATTTTAGTGTTGTCATTTTTTCTACCTGTATTTCAGTCAAAATTCAGAAATTTGTCGAGTATTTCTGGAAATCCTGATGAAATATTCAAATTGTCCAATTTTCAGTGGATTAACAGAAATGTAAGTTACAGAGACTTTCTGCCAGTGTTACACTTTCTTCTGCTGGATAAGGAACTGGAAGCAGTGCACCAAATAAAATATCCATGTGCTTAGCTTGATATATAAAAATTCTACCACCAAATTCCTGATTATGTAGCTAAGGTTATTACTGCCTTTTTGAAGAAAGAAATAACTAGTTAAAATCTGATAGTATTTTCCTTCTTGATAGATTTATTATAGTAATTAAAACCTGGCTAATCATATGCAGATAAGGAATTCTTGACACCTGCCCTTTCACTCAGGATAAGGTTTCTGGGTCCAGTTTGATACTAAACACTCCTTTTTTTCCTCATGGTTGTCTCCTGGTATTTATGTTTCATAAATAAAATTCATTATTAAATACAATGACCCCTCCCATATCATTTATTGCCCTCTGACAACTTTAATTCTGAATACGAGTCAAATTGATGGAGGAGAATAAACTGGGAAGCTAATTTCACATATGATGACTTTAAGGTTTAAGGGAAGGCATAATTCCAGTGGAATGGTTATTTGAAAGGAAGTGAAATGCTGACTGTTTAGTTGCTTGGAAAGGAGTAATGAACATCTGCATTAGGCTGGTTGAAACTTAATAAAATCACCTCAGAATATTGGAGTGCTGAGGGGATGTTATAAGAAAAATATTGAGAGGTCATATTCTGTAAACAATAGGGTTTTTTTTTTTAAATGAGTTAATAATTTTGCATTTTTATGCCCATCATCATTGCAATCCAAGTAGAATTCTGAGTGTCTGGGTCTTAAACAGCACAGTCTATTTTGCTGTACTATGTCATCTATATCTCCTTTAAGCATCTGTTTTTCTTACTTGTTACGGTCTCTAAATGAATTCTAAATGAGAATCATATATATTATCTTAATTATTACTTCCTTGGCTTAAAACAGTACTGGTTGTTTTTCCTCTCAATGTTTCAGGTACAACATCAAAGACAAAGACACCTTTTTTGACAATGCCACGCGCAGCCGAATAGTGAGTTAACAACAATGACACAGTGTCTTATGCTGAATGGGATTTACTTTACCAGTGGGTTTAGCTAAATACTTTGCTAATTTAATCAATTTATGCATTTCTCTATCCATGTAAAACACTATGTAGTCATTTGTATATAAGGAATCCCTTTCTTGAGCTGCACAGTGGTCCAGGAACAGGGGATGCTGAGCAGGGAAACTACTGAGTTTTCTCCATTGTCCAAGGCTGTTTTATCCCTATTTAAGGCCTATTCCTAATTTTTAACCAGATTTTATTCCATTAATTCCTTATATAAATCCCATATAGTTTTACAAGGATGTGACACAGCAGGGTTCAGCCTACAAACATTAGGTAAGATAATCCACTAACAAAACTTGCTAAATGATTTAAATATATGTCCAAATGAATGTTACATGAGCCATCTGTTTTAAGGCTTTGTTTTATTGCCACTTCCATGATGGAAATCATGCTAAAAGAGGATTTTGTGTGTTATCCCACTGTCTTTTTTTTTTTTTTGCAGGTGCGTGAAATTTTGAAGCGCACATCTACCAAGGCCAGGAACAGCATGGGTAAGATGGAGGGAAGGGAGTTAGTTGTGTTCTTTTGGAAGGAATTGCTTGGATGTCTCCCAGAATATTGATTTTTCTAGCAGAATGCGAAAATATGCTGGCACATTTTCACCAAAAAAAAAAACAACCTGGTAGAGATTGAAACAAATGCTTTTTCTGAGGCATGAAATCAGACTTTTTGGTCCATGGTTTGGATAGGACGTGGCAATGGGAGCTTGTTTTTCATTTCTACAGGTGCAGGATCTGGCACACAACTTGCATTTCGTGAATTGTTATAAAATTGGATTTGATTACTCTGATCTGCTTTTGAAAATTCAGATGTCAACTGCAATATGTTGTATTATTTCTTGCAGGAGCATATTTTTCTTGCCATTTCAATAGAATAATACATCTTTCCAGGTTATTTTCATTATTGCAGCCTTAAAAATTATCTCCATGAGCTGCCTAGTGAAATATATGACTTAAATATGACTGTTCTGAAGGTACTTTGGGAATAACTCTGAAATATTTGGACTTATTGTTTCCTTGAGGTTCAGAACATATATAGATGTATTTATTCTCTCTTGTCTCATCCATTGTGAGATCATGACACATATTTTCCTCATGGCAAAGAAGTGACGGTGCTCCTTGTCTGGCATGTTTTCTGGAAGTCTTTCTGCAAGCTTGGCCACTTAGGGATAGATCACAATGTCCAAGGATAATGGAAAAAGATGAGCTGTAGCAAGATTCTGCCCAGTCTTGGTGTGACTTTGTAGTAACATATGTCTTTGGTCCAGCATATGGTGTGGAAAATAGATTAATTTACATTTCCCTCAAATAAGGATGCTTTTTTAAACAAAAAAAATTATGTGAAAACAAAACCAAAACAAAATGCTTTCTCTTTTTCCACCAAAAGTACTTGCCTTTTCCCAGGACAAACTTTTAAATTTATGATTACTACAATGTTTCCTTTTTAAAAAAGTGCCTGGGCAAGTAGGTATTTCTAGAACCTGTCTAAACTTTAAGGACTTTGGAAATTGTTGGAGACAAAGCTTGAGAGATGTAAACCATCTTACAAGGACTCAGTAGTAGGGGGAAAAAACACTTGATCAATGGGGATTTTTTGCCTCTTATTAAAGTTTTCTCTGTTTTAACAGGTTGTTCTGGTTTATAGTGTACTAAGAGCCATTATTAGAGATCAAAGCACTAGTAGTGATATTTCAGGATTGTTTTTTTAAGTCTAAAGTGAAAATACAGGCTGATGCTCTTCAAGCTCAGGTGAACTCAAGATCACTTTTGACACAAAGTAAATATTTTACCATACCCATCCCTTCTATCTTTCTGATCCTCACCCAAACCATGATTATGCATCATGTTCAACCTCAATTCACTATTTGTTTTGGTCTTCTGAGATCCTCTCCCAAAATTTTCCTGTGTCACTAAGGCTCTCCCATCTTGCTGTTCTAAAGCTTAAAATCACTCATTGTGAGTTGTTTAAAAGGGTTTCTTTGACCATCATTGGGGTTTTTTAATATTTTTTATGAGTTTATTGTTTATTTTTCACAAGAGGCAGGACAGTGATGTTGGAAGTCCTCGTAGCAATTTTTGGTTGTCATAAACGCTTCAGACACATTTGCTTACAGATTTTTTATTGCATCTGTGTAAGGCTGGATCTGATTCCACTTCCATGACATTATACAAGCACAACTGAACCACTGTGCTTTTGGTGAGCACAGACTGATTTAACTCCTGCAAACAGGAGTTGTTTCAAAATCAGAAGGATGACCTTGTGTGTTCATGTGAGGAAGGGTAGAAATCCCTCATTTTCAGGGAAAATGAGACTTGATCTATCAGTCAATAGAGAATAAGGGTTTTGTTAATCACTCTTAAATGTTTCTGATTCTTTCTTCAATCAAACTCAAGAAGAGTAGGTTTAGATCAGGTGTTGGAAAGAAATTCTTCCTTGGGAAGGTGGTTTTCCAGAGAAGCTGTGGCTGCCCCATCCCTGGAAGTGTCCAAGGCCAGGTTAGATGGGGCTCTGAGCAACCTGGGATAGTGGGAGGTGTCCCTGCCCATGGCAGGGGCTTGGAATAAGGAGATTTTTAAAATCCCTTCCATCCTGTGTGGAAATGAGCCTTTCTGTGAAAAACATCTTCCATGACCAGGAACTTCTAGGCTGGAATATACTCATTGACGTGATTTTGAATATTTTCAGTAATACAGCTCAGTCCCCTTTGTAATGTCATTATATTAAATCTGAACTAACATGTTCTGTTTGTTTGTGCCTACCTGTTAACTATGCTATTTTCTTTTCAATTAGGTATTGGCACATTAATAGCAAACAATGTTTATGATGCAGCATATCCACTACATGATGTGAGTAGATGCTATTAAAAACCTAGTTCTCTGCTGGTATCACTCAGTAGTGCATAGACAGTAATATTGGGTGTCTGTGACAATGTATATATATATTCTAAGTGTGTGACTCTAATATGAAAACTCACAGAAATACATTTCAGGTTGTCATCTAAAAGTAAAATCAACACTCTTTTGATTAAGCAGTCTTCTATTTAGTTTCATCTGGTTTTACATCAATTATTAAATTATTTTCATTCTCTAGGGTGAATATGAAGGCCAAAATGATGACATGAATGAAAGAAAGGTAAAATATGTTGCAAAATTTATTTTGTATTAGATTTAATGTGATAAATGGGAATTAATGTTCTAAAAGCTATTGTAAAGCATTAGCCAGAAGGTTCAAGCAGGTACATGTTTTTAGAAATGAATATATATTTTATAGTCCATGTTTTCCTGCATATAAAATTTTTCTTGCAAGATTTTTCTAAAGTCTTCCTATGAAGTATGTGAGTAAATTTAATTTGATATTTACATCTTGAAATGCTTCCTTCCTCATGCAAAGACAAAATTTTTCAACCTGTCAGGAAGCAAAAGTTGTTAAATAACTTATATGATAATATTCTTTGCCTAACCAAGAGGTACTAGAGAACAGTGGTTACTAGAATAAACCATAGCTGTATTTTTTTAATTTGATGGTGCATTCAATTCAGTTGCATGCATTTTCTAAAAATCTGCTTCCAATTATTTTGTAAATAAAGTTTCTAGCTATCAAAAGACATTTGAAAATAGATCACCCACCAACTGTCTGCACAAAAGAAACCGTGGATTCAGGCTGTGTTTAATACATATGTTTGCTGTTAGAAATGGGGAAAAAAACATTGAATTAATTTAATCTATTAAGATCCATTCCTTGTTGAGCATCTATTTTAGTTTCCTTGATATGAAAACAATAGGGTAGGAAATGAAGAGGGAAAATAGTAGGGAGAGGAAGGGGAGGAAGGCAGAATGAAGGAATATTTGGATACCTGCAGTATTTACTATATTAGAATTCAAATCACATATATTTTTGGTGACCTGTAAATTATTTCATAAACAATCTTTGTAGTTTTGGGTGCATAATGTTAATATATGGCCACTAGATGTCTTCGTGTACCATATACAATTCAATCTAGTGAACCTTGGTAAGCAAAAGAGGCAAAGTAAGAAAACAAACCATAAAAAAGATTTTATATTTGTGTCTGTTACTTAGAACTTCTTTGGGGGAAGAAATGGTCTGCTGTGCACTTGCAGAGGTGCAGTAATGGAACCAGAGAGCAGCTCCATAGATGACTTAGACAGAAAGCAAAGTTTTTGGAGAAGAAAAGTAAATAAATATTACTCAATGAAGGAAGGTTGGGCACTGTGAAATAGTGAGAGAAGAGAGCCTAAAAGAAATAGTGTCTGGAAAAATATTCACCCTACCAATTGTATTTTGTGCTGCCTTCTTTTTATTCTGCCTATTAGGCTCAGTTATGAAGTGTTAAGTATTAAAAACATAAAAGCTTCTTTCCAGAAATACTTCATTGATTATTCACATATGTCCCTGCTGCCCAGCCATGGAATCTTCTGTAGTATTCCTATGCATAACATCATCTGTTTTCTATCTGAATCTAATAGTCTCAGTGTTTAATTTCCTGAAAAACCCTGATCAGGTTTAAAGCAAAGGAGGGCATTTTTGAGCTTGTTTTTTTTTCTTTTTTTTTTTTTTTTATTCCACTCCTTTTTGTTTTGCCCATTTTAACTTATCTGTGTATTCCATTTCGATTCTCTGGTTTTTAACCCCCCCCCAAAATGAGCTGAGTCCATCTGGGGTATTTTTGCCAGTAAGGCAGCACAAACAATTAAGATTCATATACCAATTCATAAAATATAATCATTAACTTAATTCTTATCAACCATCTTCAGGACTTCCTTAGAGAAAATGCACAGTGAAGCACCACCTTTGTCACATCCTATGAGAATTAGAAATCTGCAGTCGGTGGAACCCTCAGACTATGAGGGTTTCAGTCTTTCCTAAGAATGTTGATTAGAATAAAGGAATTTCCCTGTTTCAGTGTGATTTCTGCTCTAGAAAAAAAATATTTTTAAGAAAGAGAGAGCACAGCAGCCTGCTAATAACTCACCATGAATATAAATAGTGGCTTGGTCTTCTTTAAGCTTCCAGCCCACTGGGAAATTGTAACTCTTCATTACTATCCCTCTGTTTGACATTAAGAAATCCATGAGGGCTTTATTGCCTACCTGGGAAATACACTGTTGTCATATACCACAGCAACATCCCCACAATACTAGAAGTAGATTAGAAAATGTTATTATAAGCTGCTAAAATACCATGAACTCTATCAAAAACTTGGCTTAGAATTCCTTTCAATTTAATCAATATCATGAAAGGAAGCAAATTTCAGCTTCCAGATTAAGCTCAATTCTTTTTGCTCCTGAATTCCATTCTGTAACTGTTCCAAACTGTTTTGAGATAATTTTGAGAATTTTATAGTTTTAAATTTCTTTGTTTGTATATTTGAGTGAATGCATTTATTAGTGTGATTATTTAGGGAAATAAATAGCATTTTGAGGGTAATGCTGTGGGGTAATGGCAAAGGGTGATTTTAATAGGCAGCAATAAGTACTCATATGAAAATATCAGTATGCCAACCTCCTCAGCTCCTGATAAAGCCAAAGAAAATCAAATATAATCTTCTCATTTCTTTCCACAATTGCAAATCTTGTGCTCTGTGAGGGCAATATTCTGAAATCCAAGTCTCCTCAATCCTTGAATCTGATTGCTGAGTTCTCAAGTTGTTTAGCAGGGTTTACTCCCTGCTCTGTGAAGAGAATATACTTCATGCTGTATTTTCAGTGAGTACACAATAGCATAACTCTGTGCACTTAAAAGTTTCCACATTTTGAGCAATAATCCTTTGTCAGGGAAATGTTTACAGGATCCAGGTCCTAACTGCTCACTTGATATATGTTTAATTCTTCCACAAAGTATCTGCAGGAGGAGAGGCATTCTGAACAGTAGGAAAATGTCATTGGAAAACCTCAAACATGCCAACTCTGCAGTTACATTATCTGGAATTTCTCCACACTTGTTTTAATTATACTCTCTGCTCCATGGGGTGGTGTAGCATTGCTGACAAGATGGATCATCTGACAATGCAACTTCTGATAATTACAAAAATTATGTGTATTTAGTTCTTAACATCCTCTGCAGCTCCTTCTGTTGTGTATTTGTGTGCTTGTATTGCTTGGTTTGTGTCTTAATCCTCATCAAAGTTTACAGAAGAAATGTCCAAGTTATTGACTCAGTTCCTTCCTGTAAACTACAATTTCCATGAGACAGATGAGGGGCAATCAATGCTCAGTCTGAGGTCCCAGAATCACAGAATCATTTAGGTTGGAAAAGATCTAGAATTGAGTCCAGAGGGACAAAAGGCTTGATATCTGTCATTTTGGACAATATATATTTAAAATCTATAAGTAGGGATGTAGTTAATTTAGTTTCATTTATAATAAATTTCTCATTTTTTTAATGCACTATAGACTTCAATAAACACTTCTCAATGACAATATTGTCTTAGAGTGTTTGCAGTTCTTTTACAGCATAAAAATTATAGAAGTATTATGAACAACACCAGTGGTTCCAAAAAAATCTTACTCTTGCATGGGATTGTGGAAGGTGTCCCTGTCCATGGAAGGGCATTTGGGACAAGATGATCTTTAAGGTCCCTTCCAACATATTCTATGACTGCCCTGATTTGTATTTTCCTCTGAAGATAAAATATGAGGAAAAGTCACCTAACAAGAGATCATGGTGATGTTTCCTCTGAGCTTCCCTTATTCTTCACTTAATTCTGGAAAGATTAATTCTGAAATCCTTTCTGGATTATCAACTGATTCATCCACAGTTATAAAGTGAACTGCTATTGAATTAACATGAATTAACAAGTTGTTGATTGCATGGTAATTTCTATCCACTATGTGGCTTTTGTCTCAGAGCAGTGTTACATCCTTCACACCAAAATTCCCAGTTTCATTTACAACCTCTTGTATGGGAATGTCACAGGTTTCTTTTATTATTTTTTTTTAAAAGCTTAGCAAAGTTATGTCACAGATCACAGGAATGAAAGAGGAAATAAGGAAGAGTATCCTGAATCCTTTGCCTGTTGCAGTGGAGTGTATTTTGGTTTATAGCACAGGTCCTGCAAAGTTTTTTATCCCTGTCCCTTTTCCTACTGGATTCCTTCCAGTGTAAGAAGTTTATATAGAATTGATGCCTTTCTTTGAGCTCTCTGTAAGGTGTGTCCACAACATTGGTTTTATATGAGCTCTACTGGGTATGGCAGCCCCAGGAGCTGGGCAGGACTGGCTTTGACACATTTATTACCTCTTGGTATGTTTTTCACACCAATTTCCCAGTTTTGAACCTTTACCTCAGTTCACCTTGAACATGGACATGCTGGTCAGTGACTTCTCCATGGTGTGATTCCAGATATTAAATAAATGACACCATAGAAGAATTTCACTCTGTAATGGGATTGTTTGCAGCATATTTCCAGACTTCCTCAAGGCTACAACATGTTGTATTTTTCCTTTGGAGCCTATTTCTCTTCACTGCACAATAAATGTGGAGAAAGTTGTGTGTGCATCACCCTCCCACTGCTGGCTGGGTTGGAGGCTGCTGTAAATGTCTGAAAAATATAAATTTGTGTTGGAGTATGGAAAACTGCTTTTTTTGGTGGATATATTTTTATTCTTAGAAGATGTTTGTGAAAACTTGTTTCAGGCTAATTTTCTGATTTTTTTTAAAATTTCTTTAGTTGCTGTATCGAGAATGGGCAAGATATGGAGTGTTTTACAAGTTTCAGCCTATTCATCTTATAAGGTAATGTGGACTTAGATAAAACACAAAGGGATTGGTTCTTAGCTGATGCAGCTTAATTATTTCCCAGTTAATTGAACAGATCAAATCACAACATTAAAAATAATATTTTCATTGCTTTTCTGTGGCTCTGGTGATAATTTACTGTAACAAAAATACAATAAACAATTATGTACCTCTGGGTTTTTTGGTATACTGCTTATTTCTGGAAGAATGTCATACTTCAGGTTTGAGGGGTTTTTTTTAAGTATTAATTCTTTCAAAAGAAAGGAATTTCCATTTACATTGATGATTTTTTTATTGGAGAGTATGGTCACAAAAGCTGGTGAATAATCAGAAGCTGGTGTTCACATCATGAATTAGTGTGAAAGTATTTCACAGTTTGGAAATTGATTTGTTTTACTCCTGGTTTTACAAGTTTTATTCATTTGAACACATTGATATGTATTCACAGTGTTGTTGGGGTTTTTTTTGGAATATTTCTGAATTTTTTCTTTACAAAGAAAGAAGTTGGCCTTAACATAAGATACAACAAACAAACCATGCTTTTTAAGGATTTCCCACAAATCTCTAAAAGAAAGCCAGAATAAGTTTTTTTGTATACTATACAGTAATATATATATTATGTAATGTATATTGTACAATATATAATTATAATATATAAAAATATAATAATACTATATGCTACTAATAGTATAATAGAATAATGCTATAAATACTGAGTAAAGAAAATAAATGTTTGATAAAACTGATCTGAAATGTTCTTATATCTGTCTAGGAATAAGTGAACTGTGATATCAGCAAACAGAAAAAAAACCCCTCAACAAATCTCTGCTTCTGAATAATTTATGTACATAAGAAAGATGGAATTTGTTAAGCATTTCTCTTTTGAATATTCAAACTCCAACTAGGTTTTATTACATGGTCTGCCTCGATATGACTATTAAATTTTAATGTGAGAGGAATTGCTCTCTTTTGAGAGAAGTTTCACGTTGGCAAGTGGCAGTGAGACCATCTAACCCTCCTGAGGTTCTGCAATCTCCTCCATCTTCATTTGTATTTCTCTGTCTTCATTATGATGTTTCATTCTGCCAATACGATTGCATAGAAATTTTGTGGTTTAAACTTCTGTGAGAAAGACAAAAAAAGACCAGACATGTGCAATTGATTCTCTGTTCTTGGAGATGATTTTTCTTGCTTTTATCTTCCATACTTTGCTTGACTGCAAGTTGAGCTGTTACCACTAAAATAAATGTGTTTTTTATTTCCTGGGCAATGTCTGAGCTCCACTGTAATATACCTGAGGAATGACCACCCCTCTCTTCCTGCAACTGTGGATTTCTTCACTTCTGTACCGTGGGGGGATTTGAGCTCAGTCTCACTGTGGGCACTTATTTCCCTGGCAGATATCAGTCACACTTTGTGCACTTTGATAATTTACTGTGATCCTCCTTTCTTAGATTACTCAGATTATACTCAACATTTTCTTCTGGTTATGGCAGGATTGTGTAACATAAGTTTATATTCAAGCTTTGATGGACAGAAGAAGCAGCATTTATTTTGCCTTCTACTCAAAGCCTGTTCTGGCTGGTGTTCTCAAGTACATGAACCCTACTGAAGTATGTTGCTTAAACAATATTCACATCCCCAAACTAGACTTTGACTAATTTTTAATACAGGTTGCAACAGTGTCAATGTTTTTAACAATTCCTGATTCAACTTTGTTCAGTAGGAACGCAAACGGAAAATTATTATTTAACTGAATGAAATGCCCATAGAAGACTAAATATGGCACTGTAGAGGAATTATAAATTATTCCTGGTGCCTCACCTTGCTTCTGACCACAGATATGTTGCCAGTTTCTAAAAAGAAATAAAGGACTATTACAATATTCAGTGACAGTTCCATTCACCACTGTGTCTTCATCTGCAAAATTATCCTCCTCTGGCTTTGTGAACCTCTTTGGTCTATAAGGAAAACTAATATTATTTTATTTTATTTTATTTTATTTTATTTTATTTTATTTTATTTTATTTTATTTTATTTTATTTTATTTTATTTTATTTTATTATTTTATTTTATTTATTTTATTTTATTATTTCATTTTATGTAAAAGAAATGCAGATGTGAGCAAGGAAGGTTTCACCAAATAAGAACACAAACTTAAAGGGAATATATGGTGCATATCATGCAAATAGTCGTGTGAATTGAGAGATGATTTGTCAGATATTTATAACACCTCATCCAGATACAAAATCACATTGCTTAAAACCAAATCTGGCTAATGCAGTGCTTTATTGTCAAAAGTATGTGAATGTCTAAAAATAACCATGTGAATTCAATTTTTGGCCTTTCATGTATGTCTATTTTCAAATAAATAAACTCTTAGGTAAAGAGGATGACAAACATTTTTTTGAGAGGAAAATCATGAGTAACTTTAAGCTAAAAGTAATGAAAATGGTTCACCTTGTCTTTGTCACCCTTGGACTGGGAAGTCATGAGGGATGTATTTACAAGGACAGAATGAAAGCTGCAGTTCTAGAATGTGCAGAGTGGACAAATGTGGGGATTTGCCTGTCAAAATACACCTTTTTGTCATCCAAATTTAAGTATTGATTTTTACTAGAGAGGAGTTTCTCCAGCGTCCTTTCTTGTAGAAATGCGTTTATCAACAGTAGTTCCTCTTAATCCTTCCAATGTAATATAAAAGGTTCTATAATAACATCTGTAGTTCAGTGGTTTTCTTGTGTTTGGATGATATTATTTTCTCAAACAAAGCTGGGTTCAAACCCAGATTTTAGCAATTTCTACCTGTTATTGCTGTTGATCCTGGGACAAGGAGGACATTCCCTAAAAGTTTTATGACCCTGAGTGACAAAAGCATGGTTCATGATATTTTTATATACATTATAGAGTATTAATAAAAGTTTTAACAATGTGATTCTAGAACTAATAGGTTGTCCTTAGACCTACCCTCTTCTCAAAGCAGGGCTAGCTTAAAAAGCAGATCAAATTGCTCATGAGTGTTGAAGTCTCTAAGGATGGAGATCACAGAGATCCTCTGGGCACCTTTTCCAGTACCTCTGTCAAGGGGAAGAAATTTTTCGTCCTCTCCAGACCAAATATTCCTTGGTATCACTTACAGCCATTGGTTTTTGTCTTTTAGCAGTGCACCTCTAATGAGTTATAGCATATCGAGAAAATACACAACAAGAAGTACAGTAGAATTTATAATAAATTATATTTCTGGGTGTAATGAAACTTTAATCACTTACAAGCTCTAAATAACAGATGAAGGGAGTAATCTAAGGTTACTGTTATCATAAAGAAGTTGTTATCCTTCTGGGACAAAACCTTACTTCTGGAAAACTCACAAGTTTTCTACTGAATGGGCATCTTAAAGCACCTGCAGATGGAAACCCATGTGTGAACTAAATTCCAGGTAGAGGACCTTCATTGTAGAGAGGAGATCCCCTTTTGATGTCTTGTTTTTAATATAAAATTACTTCACTCTTGGAAAAATGAAGCAGAAATAGCTAATTTTCAATTATGGTGGACCTTATTTTAATACTAGTGCTTCTGTAAGGTCCCAGCTCATCCATCTCCTTTTTCATGTTTTATTTTTCATTTCCCATTGCCAGGACTTCACCAAATCTCTTCATAACTAACAAGCTACATTATCTATAGCATGATTACTTTCAAAGCTCCAAGTGCTTCTTGCTGCAAAGCCTAAAACTGGGAAGACATGTAAGAATTAAAACTATGTATACAATATCTCTTTCTGCAGGAGTGCACAGAAAAGTGTGTAAACCGAAATATTATTTAGAGTGTAGAGCACATAAATCAAGACTTGTGAGTTTTTGTTACTCCAGCTGTCTACTTAATATATTTTTCTCCCTTCCTATCTTCAACTGTGTTTTTCTTTGCTATGGAAAATTGTTTGAACTAGGCCTGTAATGAATTCTGCACCCATGTTGAACCTGCTCTTGATTGAACAGTCACCAGTTCCTCCCTGCTCCTGGATTGGAATGCTGCTCCTAAAGTCTGGAGCTTGCTCCTCCTGGCAGTTTTTAAAGCTCTGATCCGAAGTTTGACTGTCTTGCCTCTGGATATTGTTGCCTTCCCTTCCAGTGTTTTGGGGTCTGTGTAGTGCAGTGCTCGGGCCCCCAAAGGGTTGTTACTGCTTTGCCTTTTTACCTTTTGCTTCTTTCATCAGTCTTCACCACAGAAAACAAAACTAGGTGTATCTGCTTACCCTTCTTGGGGTAGTTTTAAAGGAGAGCTAAAAATAAGAAAAAGGCAAGTTCTGCTAAAATGATGGGTTTGGTGTCTTTGGAGAAGTGTTTCTCCCATGGCAAAAGTGATTTATTTGTGGTACAGAATTTCCCTAGCTGTGGCTATCTATCCTGCCTAATACACAAGCCAACGACTTCTTTCACCACCATGCTTTGTAATCACATCTGCATCTTTTTTGAGAAGGAGCATTTGTCTCCACATTCTGCCAGGAATTCTAAGGACTTAAAAAAGCCTGCAATGCATCTTCCTAATTCCAGAGGTACACATGTTACTCAGTCATTGTTTTGCCTAACTTGAGAGTTATTGATCCTCAAAATGGAGATTCTTGTCTGCTTCCCTGTCACTTCTCTGTTGTTATTGTGAATTAATCTAACCAAATGTCTTTATTTTTTGTGGAATGAAATCACTTCAGCAGAAAACAGCCCCGTAGTTGGGCTGATTTTTGCCTTTAGCAGGCAAATCTTCAGCTTTCATTAAGATGCTGAGGTTGTGTGAAAGGAATTCTGTATTAGGAAAAAGAGAAAACAGCTTTAAGCCTGGGAAAGTCCAAATCGAGCAAGCACAGCCCTAAGTAGAAAAATGTCCATGAGCTCCACCAGTAACTTTGGCAGTTGTCCCTCAAGCTCCTTTCCAAACCTCTGCCAAGAACATGCCTGAGGCAATAATCTGAGCATATCTTCTCACTATAACCCTATTGCACTCTGAGTCCAACATCTTTTTATAGTTCCAAGAAACCCTACAGCAAAGATTCATTCCCACCATGTGATATATTCAACTCGCAGTTCATCATCATTAAAGCTCCAGGTACAGTGGGAAGTGCTATGGCAGCATCCCCTCATCCTTGATGTCCTTCATGCCAGTTTTTACAGCAGACACTTTCCTGGAAGAAGCCAGAAGCAGGTGGGACCCCAGAGCAGCGTCTGAGCTGTTAAAAAAGGAACACTTTCTCCATCATTATAATTCTTTCCCCATTTCCAGTATCTGTGTGATCTCATTACCACTCACACCCCCAGTTTATTTATAAATAGCCTTTAGTGTCTTGTCATACATCCACTAAATGGTCTGGGTATTTGGTGCTTGATGCTGGGACAGCACTTCTCCTGTGAGTTGTAGGGAGTTTCCCCTCGCTTTGCTGGAACTTGTCATCACAGGGCTTACCCAAATGCTCCAGCCATTGTTTATTGCAAAGTAGAGGGGTTTTGCTCATGGTGCATAAATCACCAAAGAATTTGTATTGAATTATTCTGCTGGAAGGAGACTTGTGACTGGAGAGAGATGATTTACTTACAGCTCTGCATTTTAGACTTTGCCAGTCCTGTAGGAAGTTGTTCTCCCTGCGTCTGTTTTGGCAAGATCTTGGTTTTATTTATTGGTGCTTGTATGAGAGATGGAATTTTAAACCAGTAGGCTTGTATTGCAGGGTTGAGGAAAAACAGATCCCTGCTTTATGATAAACACAATTCCCAGGCTTCAGGTCACTGTGTGAGCACTTAGGTCCTCATTACCACCCAGATTCCTCACTCCTTCAGTGAGATTTTCAGAAGCTAGATCCAGCAAAGGATGTGCATATCTACATCTACAAGCCAAAATCTGAAGACTGAAGCTCCTGCACAGCTTCTTTGTGTCTTCCCCTTGAACTGTGGGGTTGTGTAGGCAGCTGGAATTCAGTTTTCTCTGTGTGCAGAACTGTCTAAGTATGTTCCACAGTGCCTGTATGATGCCTCAATTTCACAGCCAGAAACTCCTATTTTTTAATGGGCGTGAGCAATAGGTTCCAAACCGAAAGGTATCTTTAGAGGTGATAGTGTATTTTGATAGGAAAAAACAGGATGACAAGGGAAGAGATTAAGAACTGAGCACCATGTCACAATTATCCCCAGAAAATACAGCATTAAAGATTTCCAAAATGGGAAATCTTTACACTTCCACAGACAGTACAAAGAGCAGAAAAATCAATATTTTAATGCAATATTGAGCAGGTGATTACTGATGTTGTGTATTATTGTCTTGGCTGAATGGTTGCAATTGAAGTGCTCACAAATCAGATAATCACTGCATGGTTGTGGTTTTTCAGGGACCTCTGGAATTAATTTTGTCCAAATCCCGGCTCAGACAGGGCCATCTAAAGCCAGTTTTCCAGGTCTGTGAATAGACGTTCCTTGAATATTTCTTAGAAGAGGGAGACTCCACAGCTTCACTGGAAATCTATCCGAGTGCTCAATCACCCTCAAAGTAAAAAATGTTTCCTGATGTTCAGAGGGAACACCCCATGTTTTAGTTTGTGCCCTTCAACCTCTTGTCCCGCCATTGGGATCAACTGGAAAGAGCTTGGCTTGATCCTCTTCTAATTCCAGGCAAAACAGTCTCAGCTCATTTAACTTGCAGGATGCATTTGAATGTGTTTTGTTTGCCTTTCCATTTTTCACAGTCTCAGAAATCTTGAGGAGTAGCAGTTTAAATTACACTTACAAAAGGAAGTTCTGCAACTCTCTCATTGTGTCAAAACAACAAGAGGCAAGTCTTGCCTCTCTAGGCATGCACTTACTGTGACCAAAAAAATAATATTTTATACTTGTTTTTACTAGCCACTAGATGGTGTCTATCTGACAGTAAAGTGCAACTACTTACAACTTGTTACTTACTAAAACAAATAGACTAAATGAATTCAGACTCATGGTAAGGATTAGATGTGTTTGCTTGAAAAAACAAGAGAATTAGTTATTATAAATGAAAGTTATTTAGGAAAAGAAGCAGGTATTTCAGCTTCAAACTCTGTTAACCTTGATGATGAAAATTGTACAAATTATCTTGTGAAAACTGAAGATTCAGAAAGTGATAAAATATTAGTGACCTCATATTTGTTCAATTAAAAAAATAAGCCAGAAAAGCAAAGTCATGACAGGTATTAAAAGATAGAAAAAAAATTAAGTAACCTCCTTTCCAGTCTAAAAGAAAGGTTAATCCTTATTTCTATGAGCTCATGGAGTTTATTATGAGAGAAAATGTTACATTTATAACTGTAAGAATTGTTTCTTACATAGAGTGTCACTTGGTGTCCTGAGTAGTTTAAAAAGTGAAACTGTGCTTCCTTCCTCACAGGTAACCTCTGGTTGACTTACGTGAGTTTTGACTCAGGGAGCCAGGAGACCTGCTGTGGATTTTTAATTTTCCAGGTTTAGAGGGCTGTTGACATTTTTCTGAGTGCTAAATAAAGACAGAATAAAATAAAGAAGGATAAAGAGAGGCAGAGTGTACGTAGGTTTGTCTTATGCAGGAGTTCTTGGAAGAGACAGGACAAACTATTCATTACCACTCTGGCTGAAAATGTCTCTCCTTAGTAAGGTGTGTTACTTCAGTCTCAGAGACATAATTTTTTTTACACTAAAACCATGACAGGAAACATCCAAAGGACAATGTAATCAGGCACTTAATACTTTCAAACACTACACAAGGCTAAAGCCTGCTGTTACTGCATCTAAATTGCTGTGTATTAGTATTGTTATTTGAACACTCTTGAAAATCACATTTTCCCTGTGTCTAGATCTCTGATAAAAGGTCTCTTTAATCTGGGTGGACCTGGACACTTCAGAAAGGCCATGCACTAATCAACACTCTCAGGCACACAGTGGGACTTTTGGGGATGGGGCTGTGCAGGGCCAGGAGTTGAACTCTGTGAACCTTGTGGGTCCCTTCCAACTTGGCACATTCTGTGATTCTACGAAAACAAAACATTCCCTGTAGAAGTTGTGAAGCTTTGTATTTTCCCATAACACAGGGGAGAAAGCAGTTACAGTGCTTCTGACTACCCAGCTTCCTGTTGTTTGCTTATACATTTGGAAGGTCATCAGCCTTAATTTCTGTCTCAGCCATATTACACATCTACTTATTATGCTTCTATTGTTCTTTCTATTACAGTCAGTAAACAAAAGCTTTTTTCAGTTTATAATTTATAACCACACACTATGCACTGTCAGTTGTATTCTGACAATTTTTTGGAGTCAATGCATAATGTTCATGAATGTATAAGGCTCAGTGCGTGGCTTGCCCCAGTTTTATTTCTTTGCAGGATAAGGTTTGAGCTTTTTCTTTTTAGAAATCGCAGTAAATAAACAAATTCTGTCTTGTTTTATTATTATTGTATTGTTATTGTTTTAGATATTTTCCCTAGGTTTTTGAGAACATTAGCATTTGAGAACTTGAATATTCTCTTCCTCCACACACATCACCTGCTCCCTAAACAGTACCCTGTTATCGTGCTTCTCTTAAGAACCAAGAAGGCAGGGGAAAGCAGTTCTACATCTCAGTGAATTTCAGAATTTCTATTCTCTGAGAAGTTGCAATGTTTTGACAGTGGGGTGTTTTTGTCCTATAAAGGAACACAGTTAATATTCCACAGATCCTTGGAAGAAAAGATATCTGTAATTTAGGCAATTTTGGCTCCAGGCTTCAAGTACTGTTGGAGGATGCAGCAAATATTTGGTAACTAATGTTTTCAAAGAAAAACTTTAACTAAAAGAGCTTGATTAATAGGCTCTTGTGGCACAGTTCTTCTTTCTACTTTCAAGGAAAAAGGATCAGACTCTCATCTACATTCACAAACACCCTTATAATCACTCTCTACTGGATATTCTGGATCTTTATACCCAGTTTAGGGATTTACCTAGGACAGAGGCTCCTTTCTTTGTTTTCTGTATGCAGAACCAGTTAGCCTTTCTAATGAGGTTCTGTAGTTGGTTTTTTTCCTCCTCTTAAAATTTTAATTAAAAAAAAGTTTCCCCGTCTCTAGACAAGTTGTTCCAAGGGGAATTGTCCTCTGCCAGGATCCTTTCCTGGCTTCCATATTGCTCCATTTGGTGCACTCTCCCTATATCTGGATTTAGCGCTGATATGTTTCTGTCTGGATGGAATTTGTGTATGCGCTGTCAGGCACAAACATGGCAGCAATCTCTAAGATCTCTGGATGCACAGCAGCCCCAGTGCTGCTGCTGAGCAGTAATTCCACCCAGGTGTCCCAGATGGTTGTAATAAAGACTTGAATCCTGCCCTGAGAAAATTTGCAAGTGAAGAAAAACGACAAATCCAGACAAGTTGGGACATTTGCAACTCTACCTGGAGTGAGATGGTGGGGTGGGCAGAGATGTTATGTCCTGTTCCTGATTACCTTGTAGTGACTTTGGCTTTCTCCATACTCCAGCAGTCTTTCTGAAGTAATTCTGCAGTTTCGAGATTAAAACTTCAATTTGGTGTGAATTATTATCTCAAACTCAAGGAAAAAATCTGTGTTCTTCACTTGGTATTTGCTAGAAATTTGTTCTCTGTTTGTCAGAGGAGTCATTGTTCTACTTTTGGTTTAATGGTAGATTTTCTTCTGGTAAAAATAATTAACTGTGTTCCTGGCCCTCTGCAACAGGTTTCCATTTTCTCTGCTGGTCTGATTCAGCTTTCCATAGGCCTAGTCTGAGAACTGTCTTGGGCAGAAAGGGAATGTGCACTTGGGCTGGAAGCTGGGCAGGGAAAGAGTTTTGAAACTGGCCTTGGTAGTAGAGGTGTTCTAACATGATCACAATAGTTTGAGAGGACTTGTTTTCCTTCCTAAGAGTAGATACATGAGAATCTTGTCCACAATCTGTGAAATAGGTTTATTTTGAGGGCATAAGTAATATGTGTGACTTGTTTGTCCATTTGCATGGAGGAAACCTCCCCAATAAGTTTAGTTTTGCACAGAAACTATTGCTTATAAAACATCCCTCTACCAAAGGGGTGGTGGAACGATTTGTAAACATGAAATGACAGCTGGGTATGGAAATTAAAAAACTGAAGAGTTTTGAACACATTTCCCAGTGAGGTGACTCAGTGTCCACAGTGTCTTTTCTTGCTTTTTTAACTTTGTTCCTGAACATCTCCAGAGTTCTTTCCAGCCTGTGTCACGCACCACATGCTTTATTCACATTCCAGGTGTCCCACACTTGTTCTTACAGAATCAAACAGTTTTCCCCTTCTCTCTTTCTCCCCTATTCCCTAAACCCTGGTGTATTTATAAATTGCACAACTTGGCACAGGAGCACTGTGACCAACGTGCAAGGGCAGGGTTTTAATAATCAGTTCTTCTTGCTGATGTTGGTTTTGCAACCAGACAGACCAAAGTGCATTGCAGATGTCTGGTTTAAGTGTTATATGGGTGAAACACAGGGAACTGAGTAAACATCTTTACTGTGACCTTCTCAACACTTCTAATTCCAATTATGATGGGGAATACGCTTTCTACAGGTGGTTGTTGTTGCTGTTGTGGTATTTTAGTGCTGTTTCTGATAAATTGCTGAAAGTGCAACCCTTGTTGAACTCCTGAAGGAGTTATGGATGACTGGGCCAAGTCTTTCCTTAAAGACTCAACAGAATTCAGTGCTTGGTAGGTGGCCACTTAAGCAGCCTTTAGAAAGTCTCATCAAGTGAAAGGCACAAAATTTCACCTTCTGCTGATCCAAAGCCTTGGCTGGTGCTCCTGACAGGAGTAGTACAAATTCCTTATCAAAGCCATTTGCCCCTTGCTGTGGGTGAGAACCCCTGTCCTCGTGGCATCTGTGGATATAAAGGGATATTTCCCTTCATTAATGTGGAAATAAAGCCCAAGAAATGCTAAGGACACACTGTGGCATTCTGCAGTATCCATGAGCATACTATGGAAAGGATTAGTCCTTTGCTTTGTCTGGATATCTAAGTGGATGTGAGTTAGTTCCTGGATTTGGGCAAAGCTCTCATCTCAATTCTCCTCTTTTGCCATGCCAGCTTAAAACAGGAGTAATTCCTTGAGTGTAGTAAAGTTAGACTGGTTTTATCCCAATGTAAATCAGAAAACATGCCAAACTCTTGGTGTAAATATGTAAAAACTTGTAAAAATTCCTTTTGTTGACTTACATCTTTCTCCACCATTGAAGAACACCTCTTTTCCTGTTCATTCACAACAGAATGCAGCATGGCTTCAGTAGATGTTGGCACAGGTGTTTGTAGAGCCTTGACTCCTGTTCAGAGGAGTTACAGAACAGTTCTTAGGATGTGTCAAAAAAAAAAAAAGAGGAAAGAGTATATCTACATCCTGTCTTTTCCTGGCTTGATAAACTCATATTTAAATTTATCATTATGTTTCCAAGCACTGCCATTGCTTCTCCTTAGATTATTTCACTTTCTGGCACATTGGTACAAATAGCTTGGGGGCATCACTCTTAAGTATCAAAACAATTAAACCACAGAACACTGCATGGTATTCTTCCTGGCAACTGCTTTTTTCCATAGTGCCAGACATTGTTGAGCTCTTCTCACTTTCTTTTGGCATGGATATAAATAACAACCCTTGGCTTTAGAGGTTATAGGCCACATTTATCACTGGAAGCCTTTAAAATCCTTCCCATGAGCCATAAACTTTAACTTCTCTGACCCTGACTCAAGGATTTGAACACTTTCTGTGCTAATTTTTGTCCCTCTGTCTAAAGAGCAGACAATTTCAAACACCTTAAGTTGTGGACTATTTCTCATGTCTGCTGTGACCTATTTGAAACCCTGTGTCAGCTGTGCATGTTGCCCAGCTCTACAAACAAGGAAGCAGTAAGAGGACATAATCAGAATCATCAAGAGGATGGATGAAAGGCTATAGCCCTTCTGACTATTTCTATATTTCAATCAAGTATTTCTTTCCTCACTTCATATTAAGAAAACATTTAGAAAAGCACCAATAAATGTGAATATAAAGAAAAAGCTACCTCCTAAAAATTGCCTCAGAAATTACCTGCCATTTGCCAGGTTACAGGGCAGTCTCATCACAGTGTTCTGCTTATATTTTTAAAATGAAGACTTACAGTTATCATTTTATGAAATATACTATATAATACAGTATTGTTTTTGCACTGTCCCAACATTCTTAAAAACTGTGCTGTGCTGGGATTGTGGAGCTACTGAGCTGATATATGTTCTTTAAAAATGGTTACTGCAGAAATTACTCCCATTCTGGCTTGTGCAAGTTGTCCTTCTGAAACAAAAATTAGGTTATTGCCCTTCAAGCTATGCTGTGGCGATTTCATGCATGTTGTTTGATACTTCACACAGTTTGGTGCTTAGGGTAGCCTTGCAAACGTCAGGTGGAGGGTCTGTACTCTTTTCCCAAAAGATTTCTGAGATTTCCTTCTATTCTGTGCTGGTTCTCCTAGTTATGCCATCCCCTTATACTGAAGATAATGTCGTGTATCACCCTGAAGTGGTTTTGTTCTGGTTTTCCTTTTATGATTCAGAGAATCATGGAATGGTTTGGGTTGGAAGGGACCCTAAAGGTTCTTTCATTCCAGCCCTCTGCCAAGGACAGGGTCACCTTCCACTAAACCAGGGTTCTTGAACACTTCATGGATGGGGCATCCACAACTTCCCTGGGCAGCCTGTTCCAGTGCCTCATTACCATCACAGGAAAGAATTTTTTGTTCTTCCCAAAGGTTAGATGAGCTTGGTTAGACATTAGCAAGTAGAGGCTGTCATGAAAAACAACACTGGAATAGGCAGGATCGCCCAGCCAGTTTTCCGTGTCAGAGCCTGGAAGTGTGAAGTCTGTTGCAGCTGTGATGGTGTGAGAACAACAGCAGGATCTGTAGTAATAAAACCCCCCTGCTGTTGCTTCCCTTATCCATTTCATCTGAGCTGGAAATGATTGTGGGGACTCGTCCCATGGCTCCCTGCCTTGGTTGCACTCCTGTCCCTGTTTCTCCCATGGCAGGAGCAGCCTGGCCCTTAGACCCAACTCTTGGAGTAAGAAATTTCAGTTTGACTTATGCTGCTGGAAGGGCTTGAGTCCAACTCACCAGATGTGAAGGCTTGTCATTAAACTCTGCCCTGGGCCTCCAAAAATGTCATTTAACCATTTTCAACAGGAATAATTTAAATCTGTGGTGCTAAACTTGGGTAAAACTTTTCCAGTGTGAGTGAGATTAGAATATATCTCACAGTGGGATGGTGTACCACGTTTTTGAAAAGCGAGTCTTGTCTTTCTTTTACTGGACAGGATATCCTGAAGTTGTTTTAAGTTCTTGCTGCCACCTCAGTGTGAATGTGTCCCACTGACTCAAAGGCCACATCATGCCCTGAGTTCTCTCTGTGTAGCTGCTTTCTATCCAGCATTGCTTCATCTTATTCTCTGGTTTCTAACCTTGCTGAGTTTTATCTTAATTTTGGTGACTTCTTGAGCTCTGTGAAGCTCTTGGTGTTTTGCAATATTTGTAATCACTCCTAACAGAACTCTGGAATGATCAGTGAGGTTCATCTATGTTTAGTTTAATTCTTTAGTATGATTCATGAAGATGCTGGGCTGAGCACTAGCACTTATTTATCAACATCTACAGTGGATTGTACTTCAGAGCAGAAACTGTTTTTTCAAACCAGCTGTCCAGAGGCTGATAAATTGATAACAATATTCTTTCTGAAGAGCCACTGCTAGGTGTGCAAGCAAACTTCCCTTCTTTAGTTGCAATTCAAGATTACTCATCTTCTAAGATATTAGATGTTCTCAGTATGGTTCCACAGATGTCATTGCTATGATTCTTACCAATAAAATCCAGGACTGCAGAGGCAAAAAATAATGGTGTATCTACATCCTATTCTGAGGAGCCAAGTATTTTCCAGTGCTTTCTACTACTTCACTGACTTAATTTAAGAGATAAAAAAGCCATGGATCTTCCCTGAGCAGATATTATGTATTGTAGCAATATTGAATATCCACTCAGAATAGTGGTACAGGACTGTCTTCAACTTCTCAGAACAGAGAATTCCAAACTGCCAACTGCTTAAATCATCCCCTTCATTTGGGCGTGTTGTATTCAAGATACTCAAGGTTTTTCTCCATGTCTTTGACAATTAGAACTTTAACTTTCTGGATTGTTAAGTAGCTGTAAAACAAGTTTGAAAATTATATCTTAACATTATTTACCCTCTTCCTCCCCTTTCTTCTTTTTCAGGAAGTATTTTGGTGAAAAGATAGGACTTTATTTTGCATGGCTGGGTTTATATACGGAATTCCTCATTCCATCTTCAGTAGTTGGGATTATTGTATTTCTATATGGATGTGTAACCATCGAAAGTGACATTCCCAGGTAAGTTTATCTGTGATCCATAATTTGCTGCTTCAAAATGACAAGACTGTGCTTTTTGTTCTTAATCCTTAGTGAGAATAACTGCTTTTAACTTGTCTGAGGAGCTGTAACATATCACTACCAACTCTGTGAGCATTAGAAACACACATGCATTCAGCATATGAGACATTTGAATGCCACTCAGGCTGTTTCAGCTCCTGAAACAGGAATGTTTGGTGAGTCTACCACTTTAAGTTCTTTTTCTAAGACTTTTTTTGCTTTTTATGAGTGCACATATCTCCATGCTCACACAGAAAATTGTTGTGTAGGACTTAAATGAAATTAATGCAATTAATTAGCCCACAAAAAAGATGGAGAGAGACTATTTCCAAGGGCCTGGAGTGACAGGACAAGGGGCAATGGCTTCACACTGACAGACAGTAGGGTTAGATTGGATATTGGGAAGAAATTCTTACCTATGAGATTGGTGAGGCCCTCGCACAGGGTGCCCAGAGAAGCTGTGGCTGCCCCATCCCTGGGAGTGTCCAAGGCCAGGCTGGATGGGGCTCTGAGCAACCTGGGATAGTGGAAGGTGTCCCTGCCCATGGCAGTGGGTTGGAACTGTGGATGGTCTTTATGGTCCCTTCCAACCCAAACCATTCTGTGATTCTATATTTGGTCTCCACAGCATTCTCCATCTAAGCAGATACAAAAAATGTTGAGTTTTGTGCTGTGTATCCTGAGGCTGACACACTACACAAAAACTGCCAAAGTGACACTGTGATATTAATATCTGCTTACTAGTGAAAAAAAAAAGGCACTTCTTCTGTTTTATCTGTCTCTGACTTCTGATAGAGACAGAACATTGCAATACCAGTACTGCTGGTCACACTCACGATGTTTCCTGCATTTGCTCAAATGAACTGACAGCTTTTAAAGCAGATCACTGCAGTAGGACAGGACTGCTGAGAGGTGAGTGATGGACTGCACCACATCTGAGTCAGGCTCTGTTTTCTTAGCTTGATCTCAATGAACCTTGATGGGCTGTGCATGAAAGCTTGTGCTAACATTTCAGCTTTAATGAGATTTATAGCTCAGATGTATCTGCAGCACCCTCTACTGCCTTTTGAAATAGAAGAGAGGATTACTGTCACAACAGGAGAGCTGGAAACAGCTGTATGCATTCCAAATTACTTAATATTAAACATATTGATACTACAGTTGAATAGTTCTTTTTTTTTTCATTTGATAGAGAAAAAAAAAAGCTATTTAATGATGGCCCATATAGGAACAATCATAATCACAATATGCCAGCTATCCTTGAAGCAATATTGAAAGTCATTTTTTAGCTCATGGTCCTGTCAAGGACACTTGAGCTTTGCTCTACTCAGCTCACCTAAGTGAGGTTATGCAGGTCTGAAAGTCTTCACATCCAAGCTTTATGTCAAAAACTGAAAGCATAATCAGCATTGCCAAGTAGAGTTTGGCAACTTTGACAAGTTGATGATGATTTTTAAAAGATTTCTAAAAACTGAATTAAAATAACAACCTTACAGTAAAGATTTTAAAAGCTTTTTAAAAGTTTCTTCCCTCACGTTTTTGTGCCACCATATTAAAAATTTGTATTTTGTCAAGGGCACTGAATTTCCTTTATGGCCACTTTAGTATTCTTTTTCACTAATTTCAAACTGATCTGTATCAAACCCTGAAACTGACTTCAGAGAAGGCAAATTTCACTTTGACTGTGTTTGAATTTTATTTTTTTTTTACTATAGTTAACCTCAGTCTTCTTCTTAACTTCAGTCTTCTTCCCTACTTCACTAATTAAGTGTGGCGATCAGTCTGATCAGTTGAGTTTTATATTGTTGTTTTCTCTTGTTAAGGTGCCTGTAAATATTCTAAATATTCTAAAAGTTATTATACATGGCAATGTGCCTTGTAGAAACACACGGCTTGTGCTCTCTGCAAGTGCAGGCCACATACCTTTCAAACTGCTTGCAATATCTGTGATGTGCTGCTTAAGATCACTGCTGCACACCTCTCTTTTCTGAGCTGTAACACTCAGAAGACTTTGTGCACTTGTCATTCCTAGTAAAGAGATGTGTGACCAACGCAATGCCTTCACCATGTGCCCCCTGTGTGACAAGTTCTGTGACTACTGGAACCTCAGCTCTGCTTGTGCTACTGCTCGAGCCAGTCACTTGTTTGACAACCCTGCCACGGTCTTCTTCTCCATCTTTATGGCTCTCTGGGGTGAGTATTGCTTTGCAGGTCAACATGTTGGATTTTTGGGCTCTTGGAAGAGTAGTAAATGTGATGGCATTGGAATGAGTAAATGAGTAATGGCATTAGGAAGCTGGGAATCCTCAGGAGACCAGCGAGGGGCTGAGGCTGGAGAAAGTAATATTATAAAGCTTTGTGCTGTCAGCAGCAAGCTTTGGAATAAATGGAGAGGAGTCCAGGGAAGAGAAACATGTCTTATCTTCCCCTGCTGCCTTGTTAAGAATCATAGAACCATCAAGGTTGGAAAAGACCTTTATGGTGATTGGGTTCAACCTGTGACTGATCCCCACGTTATCACCCAGCCCAGAACACGCAGTGCCAATGTCAGGGTGTTTCTTGAACACCTCCAAGGTGACTCCACCACCTCCCTGGGCAGCCCATTCCAAAGCCTGAACAACCTTTCAAAGAAATTGTTCTTGATGTCCAACCTGAACTACCCCTGGCACAGATTGAGACCATTTTCTCCATGAAGAAAATTGTGCTCTAATGGCACCTCTAATCCTTGCCGTGTCTTTGATCATTTTTCTTCATTTTCTATTGACATGTCAAGTCCTTTTAACACCTGCATTTGAGGCCAGAATGTATTTGAGGATTGGTATAGTGCAGACAGCTGAAAGAGTTTAATTGAAGCACAGAGTGCACTTCCTTGTGGAACAACTTAGTCACGTCATTTTATCAAAACTTTATGGGATTTGAAGAACAATGGGACTATTTCTGTTTTAATTATATTTTAAAGTATTCCATTTAAACAAGCTTGGTTTTCTTTAATGGCAAATATCCCTGTCTCACTGAGGATATCAAAACACTTCATAAACATGAATGGATGCATTGTATTATTATTCTTATTGTTTCTGGCCTCATTTCTGCCCAGAAAAGTTTGTGTACTGTTCTTGTGTGAATTATTACTGGTGTTATGCTCTTATTTACTCTAGATCTTGTTTATTGTGAGATTTAAAGCTACTGTAAAGTGATTTTTTTACTTCCCTATTCAATGTTCCCCAAATGAAATTTTCATTCTTAGTAAGAAATATATTATTGTATTACAGCCATTCCTCAGCAATCAGTGTGTCATGCTTTGCAATCCTATCAAAATTTTACAGATTATTTTAGAAAGGACATATTTAGAATTTGCTAGTATTTTAAGGAACGTGCAGGCAGAACACGTCATGGAAGTAAGAACTATTTATTTATCAGTTCCTGGAAACCCTGGAGCAGGAGTTAGAGAATATGTGAGAATTATGACTGAGAGACAGAAAAAGAGGATGATTTTATAAACTCTCACAATAACTTATTTTCTTACTTCAGATTGCAGAGCAGACTGGCAGATAAAGTGTCACAGTTTACACTGCTTTGTCCAAATTTCAGCGTAGCTGCTTGGACAGCACCTGTATGAATGACAATTCATTTCCCCTTTCTTAGGTAAATAGTATTTTCCTGACAGAGAATCTGCACTGTGAGCTTGAATCCATGCAAATGGCCATTTCCATGCATCCTTATCCAAAGAAATTGTATTTTAGTATCAACAATGCAATGTTGATATATCCTTGCACTAAGACAAATTAATAGAATCTGGTATGGAACACAAAAGGACAAAAAGTTCCATATGCATTGCTTTTAAAAGAGGCATGTAAGAAAAACAAAATTCTTTCTGAGTTGTAGCCCTCCTCCAAAAAATGTTTCCCACAGATTGGAAAAGTCTGTTCTTGGGACCATGATAACTGAGCTTGTCAGTGCAAGAAAATACAGCTGGTATATACAAAGAACAGCAAAGTGAAGTGAAGTAGCCTTCACTAACTCTGCCCAGCTTGCCTCTTAAGTATTAGATTACACCAAATTTTGCTGCCTTACTGCTGGAAGACTCCACTGGTTATATCTGGATCTCAATCTGTTGAAAGGTAGAGCTCATTCACACACCTTTTACAGCTGTATCCTGAAAAGAGCAAAGTGTGGTGGTCTGGGCTGGCCTCATTTCACAGAGGTGTTGGCATGAGAATTCTTTCGTCCTGCTTGTTTTCCCCCATTCCTTAAAGGGCAGCTTGCTGTGGCTAATATCCCAAAAGGAGTCGTGCTTTTCCCAGCTGATCCTGGTACCTCATAAAGTGGCTTTGCTATTCCAGCAATTCTTCCAAGTGCCCATATTCACAAAACAGAAAGTAGTGCCTCGCTGACTGTGCTTAATGTCACTGGTGTTCTGGGGTGCTGAATTTCAGCTGAAAGATACATTTGTTAGGACAGAATCACAGGATACTTTGGGTTGAAAGGGACCTTAAAGATCATCCTGTTCCACCCCCTGCCATGGGCAGGGACACCTCCCACTCTCCCAGGTTGCTCAGAGCCCCATCCAACCTGGCCTTGGACACTCCCAGGGATGGGGCAGCCACAGCTTCTCTGGGCACCCTGTGACAGGGCCTTACCACCTTCACAATAAGGCATTTCTTCCCAATATCCAACCTAAACCTACTTTATTTCAGTTTAGTTTCTCTGCTAGAAACTTGTTGATTTCAGAACAGCTGCTACATCAAGACAAGTAACTTCCTACGGAGCTAAATGGGGAACTGACTTTTTGTATAACAGGAAAAAATGAAATGAGTAATAGCACCCTATAAAATAACAAAATGTTTTTGTATTTAGGATATCCAAAACCCCTTGAGTTTTCAAACCATGCTAAATATAATTTTTATATGTTCTTTCCTCTGTGAGGAAGGAGCACAGATAGCAACTTAGTTGTTTGATGTCTGGATTTGCCTTCAGTTCTGTCTTTAAATGACATCTATTTATTCATGATGGGAGGATACCTGTGCAGAAAATACTTGCAGATAACTGTTGAAAAAGATTATGGCTTGTAAGATCCAGGTTATTTTCACAGTATTCTAACTTTTCACAGTGCTATCTTACAGTGTAGATGCAGTCCAAGGAAGCTGGATTTAATTCTCCATTGTTGTATGTCTTGTAGGGCCATCTACAAGTTTTTCAAAGTGATTTAAATATTGTTGTGATCTAACAGTGTTTTTACAACACCTTTTTCACCAACTGAAAAGATGAAGTGAAACACAAGAAAATGGAAACTGGTGCCCAGTTGCTTATTGGGTGTTTTTAGTTGGCAGATACTGGTTTAGTTTTTAATATCATTATTTGAAAATGGGTGTCAGAAAGTCAAGAGACAGAAATGCTATTTCTAAAAAATCTGTAAGTTCATAAATCATGAGCAGTGAGGCAAAGGGCTGTCTAGAGGAAACAGCAGTTATGAGAGGAAAGTCATGAGATGGTAAATATGAGACAACAGTAAAACATCTGGTCCTTCATATTAATAAAAAGTAGAACAGGAGACTGAACCAGTGGCCAGTCCTTTACAACAAAGTCACCATGTCTATGCAGGACAAAAGCACTCAATCGTACCCCTACAATATATCTCAAAATAAGATCTTTTGTTATATGTTACTGGGCATCCTGGTTATTTTGGTAGCAGGCTACACCTACCTCAGAATGGTTCGTGTAATTAAGAGAGATGATGTCTTGAGTTGTATAGGTTTGGTCCCATTCCTGACAAGACTTTACCAATGGCTTTGGCAATCCAAGTTGTATCTTTCTGTATTTTATTTGTAAAGACAGTAATTATTGTTTCCATGCTTTGCTTGTGTTCTTTCTCTAAGATTGCTCTGAAGTTATTTCTTAGTGCTTAATTAAAAAGGGTCTACCCTAATGGGATTCAAATATCAGCTGCAGCTTATAAGTAACACAAATGTTCACTGTAGTGCATCAGATTTACCTTTTTAATTTTTTTTTTTAAAGCTACTATGTTCCTTGAACAATGGAAGCGTTTGCAGATGAGGTTGAGTTACTTCTGGGATCTAACTGGACTGGATGAAGAAGAGGTAAGTTTTCTCTCCCTGTGCTAATTTCATGTATACATTTTTCCATATTTATATATAGAAAAATATATGCAACCACAGTTGAATTTCTCACATGTGCCTTCTAGCCCAATGCAGTTCACAGCTATGTTTTTTTTTAAGGATTGTAACAGAGTTTTGAGTACCAACATGTCATTTAACAAATCATCACCTATATCTTACTGGTCAGCACTCCGGTGTTAATAATCAATGTTGAAAAGGGTTATAAGATAACAGCATGTTATCAGATCATGTTTTGCTGACAATGCCACTGTACAGAGTCACAGAGTGAAACAGAATAAATACTTTGTCATATAGATATTACTTTATTATGTGTAACAAAAGTTCTTTGTGATGATGGCAGACACAGGTTATGGTAACATAAGCAATATTTGCATCCAGGTCTATGTAGTTACATCATCCTGAGATGATATTTTACCTAAGAACAGATAGAAATTGGACCTTCCCCTGCCAGTAGATACTGAGGTGTCTCTAGAAGAGTGTCATATTCAGGAACTCATAACTGCAGCAAGTTGTTCTTTTATTATTTGTGTTGAGTCAAGTACCTGCCTGGAACAATTCAGTGTGCTTTGCTCTCTTAATTGACTTTTTAAGATGTGCTCCAGCTCCTGGAAGGTGAGCAGGACTTGTTTTGATGGGAGGATTTGAGTCCATTTCTTCATAGTTCCTTAAGCAACAGACCACACACAATCCTTCAGCCCTGCTACTTGAGCTCTGCTGAAGGAGGGTGTAGAGTGCAAATAACAGTAAAGGAAAGTGTGTTGACATCATGAACTTCATAATGTAGTATGGTGATAATATTATTTCATTTTTCCCTATTCCTCAGAAAAGAATAATTGGATAAAATGAAGATAAACCTAAGAACAGAGAGCAGACTCCAATATTCCTCTTTTTCCATCTCTATCCCATAACACAGCAATGTCTTTAGTGTATGGGAGGCTTCCCAAATATTCCTCCACTGGTGACTTGACTACAGCCTCCTTTTTTTACACCTGGTTTCTCATCTTTTTCACTACTCTCTCTCCAGTTATGGCTTGGGGAACACTCACAGTATAACCCAGCACTCCCAGTCTGTGAGTTGTGATGCAAACCCAGTGCACCAGCACATCAGAAATTACTACTTTTCCTGTGTGGAATGTCAAACTGCTCCCTGGGAGAGCAGCACTTCTATACCAATAACAGTAAAAAAGGAGAGGCTGGAGAGAAAAATCTTGGCTCTGCAGTGCAGTTGATAAGCCCATTACATTTTAAAATTCATCACTTGCAAAACAAAATCCTAAGGTTGAACTTAATATTTGTAAAATTTTTTAAAGACTCTATAGATTTGTGAGGTCCTGTGATGAAAAGGCCCGAAGTGGTAAAAGACTGTGGATAGGAACTGTGGGATCAGCAAGAATCCTTTGTTTACAACAAGTAAAGGAGTGCCAGACAAATCTCAGCACAAGCTGAAGAATTAGGAATGTAGAATCATAAAAATAAGGCTGGGATGGACCTGGAGGGGCCATCCCCTGTGCATGGTAGGATCAAATTTACTTAGATCATTAGGAAGAGATGTTTGTCTAATTTGTTCTTAAATAAATCCAGCAGCAGAGATTTCAGTTCCTCCCTAGGTAATCTATTCTAATGCTTTTCTATCTTTACTTCTAATAAGTTTTTCCTAGTGCTTTTTTTTTTTTTTAAATCTCCTTGCTACATGTTAATTTCTCTCTCTCTTTTTTTTTTTAAAATAATTTAAACATGAAGAGAGAGAATACTTCTGTTCTCTTTTCAACAAACCAACACAATATCATACCTCTCTGTTACCTTATTATTGTTTTTGGGGGGGTTTTAGGTGAACTAGCCTCTGCTCTTTTTCATTATCATAGAATTATGGAATCACAGAATGGTTTGGGTTGGAAGGGACCTTAAAGATCATCCTGTTCCACCCCCTGCCATGGGCAGGGACACCTTCCACTATCCCAGGCTGCTCAGACCCCCATCCAACCTGACCTTGGACACTTCCAGGGATGGGGCAGCCACAGCTTCTCTGGGCAACCTGTGCCAGGGCCTCTCCACCCTCATAGGGAAGAATTTCTTCCCAATATCCAATCTAACCCCACTCTCTGTCACTGTGAAGCCATTCCCCCTTGTCCTGTCACTCCAGGCCCTTGGAAATAGTCTTTCTCTGTCTTTCTCGTGGGCTCTACTTGAAGGATTTTCTGTATGTCTGTTTATTCTTGTTCCTTTCTAGGTATTTCCCAGTTGATCCAGCTCCTTTTTGAATAATAATCATGAAAATGGACACAATCTCTTAAGCAAAGAGCCATGCACCATGTCATCTTCTATCAGCTCTAGGGACTTTGTGTAGCAAAACCCACAAAAGTGAGATCAGTTTGTGTTTGCTTTTCATCCATGAGATTCATAAAGATAAGGATAATGTCTGTAGAAACTGGCAGCAGATTTCAGTGATGGGGAATTCTTTACAAGTGTTGAATTATGTTGGAAAATGGAAAATTGTGTCTGATCAGGTGAAGCCAGAGGGCACCAGAATTGGAATGCTTGGCATCACTTAGCAGAGCAAGGAAGGGACAGGGAAAAAGTTCAGGAGGTTTAACAGTTTTAAGACTAGATAGGGTTAAGTTATTTATTATCAGTTTCTTTAGGAAGAGAATCAAAGCAGGGAGGAAAACAACCATAAAAATTGAAGAGCTGAGAAGTACTTTTAAAGAATAATATAATTAAAATAAATGGCTTCAGTGTAATTTTTTGGACTCCTGACTATAAAGTTTTAAGTAAACTGCTTTCTTTAAACACACAGGGCCAAATCTTTTGCTTCAAGAGTCACATGAGAGATTAATTTGGTGCCTTTATTTGTAAATATCTTGGCAATGGCAGCCTGAGAAAGCAGACTCCCCAAGGCTTTCATGCATATTTGTAGCTGGCAGCTGTACAGACTGAGAGCATTTGTGTTCCTACATCTGAAATCCCCCAAAATAATAGGTAGCATCAGGTACTCACTGAAAAAACAGATAATTGTGTTGAAAAGCAGTTAAGCAACTGATAAATGAAAGAGAGAGGGAAAGTAAAAAAACCCAAACTCTGACCAGAACCATGAAAACAAATAGAGCCTTGGAAATGCCATGTGTAAACACTCACAGAATTGTTAAGGCTGGAAAAGATCTCCAGGATCAATGAGTCCAACCTGCGACTGATCCTCACCTTGTCACCCAGCCCAGAGCACTGAGTGCCACCTCCAGTCATCCCTTGAATGCCTCCAGGGATGGCGACTCCACCACCTCCCTGGGCAGCCCCTTCCAATGCCTGGCCACCCTTTATGTGAAGAAATTCCTCCTGAAATTCTTGTGCTCAACATGTCTTGCCACAGATGTGTGATGCTGTGACCCATTCAAACAGGTTGTACTTTTGTTTATAGTTGTGGGTTTTTTTCGAAATAATTCCCAAAGTCTCATTCCTCTTTTAGGATCACTGTGGATTACTGCTGAGTTAAGATAAAGTAATAAGGAAGGTTGATTGGATAAGACAGAATTAAACAGAATTAAATAGCAAGCTGAGTTTGTGACATTAAATAATTTTACACACCTACCTCCTTCTCTCTGAACTCTAACTTTACCTTGGTTTTCAAAATTCGATGTGATCTGATGTTTGATGTTTTCACCTTGTCTTCTACCTTATAAAGTTTTAATATGTTAACCAGGAAATACAAGATATTTTTGCTTGCTTAAAAAATGGAGGAAACTGTTATAAAATAACTGTCAGTAAGGATAAAAGGGGAATTTGTAGCTACAATATTTTGTCGTGTCTCAAATCTCTCCTTTCATCCTCTCTCCATCCTTGGGTTTCTTGTCCCAATGAGACCTTTAGTTTGGATTATTTTCCCCAGATGTCTTATCTCACATTTTTCCCATACCTATTCTAATTTTCCTGTTGGGTCCATGTTTACACATATTTTGGAACTCCTTGCATACCTTTTTTACTGGCTTTCCTTGGGTTTCATCACTCTTTCCTTCGTTAAATTCCTATTGACACTAATTATTTAATGATCAGAGATAGCACTTTCTTCCTAAACAATTCATTTCAACATTCTATTTAAGTCCTATGTTTAGGAGGAGTAGAGTTTTATTATAGTTGGGAAAGGAATCCTGAAGACCAGATGTTATCCCTCAGGTCTTTGGGGAAACTATTTAGTACCAGCTGTTGCTCCACTGAAAAATTAAATTTGAAGACCCACCGTAAATGCGTTTTAAGTTGTAGACTGTAAGAATCAAAGCAGGTGATAATTCTTTTGCTTGCCAAGAAATTAGTAAATTCATATAGTTATATTTTTTCATTCCTAGACTGTTGATCCAGTGGTCTGCTGCAAAATCCTGGGGATCTATTTAATTTTCCTCTTCCATTTATCTTCTAACAGATATATCAACATGCTTTCATTTTCTTTCTTTTACAGAGTAGTTTAGCTTACATGTTAGGAAGAAATTCTTCCCTGTGAGGGTGGTGAGGCCCTGGCACTGGTTGCCCAGAGAAGCTGTGGCTGCTCCATCCCTGGAAGTGTCCAAGGCCAGGTTGGATGGGGCTCTGAGCAACCTGGGAGAGTGGGAGGTGTCCCTGCCCATGGCAGGGGTCGGAATGAATGAGTCTTTAATGTCCCTTCCAACCCAAACCATTCTGTGATTCCATGATTCACACAATTCCATTTACCAGCACAGGACTATTTAGATGGGTTGGATTTGAATTGTATAATGAACAAAAAAAAGATGCTGTATTCTGCTACAGTTATAAGTGATCTGAACTAAAACAATTGTGAACATCTACCAGTTACTCCCTGCTTTTCTTTGGAAAATCATCCCTTTAGGAGGACAGTCTGAACAGATCATTGGTGTGAATGACAAACTCTTCCTTAGACTTCCCACCCTGCTACCCACTGTGTCATCATCATAATAAACAGAGGGGTTTACTCCTTGATTTGTAATAATTAATTCTTTTGTAGCAGAGAACAGCTGGGCTCTCTGTTCTGCCCACTCCAAATTTCCATCTTGCTTTGGGGCAGCAGCTGGATCATTCTGATTTTTATCTGTGGAAACCTTCCTTCCTATCAATGTGCACTGATCTGCTGCTCTGTTTGTGCTCAGCATATTATGATAAAACTATTGAATGAAATTGCACTGTTTTTTTGATTTGTCTCTAAGTGCATGGCATATTTTTTGGATGGTAACTCCTTTGAGCTGTCAATCTGGAATACTTTGTAAGGTTCTGCTTTTTTTTTTTTTTTTTCCTCAGTGTGTTTGTCTCACATGCTTTGTAAAATTCTATTATCCCTTTCTTCTTAAATCAAAAAGAAATTAAAGAGAGATGAGTTTGCATTACATACTCTTATCAAAGTGTATCACTACCCACTCAGCCTTAATTTGCAATGGATACTGGATAGACAAGTGTGTGTTGGAGGCAAATCCCAGAGACCATTCTTAGGGAAAACTCCCACTGACGTCAATGTGAGTTTTGCCTGAGTAAAAATTCCAGGGTTTGTCTCTTTGTTTTCAGAATGGGAATTATAGTTTTTCTACTCTGAGCACTCATTTGGCCTCAAAGTACCTTGGCTCACATGGTTTTCAATAAGTGTCTGGCAGCTGTACTGGCAAACTTCCAGCATTGTGGGATTCATATTTATCCCTACATGGACATTTGGCCTTCTTGAAGTCATCACAACTATTTCTCGCTTATTATCCTTAAGTGGAGAACTCTTCCCATTTTCAGACAAAGGATTGATTCTGAATCATAGTCTTTCTACAGCTGAGTGGAATTGTCCCTTCACATCCATGCATGTAAGGGTCAAGTATCTCTAAGTCTGGATTGTAAAGGAATATTTCGTGTAAAATACCCATGAAAGGAATATATAGAAACTTGCATTCCAGGAGGGTCTGTGGACTGTTCAGTCAAGGATAAGATGACTTGGCAGATTCAGCAAAGACAGATAAACTAATTTTCCAGTCCAGATGTAGGTGTATGAAATGCACTTAAAAAGGACATTGAAACGTCTTACCAAGAAAACTAAACATAACTTGACCAAATTTGAACAGAATGTGCGTTCAGAGCAGAACTGTCAATAGCAGAAACTAAGTTACAGCACAATGGTCTGCTTGGCATTTATCTTCTCACCCTGTTTTCATTCAAAACAGTTTTCACAAGTTGCACTGATCTCTGGAGGCCTCAGAATGCTTTGCTTAGCAGAAAGAAAGAGGAAAGAAAAAGCAAGACAATTCAGTTGTGCACGTGTTCCCACAGTGTCATTAGATCTCAGTTTCAGCTTTGTTTATCTCTTTATTTATCTCTTTTCCCTACTTTGACCAAGCTGTCTCCTCTCACGTAGCCATCCGTGCCTGATTCCTTCATCCTTTCTTCATTTAGGTCTAAAGATGTTTGTGACTCCCAGGCACTTCACCTACTTGCCAGTTACTCCAGGTTAGCCCTGAGATTGGCTCAACTGGGTACCAATCATGCGGTGGGTTCCATCCCCAGTTGGGCCATTCACTTAAGACTTGGACTCAATGATCCCTGGGGGCCTCTTCCAACACAGAATATTCTGTGATTCCGTGGTGGTGATCAGCTCAATCTCCACAAACACTTTAAACCTCACACCTGCTCTTGCTTCAGGTGCTCTGGGTCAAACCAGCAAACTACTTACATGTGATTAGTCCTTTTTAACCCCTTATCCTTATTTTTTCTCAGTTGTTCCTCCTCTGGTGACCTAAATCTCTCCCTTTGTCACCCTCGGCTCCTCCTCTAAGCATCCCATAAGTCCAATCCCCAAATACCCTTCCACTGTATCCCATAATGTACCATACATCTTTAGCCAGTGATTCTCCCTAGTCCAAAAGGTGCTGTGGTGTCAAATCCTCTTGATGGGTTGAATTGTGAATAAGTGACCAGAACATTTTGGGTTTTTCCTTTAACCATAACCACATATGTGCATGTTTGGTTTTTTTTCCAGGAGCATCCCAGACCAGAATATGAAAACAAACTGCTGCAGAAAAAGCTGAAAAATAAAAACATCACAGCAGAAAACACAAACAAGGTAAGATGCAGCTTGCTCTTTTCATTTACACTGGATTTGTGTCTTGCTATGTTCTGATTATGTTTTTTTCTGTCTCTCATAATTTGCCAAAGCACTTTTTGGTGCCCTCAAACAGCCTTATAAGTTGGTTGCTGATGGTCTGGTGTCATGCAGCTCTGTAATGTCATTTCAGGGCCTTGAGGTCATCACTTTGCTGGCTCTGCAAATTAAAGCAATTTGCATGGAAGGAGGGTTGACAGGTGGCTCAGGATCTAATCTGTAGAGTAGGGAATGATTCCTAAGATAATCACCACAGGAATTCTTAAAGCAATGACCTAGAATGTCAGTACTTGCTGAGCAATAAAAGATGTGGCTTTTATATACTGGTTTTTATTTGCATGGATTACACTGGTCTGTTTAGTTGTGTTGCAGTTAGGAAGTTTTGATAGGATTTCCAGGATAAATGGGAAAAAATAACAGTTGGTAGACCAATTTTAGATTGAAGTGGATTTAGGATTTTTATGGCTTTTTCAAACAAGCCCTTTTCTATCAATCTCTTCTTTAAATTGATGACTGAGGTGGTTTCCCTAAGCATTCACAAGTTCTGTAGACTTGGTTGGTCCATTAGAATTGCTTCACCATAACTCATTCCCTGCATACCATGTGTGCCAGCAAAGTCAAAGTATTTCAGTACCATTCAGTTTCCAGGTAGAAGGAAACAGTTTAATTCATTTAAACATTAAGAACCAGCATCTGTGGAGAAAACTTTCAGGTTTGGTCCAAAAAATTTACCCTACAGCTTAAGGAAGAACTTCACTATCCCTTTCTGCTGCTGGTTCCCATCAGGATTGTGAAGTGTTTCCAGGGAATCTTTAATTTCAGTGAGAATGCTTTTCACCTGTTATGCCCAACCAACCTCCACAGAAGATGGTGGAAAAGTCTCAATTATTTTAGTGGTCTTTGGATCTTTCCCAGTATGAGCAGAGACTCTTACACAGCACGATGGAGAGGTCTTCCCTTACCTAATACACATTTCTCTTGACCTTCCAAGTGTAAAAGTTGATTGTAAAAGTTGGACAAAGCAGTTGCTGCTGTTCAGCATTTTCTGTCTTAAAATATGTGAAAAACTGAAAATAGGATGATTACCTTGCTTACCTGAGACACAGAAATCACAACATTATAAATTAGAAAAAGCTTTTCAATTTATGAAATTGGTAAATGTTATTTATAAAATTGCTAAAACCAAGACAAAACAAACAGCCCCTTCCCCCTCCCAAAAAAAGAACAAAGCCCACAAAAAATCTGAACAAAACCAAAGATAAAAAAGTTAAATGGAAAATGAGAAACAATATCAAGATCCAGCACTATAAAAATAGGAAGAACTCCTTTCAGACATCAAGAATGAAAAAGCTTTCCTAGAATAATTTTTTCCTCAAATTGCTTTCTGTGGATGGAGGAAAAACTTCTAAATCCTTAATTATTATTCCCCAAATTACTGAAATGTTCCAAACAACTGAGCGGTTTTCTATCAGTCAACATTCTGCTCACTAATTCTCTTGCAGTTCTGTCCAGCAAACAGCACATTAGTTTGAAAAATAAGTTGCTCATACATTTGTACCTCCAGGTCTTATGATGTTATAAGAGCAAGAAATGATCATGTGAAACCTGTTATGCTTAATTTATCTGTGGAGATGACTCATGACATTTTGCTTTGGAAGACCCTGAACAGTTAGACATTAGAAGTGATGAGTATTTGAAACTGCAATAATTCTTCAACCTTCTTTTTAGAGGTTTCAGTCTTTTCCCTCCTTCAGTTGGCTTTGTTTTATATTCTTTTCAAAACCTTTAACTCGGGAGCTTTTGCATGGCAGGTTAGTATTTAGGCACAGGTTTTTGGCTCAGTATTTCTGTCTTGTTGGGTGGAAGCCAGGGAACAGGACTTTGTCATACTAACAGTGCAGATCTAGTGTCTGGACAGGCATCAAAGTAGAGATCTCTCTGTAGTTAAAGACTCAATCTTCCAAATTTCTTGGTTTTGTGTGATGTCTGTGAGGTCTCCATCCTTCATATCTCGTCTAATGTTAAGGCAGAAGTCTCTGTGAAGTTGTCTCCTAAATATTTTTAGCTACCTAGTGTAAATTGAAGGCATGTTTTTGGTGTGGCTGGTCAACAACTGCAACATGCTGTGCTAATATCAAAGGATGGGGTCTGACACTGCTGCCTAAAACTTCTCAGCACTTAACTAATATGAAGTCAGAAGTCTCCACTTCAGCAGCTGTGGCTTGTTGAGATAGAAGTGGTGCCCAAGGTGTGGCAGTTGTGTGAATACTGAGTTAGAGCTTTCTTAAAGGCATATATTTCTATAAAATTACTGTCTTGTTTCCAGTATATTAATTCCTTTGTTCCAGTGAGGATATGACTGGTTTTATGGCAAGAAAATGAGCTCTGTGTGGAGTGGTTTTGTTGGTTTTTTTTTCTCTTGCCTTACTCCAATAAGGATTTCCTGTGAAGCTAATTGGGTTACTTTTGCAATGAAGGGTTAGGGGTTTGGTTATGGGCTCGTTTTGTGATTGCAGAAAAAAATTGACACTGCTTAAGTACTCTCTTAAATAATAACTTGGGAATACCTGTTAAGAGGAAACCTACAACATACAGTTTCCCCTGTCCACTGCTGAAGTCATTAACTTTAATGAGTGTGGAAGATGCCCAGCACCTGTCAGGGCCAGTAAACATATGAGTCACTCTACCCAGGCAGCAAATTCCAAATCAGCTTGATGAGACTGGCAATAGAAAGCATGACACATCTAATGTGTTATTTGCCCAATGGGATTTGTGTTGTAGACAGAGCTTTCATACAAAATACTATTTAGTGTCTATTTCCCCTACTCTAATAAGCAAAGAAGAAAACTTCAGCCTATACCACCCTATGTGGTTCAAGCTGTTTTAATAAATATTTCATGGGTTATTTGGAGAGTGGGAAAGAAACTGGGTGGGCTCAAAGCGCTCCACAAAAGATTGGTGTGAAGTTACTCTAGCAATAACACCCTGGGGTTCTACTACTTTAGAAGATAATTCATTTAAAGCAAAGGGAGTTGAAACATTGACATGAAATGCGTTGGGTTAAGTAACAAATGCATAAACAGACAGTGCTTATGAGTTAGAACATTCATTTTAAAAAAAATGACAAGTTCTAAGAGACTGGTTCGAGAAACCTGTAATGATCTGACTTATAGCTAGTGGTACTATTTAATTCTTTGTGATCACATACTATCTACAAGATCCTGGAGTCACACAAGGGGAATGGCTTCAAAATCCTTCCCTGTGAGGGTGGTGAGGCCCTGGCACAGGTTGCCCAGAGAAGCTGTGGCTGCCCCATCCCTGGGAGTGTCCAAGGCCAGGCTGGATGGGGCTCTGAGCAACCTGGAGTAGTGGAAGCTGTACCTGCCCATGACAGGGGGGTGAAATGAGATGATCTTTAATGTCTCTTCCAACCTAAACCATTCCATAATTCTTTGACATAAATTTTGCCATGTACATCTTCTTGATTCGTGGACATTAAAAGGTATTTTGCAGCAGAGATGAAGGCTTTTACGTGCAGGAATTTGTGTGTGTCTGGCAATCCATTTGTGCAAATATGGCAGATGTGAATTTTTTAAATGAGCAACTAATACTATATTTTGTTTTTCTTGTTTTGTGCATTATAGCACTGAAGATGTGGATAGAAGTATTTAACGAATAGCATGAAGTTACTGTGTATGCAGAATGTTAATTACAGAGGGTGTTGGATATTTATAATATTATGATAGGTTGTTCTTTCTTTCCAGTAGTGGCATCCTCAATGGAATTACACACGGGTCAGGAAATGAAAATTGGTATTGTGCCTGAAAACATGCAGATGGGGCTGGATCCAACTCTCACTGGAGCTGATGGAAGGAAAACTTTCAGTCATTTTTGGGAGAGCTGGATCAGGCCTTGACTCCTTTTCATTAAATGTCCAGCTGATCTGGCAAATGTGATGTAACATCATATGTGTATATATATATTCTTATCTTTCCTACTTGGCAGGAAAACGAATAACTTATTGTACATATTTCTCTAGGAAAACTTTCTTTATAGAGGCTTTTGTCTTGGCTCATGTCCCTACTTGAAGCCAACCCGGGGAATAATAAAATCTGGCATTGTATCTTTCCATTAATTCATTTTAAATATGGAAGTGGCAGAATAAGTTATTTAAATTGTTAATTCAGCTGGTAATTGAAAAAAAAAAAAAAGAAATATTTCCTTCTGAACCACTATTTCAGTTCATAACTGAATTAAAGCAAGTTGGTTTGAAGAGGAAGGTCTCTAGTGTAAGGATGATATAGGTAAATATAAAGAAGAATTGTAGGTTTCTGACCAATATCTTACATATGTATTTTTAAAATTTCAACATTGCAAAACAGGAAATAGTAATTCTTGCTAGAAGTTGAGTCCTTACCTAGTCTTGTGCAAGCAAATCTCCTACAAGGTCTAAGAAACACTTCAGATGTTGCAGCTCATCTCTTCATTAAACAAGTCCTATATGAGATTAACTATAGAAAACATCTTTTATTTTTCTATATATTAGTTGAAACTCTGTAAGAAAAAAACAAAATATGTGGTCATGAATACTAATTTGAACAACCAGGACTGTAAAATAACTTTAAATAAAGCCAGAGTTCCTTAACCATTATTATGTTAGCATTTCCTGAACCTTATTATTCATGTGATAAACCTGTCCATTTGATCCAGTATTTCTTAAATTGGCTGATTGGTTTTTAGCCTCTTTCATTTCTTTCCTTTGACAAATAACTTTCTAAGCATGTGGGATAGTAAGAGGAATGTGTAGTAAATGATCTTTTTTTCCTCTTTTCAACTTATTTCTTGCATCATTAACTTTGAAAATGAAAAATGATTGAACAAAAATAAAAGAATGACTGAAGATGAATGAGGACATTTATGATGATAATCATATACAGAGATCTCATCCTCTTTGTTTTACCAATATTTGTTTGAATAATTGAATGATGTCACGTTTAAAGGGTAAATGTTATACATCAAAATAATCAGAATTATACTTGAGTTTTAGGTTAGAGCAGTTTTATACCAGAGTATTCATAAGCAGAATTTGTGTCTTCAAAGACCTTTGAACTAGTCTTTCAGTGTTTTCTTATTTAGATGTGTGGACTCTTTGACTATTCAAACCTCTTCACTGTTGGTGTCCTGGAATTTGGTTATCTTTGTATGGAGCAGCTAAAAATGCCCTAATTTCTCTGGGGACTCTGTCATTTGTATCAGACAAGTGACCTCAATGCATGACCACAGTACTGTGTAACTGTATTTCCAACTATACCCCTGTCAGCCTTCAGAAGGAGACAGTTCTTCCTTTATTCTTGATGTGAAGAAAGAAAAGCTTGGAAATATACTATAATAGAATAATTCAAGTTTCAGGATTTTACCTAGTCCAAATGACTGTCTATACCACTCTTATCCAAAGGTGTGTCACGTGATTCAGGATATTATCCAGTTGGGCCTTGAAAACCTCCAAGGATGGAGGTGGCAATACCTTTCTGAGCACTGTCTGACTGACCTTGTGGTGTAAAAGCTTCTCATTACATCCAACCAGAACCCTCTGCTTTCAAACCATGGCCATTTTCTCCTATATTCCCAGCATAAGCCACTGTGAAGAGCCTGGCTTCATCTTCTTGGTGTCCTCCTTAAACATTCTGAGCAAGTCTTGTCCAAGGAAGAGGAACTGAGGAACAAGTGATCAAGGGCTCAGTCCTTGACTCACAGAAGTAGCGCCATTTATTCTTTCTACTGGAGGGCCCCAAACTGCACACAGTATTTTGGATGCAGGCTAATGAGTGCTGCAAAGCCAAGGTAATCACTTCCCTGGATCCACTGGTTCCTACATCCCAGGGGGCTGTAGGTCTTTGCTGCCAGGGCACCATACAGACACCAGAGGGCCTCTTCAGTAGAGTCTGTTCTCCTGAAGGGAGCTTTCCTGTTTTTCCGTTCCTCTGTCTTCCACCCCTCTTTTTCAAAGTCACGGGTAAATGAAGTTGCTGCCTATCTTTTTGTAAAAGAAGAAATCATCACTTCTGTTTCCAGGCAAAAAAACAGTTTTTACCAAGGAACACTGAATGCTTTTTTATGCTACTATTGGAGGCTGAACAATGCAGATGAGAACCAGGATTTTAAGAAAAAGGAACCTCATGCTTATGAGACTTTCTGCCACCCCCCATATTTATACATAAATAAAAAAACAGCTGTCTTTGTCAGAAGAGATTTTTGAATGTAGAAACAAGAGAAGGCAGAGCTGCTGTTTGTGGGTCTTATTTGTGTTACTTATTAAGATTTTGGCTGAGGGAAGCATTCTTTCTAGGGTGGTACTATAGCTTTTGTTGTTTAATCATATGCTTGGGTTGGAGTTGTCTGATTAAAGTTAAGCACTTGCTGCAGTGTCCTGAATACGGATACAATTAAATGCCTTTTTTTTTTTATTTGAGGCCTAAGCTTCTTATTGAGGACATTAAGGATGATGCAGGTCTCTTTCCCAATAAACTGAGTGGAAAGACTCATTCCTACAGGTCCTATTCATCAAGACTTGAAATTAATGGGAGCTCTTCCCTGAGTAAGTAATAAAGTATAAGTCCTTAAGTCTCTAGTTACTGCAGATGACTTACTATCACATTGTACCCAGTAAAAGACTGTAATAACAGGTTAGAGGGTTTCAGCAAGGTCTCAGGTTGAAAAATAAATCTCCAGAAGTTGTCTGGGTTTTAATTTAATGCAGATATTTGAGTTAAAAAAACCCCACATAAACGCACAGAAAGAAAAACTAGAGTATTCTCCCTTTCCTGTGTGCTGGTGGCAAATTCCTCTATTATGGAGTACGTTTTTTACCTTCTGTTGTGCACATCTGTAGGGTAAATTTCATGCTATTTATCTCCATGGTCAAAACAGAAGCCTAGATTTGGGACAAAATTGACACAAATTGGCTGTGGAAAAAACTAGTCAGTTAAGTTAGTTGCCAAGAATTTTTTATTTGGTGCATACTACAATCCTGTCTGCAATTTTAAAGAATTAAACTGCACTTACATTTAGTTCCTTTGGATGTTTGTCCCATGAAGATTGAGATTCCACAAACTCCAAGCTTAAAGAGCCAAGGAGCCCAGAGTGAACTGCCCAACTTTTTTATTATTGGCTTAATTGAAAAACACTTGCCTACTGTTTTGCTGATTTTTATGGTTCACTTGATTTAATGATATGATTGTGTTTGGAAGCCCCTTCACACTGTGGTATTTCATGTAGCAGTTAAACTTGAATTTTTATCTGGTTATTCAGGTCAACCTTCTCTCTTCTTGTTGTCACATGGGTATTGTACAAGTGAATTTAGTGAGAGCAGACATAATTATTAATTCACTGCTGCTTTCAATCTCTATTTTTCATGTAGCAAAAATGTAAAGCCTTTTGGGATGCATGGATTAATTTAACAACTTCTAATGGCATGCTCCAAATCTAGTCTTAGACAGTGGTGCACACTTAAGAATATAAAGATGGAATATTAGCATTTAACCACCTTTCCACCTTTTTAAAGTAATGTGTGTATTTTAACAGTTCCTTCTTCACTTAGAATAATTAATCAAAATTCAACTCTCCACATGGTTTTCTTCTATTCTTAAAGTTCCAGAAATTCAAATGGGAATGTTAAGAAGCTTCTACAACTGATTCTGGAGCGGAAGAGTAGTTTAAAGGTACTGCTAAATTTGGCTACAATACTAAAACTAAAAATCAGTCTCATGTTTAAAATACATACTTCAGTGCCAGTAAAGTGGTTATAATCCCCTTCCCTTCAACACCTCTCTCTACAAACCAGTAGTTAAGATCATCCTGATGATTTAAAATGAGAGAGTCCTTTACACAAGTCTGGAATCTTCCCTAACCCATAGAGAGCTGTTGCCATCCTTTCTTGGATAGGAAGTTATGGTGGTTTACAGAAAACATAGACAATTTACTGGACAAAGTGTTGCACTCTGTTTTGCTTATTTTGGACCTGATTTTCCTGTCCTGTACTTGCTTTTCTTACTGAGATTAATTGCCTGAAAAATAGCTCAGACTTTATTCTTTAAAACAACTTTAATACATTTTTGAAAGTGCTGCTATTTCTGGCTTAAATTTCAAAGAGATCTTTAAAAATTAACCTGGTATAATCTTTGAAAATAGTTGATCTCCAAGGATATTAAGGACCTGGGCATGTGGTGGTGGGGGAGGCTGGACATGACCCAGCCCAGAACCCCCCCGTGTGCTGGGCTGCATCCAAAGCAGGGTGGGCAGCAGGGGAGGGGGATTCTGCCCCTCTGCCCCCTCAGGTGAGACCCCACCTGCAGAGCTGCCTCCAGCCCTGGGGAACCAGCACAGGAAGGACATGGAGCTGTTGGAGTGAGGCCACAGGAGGAAAGAAGATGATCAGAGGAATGGAGAAAAGGCTGGGAGAGTAGAGACTGTTCATCCTGGAGAAGAGAAGGCTTTGGGGTGACCTAATTGTGGCCTTGCAGTACCTGAAGGGAGCCCACAGGAAAGATGGAGAGAGACCATTGACAAGGGCCTGGAGTGACAGGACAAGGGGGAATGGCTTCACACCGACAGAGAGTAGGGTTAGATTGGGTATTGGGAAGAAATTCTCTGTGACGGGATGAAGGTGGTGAGGCCCTGGCACAGGTTGCCCAGAGAAGCTGTGGCTGCCCCATCCCTGGAAGTGTCCAAAGCCAGGTTGGATGGGGCTCTGAGCAACCTGGAAGGTGTCCCTGCCCATGGCAGGGGATTGGAATTGCATCATCTTTGTAAGGTCCCTTCCAACCCAAACGATTCTTTGCTCCTACTGGCACTCTCTTATATCTGAGTTTTGAGGTAATCACTGCAGGAAAACAAAGATAATGGGACCTGGCATTTAAATGTGTTTGGTTTGCATGTCTGATTGCGTTGCCTATCTTGTTAGTTGGAGTGAGGAGATGAATCACTTCTTAGGTGGTCAAATTGTTAGTGGTACACAGCTATTTTTCCTAATATTTCCATAAAGATATGTCCAAAATGCATTAGCACAGCTCTTCACTGTTGTGCTTCCAAAGTGTTCAGCAAAATAATTGAAATTGGGAGAAACTCCTATTTTCTTTTGTATGATACCTAATGACAAGATAATTTGGAATAAGAAGTGGGTCTGCCAGCTGCATTCAGAAGTGTTTGGAAAGAAAAACGACCATACTGAGGTTAGAAGTCTGCTTGGATCCATGCATGGATTTTTGTGAAAGAAGAGGAGGTAAAAATTTCAGGCAAGCAAAATAAAATCCAGGCAGACAAATAAAACTTCAACAAAGAACCCTGGTAGGGCTACACTGAAAATCTGGAGAGTCCCGAGTTTGCAGCAAGTTTCTCCACTTTCCCCGTTTTGCTCCTGGAGCTTTCTCAGACACAGGGCCACTCTGCATGCACTCAAGCTCAATGTGAAACAGCCCTTAGGAGTGGCCCAGTGCAATAATTTAACAATGCCACTCATGAAGGATTATGCTCTATTTCAGCTGAAAAATAATTGCAGTCCCTACCACACACCAAAGCATCTCACTGCCAAGCCAGGCAAGTGTGTTGGCTGGAGTTTCATGAGGAAAAAAAAACCTTGAGTCATTACCCACCCTGTGCTGATTGCTGGTGGAGCACAAGTATTCAGCAGAGGTGGTTAAGAGATTAGATCTTGTAGAGGATGGCACATTCCTCCTGCAGTCTCAGAGGGTCTAGGGCTATTCTGAGGCAGGGATGCTGCTCATTGCCTCACAAGCTGGAGGTATAACACTAATTACAGCTCTTAGGAAGGCAGGCCAGAGGATAAACTGAATTAAATTAATTTCAATTTTATATGTTGTGTTTGCAAAAGAGCTTAGACATCTTTGCAACAGGTAAACCAAGAGCCTAAGGCTTATGTATGCCTTTCACAAGGCACATTTGATGCTTTGGAAGAGGGAAAGAATGCTGCCTAAATGCAGTAAAAAAGAAGAAATAATGCAATGCCAGGCACCTCTTGCAAAATAATTTGTTTATCACAACATGACAGAATTATCTAAGGCAGTTGCTGGGAGAAGAAAAGATTAAGTGTGAAAAGAACTGTAGAATCCTCTTAGTGTGTGTAATAAACTACTGGATAGTAATACTAATTTTTATCTAAAATTATTTGAATTGGGGAACTTTATTTTTTTAATTATTTCACTTACCTTTACTTACTGCATTGTTGCAATTGTTCACCTGGCAAAATGATGGTTTTTTTGCTTATCTGTCTATCTAGGTAACACTTCCCTACCTTTGGTTCTTCTTTTGTGTCCCTCTGCTTCTCTGAGTCCCCAACTCAGCAACAAGAACCCCACCAAAAGCACTCAGAAAAAGCATTTCATATGATTTAATGAGTAAGATCACTGAGCTAATGTAATGAATGCTTTCCTTTCAGGAGGATTTTGAAAGCAATAAGGATACTAAAATGTAGTGGATAAAAAAAGATTGATAAGCAAAGCAAACTGCACCTTGTGAGAAAGAAAAATCATGAGTAAAGTAGGAATGCTATAAGTCCAGTTGAACTAAATTTTGCAAAGGAAATTTTTTAAAAGTGAAAAAAAAAGTCCCACAACAAAAAAACAAACCCAGAACAAAGTGTTTCGAAACAGTTGCAGGGATTGTAGAAGAAAAAAAGGAATGAAGAAGTGTGGGTCCTGTTCAGTTGGGCTGGTTTTAAAGTTATGGCAGTAAAATTAATCCCAGAATTGTGGGATGATACGGGTTAGGATCTCTGGGAATCTTCCAGTCCACTCCTCTGATCAAAGCAAGGCCAACTTTACAACAGTTTGCTCAAAGCAGTCAAGGTTTTACAGTCTCCAAAGATGGAGATTTCCAGCCTTTGTGAGGAATCTGCTGCAAGGTTGGACTGACCTCATTAAGAGCTTCTCTGATCCCTCATTGGAATTTCCCTTGTTGCAACTTGTGTCTGTTGCTTCTCAGCTTATCACTCTGCACCTCCATGAAGATTCTGGCTCTGTCTTCCTTACCCCCTCCTTCCAGACTGTTTTTGACAGCAGGTGCATCTTTAGCCTCTGCTTCTTACGGCTGAACAAATCCAGCCTTTCCTTCTACATAAGACATATCCCCAAAACCACCGTGATGGATTTATGCTTGTTGTCCCGGTCTATAAATTTTTCTCCTGTACTTTCTTGTATCCAGTCCCACAAGAGGAAACAAGTTTAATAGATATGTAAATGAGTTTGCAAAGACATTCGAGAGTGCTTGTATGCTTTTACTCAGGGCGATTTCCATGAATTCAGAAACAATTTGAGTCCTATCTGATTAGTACTGAAGGTGCAGAAGTACCAGCAATGCAGGAAAATAAGATTGTCAATGATAGAGACAATGGAGATTATCAATGCTTATGGAGAAGAGGGTAGACAATACCAATATTAAGTCTTAAATTTCTGACTGCACAGTTTAACTGTTAAGCAACTTTCAATTTTTTTATTTTTCTGGAAATGAGATCTTGCAGAATTTTAATTAGATCATCCAGTCTTAAGGCGTTAAGGAGGTGATGAGGCATGGGACTAGAGATCATGACAGAGCAGAAGCAGGACTGTTGTACTCTGAAATGTGCCATATCTCAAAGAGAGATATGCTGATAATATTCACTGTATAGGTCTGTGGTTGGTGCAATTAAAAGGTCTTGCATCTGAAACAAAGCAGATCAACACAGGCAAGCAAGGAAAAATGTTGACTCTATACTAATACAGAATGAAAGATGTTTAGGAAGCAGGATGCATTTTTAGTGTTTAATACTACACAGAAAACTTCAAAACAGGCAGAAGTATATTTGCCACTTGAGGGGAGTACTGTACCAACAAATGAGATGAGAGAGCCTACTTCCAGAAACTGGCAGTTCACAATATTGCCATGGTTTTCAAAACGTGGCTGATAACATGATTAAAAGTTGCTTGAAAGTTCTGCAGCCAATTAGCATTATCTTTTCATAATTAAATCAGCAATAGCTTGTAGATTTAATTGCCCCATTTTCTTTTTTAAGGCTAGTACTTCATGCTGACAGACAGCAATGCATGCAGTAAGTTTTATGTGGTGAGGAAGAAAATGTTTTATAGGGAATGTAAAAAGCTCTTATGGAATGGAGAGGTATTCCTTAATTGGGTTGTATATCATCAGGGTTTTAATAAATTTGATTAAGGGCTTGATTATGCTATTCCTTTCTCCAGAGCCCTTACTGGAGTCAAAGGGAGAGCTACAAATGGAAAGCTTGCAAGACAAGGTCCTGGCATGAGAGAGCATTAAGGAAAACCTTGTCCTGGAAAGCAGACTCAGAGCATCTGTGTTTATCATAGTGTTGCAATTAGGTATTTATAAAGAGTTTTCAACTTATTAAAACCATCATTATCCACATTTTAGAAGTTATTTGCTTTACTTTAGTTGTCCAATGGAAATTATTCTGTAGCCAAAATCCATCAGAGTGAGGGGATGTTGTTTCATTTCACCTGACTTAGACACAGGCTATGGTGATTATACAGCTGCTAGAACTATTTTGTTCACAACCTATTTTTGATCAAAGGATGTTAAAACTCGATGTTTTTCATAAGCTTTTGCATGTGCATGATTTTACCACCAGTACTAATTTTGCCAACTGGGGACTAGTCACAGCAGTAAAATGAACTGGATATAGAAAGAATAAGATCTGTGAGTCATAAGGATTGTGTCAAGACTGGAGAACTTCATTTAATTTACTGAGACAGTTTATTTTTGAAGAGGAAAATGGCACAATCAATATGCATTTGATTTCAAGGGTATTGATTCCAGATTTTCCTTTAAAAGTTAGTTAAGTAAGCTTTTTACTCATTGCCCTTCCTTTATGGGACTGTTTATGAGAATGTGGAGCTTTTCAGATGAGAAAGGGGAGAAATAGTTCTTCTTATTAGTATTGTATGTCTACGTTTTAAAAGACTTTATGTGAAAAATATGTTGGTAGTGAATTATCTTGGAATTAAAGTGCATAGTTACCTTTTCCTGTGCATGAACATTAATGAACAAATATGCAAGGATCACATTCCATTTCAGAGTAGTGAACAAAAAGAAGAAGCAAGTAATGCCTAATGTCATGAGCCTTGTTTTCCATATCTTTGCTGACACTTCTTTTAGATGATTTTATGTTTGGAAAGGTTAGACAGGGTTAATGATGTTGATATTCCCTCACTGAATGGCAGCACATTCCAGGTTAAAAACTGTCAGAGCCTTAGAAATTTGAAGTAATCTGGGTTTAAAATGTATTCAAAGCCTGAATATTTAAATGCATACCTAGTAGTCAGTAAAGCTGAATATATGACTTCAGAGAATATAAACCCAGTGTGTATTTACTTTCTCTTGAAACAACCAATGCATCTTAGTTTCTCAATGCAAAATAAATGCTGTATCTTAGTAAAGTGGCTCATAGTAAAGTGGATATTGCACATTTGTACACTGCAAAAGATTGTTTTGTGTCATAACAACCACACAAGTTAAAACTGGAATGTTTTCTTCTGAATTGTGGCCTTGTACCTGGAAGGGAATCCACAGGAAGGATGGAGAAAAACTATTTACAAGGGGTTGGAGTGACAGGAAAAGGGGGAATGGATTCACACTGACAGAGAGTAGATTTAGATTGGATATTGGGAAGAAATTCTTTACTGTGAGAGTGGTGAAGTCATGGAACAGATTGCCCCAGGGAAATTGTGGATGCCACATCCTTGGCAGAGTTCCAGGGAAGGTTGCAGGGGGATTGTAAGTAGGTGATCTTTTAAGGTTCTTAGCAATCCAAGCCATTTTGTGACTTATTAAATAAATCAGACCGTGGATAGACTTCTGGTGGAGGTTGCTAGCAAGCCAGGTGATGTCTTATACACTCGTATTTGCCAAAAATCCTAAATTATTTCCCTTATCAATGACAGTGAATTAAATGTGGTTAGGAAAGGGTTTTATGACTGAATCCACAAAAATGTTCTTGCTTCTTATCATCTTTTCTGTCACTTGACTGAGAAAAAAACCTACCAGTTTATCAACAAAACCACCATGGTATCAAGTCAATATATGTTGGGTAAATTTTCAGATATTCCTGCCAAGGCAGTGAAAGTGGGCGAAATGTTAGTTTTCAGGTTCAATTCATCTATTTTGCCTCATGAAATTTTTTCATGTTGAAAAGGGAGTATTATTGTCTTTCACTGACTGCAGTACAACCTGTGAGTATCAGGCAACAGTGGAAAGAAATCCGTGTTGTACGGTACAGATCCTGGCAGGACCTTTGAGTGGTGTAGCACAAATAACAACAATGGAGCATAAATTTAAGTATTTACAGTGCCAAACCCAGCCAATTGGTATAATTAGTTGAATGATACTTTGCTGATTGGTTGTTTCTTTTTCTCATCTTGTGTTTTTGAACAAAATAAAGGTGTCAAACCTGTTTTGCTTTTGCTGTGGAGGACATGAACGCAAACCCCAAAGGAATCTGTGTGGGCTTCTCCCTCTCAAGTCTGAACAATTTTTTCTAGAAGTCAACTAGAAATTAACATTCCTCGACTAAAACATAAAGAATATGAAAAAATAGAGCTGCCTTTTACTACTCTCTGTTAGTTCTCATTTTTGCCTAGTCCAGCACTCTGAGGATAAGCAATTTTCTGGTAAGCCATGCAGGTTTAGGCTGCAATTTTGGCTGCTGTATCTTAAGTCTTCTCAGATGTGCCTGTCTTAAAACTCTTTATTTTTCCCACATGCCCTACTGACTTCCAGTTAGCCTGCTAAGAAATATATGGGGGACAAAAGCTGTGCTGTTCTTCCCCTTGTTATTTGAGCCAGAGAAGAAGGGCTGATTTCCTTCTACCTACACATAATTCTTTTTTGGAATGCTACAAGTTTTTCATCTTGGTGAGTCTGAAGCTGTCTATCAGATTGTAGTCTCTGATGGTGATGTGCAGTAAGTTTTATGGAGTTGCTCCAAATTCTTTCCTTAGTCAGATTTTCCTTAGAAAGAGGTCCTTACTTTTTCTGTGTTACTCTGCAGCCAGTGCAGGTTGGTAAATAAAATAAAAACCTTTTTCTTGTGTGGAAGTGTAGATAGAACTTCTGTAACATGACAAGTGATCAATCTCTGCTTATGGGAAGGTGTTAAAACCATTCTAACTTTTAATGAAGGGCTGTTACTTGTGTTGTTGGCTGGAAGAAAAGGGAAAACCTGTGGAAAATTTGAGATGCTGAGGCTGAAACTTTAACATTTTACTAATAAAAGAGTGTGTAGGAGACAGCACAATGCTGTTTGAATATGTGAATCTACATAGTTGTTCCCATGTTCTGTGTGAGCAGTGGACACAGGAATTTCACTGAGAAATAATTTTGGGGAACTCACTTGAGCCTTGCTTGGTGTGTTTGTACCTGTGAATATGTTTCTGCCTGTTTGCAGAAATGTCTGAAAATAACTTTTTGGATTTGTTTGTTATTTAAAGAATAGGGACTTGGGGAGGCTATAACCATGGGAATCATAAAACTTAAAATGAGAAGTGGAGATGCATGTAATAACTGTAGCAGAAGCAAGACCAAGATGAATTTGGCTTAGAGGTAGGGGTGATGAAAGGAAGATTGAATGACAAGGTAAAAATGAGCCAAAAAAATGACAAATCTGTAGTCAGGTGAAATTTCAAAATGTCATTTTCAGAAACAACAGTGTACTTTTCATACTGCTCTTTCTTTGTGTTATTATGAATTTAAGAAGAGAGAAATTAGGATGAAAATAGGAGGAATTTCACTCTTGACTTTATCTGCATTTTACTTTCTATAAGAAAAAATTTTTCATACAATGTAAGGGAAACAGTTCCTTTTCATCTCCTTAAGGTCCATGGATAATTTTGGTGTGAACTGAGCCTCAGGTGACAAATGTTCAAGATTGTTTTGCACAAGCTCACGCCTGGTGGCTGGAGTAAACTTATTTTAGAAGAAATATAGAGACTAGATCCTCTTTTTTAAGTACTCATTTGTTTCCCTGAGTTTAAGATCATTCCTGCTGTTGTATATGTGCTGAATCTGGATGCTGTGTCCTGATCCCTGCTTCTGGCAAATAGTTTGTCTTTTCCATATATTCATGCACATATTTATGTTTCTGCTTAAGCATTTTGACTTTAGCCTCACTCTGCTTCTCAAAACCATGATCGCTTCACCACAGACTTCTTTGCTGAACGTAAAAACCAGTAGTAATGAAGGTTAGAGTGATATGAGGAATATGCTGGCTTTCCTGAAATTGCAGGTTTCTCTCATCATGGGTACTATATGTGCATACAAACTGTAATTGCCCCAATAATTCTAATGGTCACAGTGTGTCCCTGACTTGCATGTCATCATTTCTGAACAGGACCTTGATGTATGGAGTGTAAATTTGGAGTAATTCACAAGGCTTAACTGAGATCCACCAAGGCCAAGTTTTGGGTCCTGCCCTCGGGTCACAACCCCCCCCTGCAGCTCCAGGCTGGGGCAGAGGGGCTGGGAAGTGCCCGGTGGGAAAGGACTGGGAGCGCTGGTGACAGCGGCTGGACATGAGCCCAGGTGTGCCCAGGGGGGCAAGAGGCCGAGGGCACCTGGCTTGGGTCAGGAATAGTGTGGCAGCAGGACCAGGGCAGGGATTGTCCCCCTGTGCTGGGCAATGCTGAGGGCACTCCTGGAACCCTGTGTCCAGCTCTGGTCACCTCACTGCAAGGAGGACATGGAGGGGCTGGAGCGTGTGCAGGGAAGGGAATGGAGCTGGGGAAGGGTCTGGGGCACAAGTCCTGTGAGGAGCAGCTGAGGGAGCTGGAGGTGTTTAGCTGGAGAAAAGGAGGCTCAGGGGAGACCTTATTACTCTTTATAAGTCCCTGATAGGAGGGTGTAGCTAGTTGGGGGTTGGGTTCTTCTCTCAGATAACAAGTGATAGGATGAAGTTTAATGGACTCAAGTTGTTCCAGAGGAGGTTTAGATTGGATATTATGAAAATTTTTTTGTGGAAAGGATGGTCAGGCATCGGAACAGGCTGCCCAGGGAGGTGGTGCATTTACCATTCCTTGAAGTGTTCAAAAAACTCAAAGAGAAGCACAGACCAACTCTTGTTCCACATTCAACAGCATTCACCTTCAGTTTCAGCACTTAGCCAAACCAAACTTATGCTTCTGATAGCTTGGAATAAATCAAATTTTCCCCAGAAGCACTGGGAAAAAAGGATAAAAAATGCCAACAGTTTTTTTACTCTTTTTTGCTAAATATTCACAAGGAAAGTGTAAACCCATTGTAGATGCTCTACTTAGAGTGGTTGGCTCTTGCAGGAACAAAGATAACAAAACAAGGATTTTCCTTTGGCAAAATGGAAGAAAGATACAGAAAACAGAGCATGCTTAGCCCAGATTTTTTTTCATCACATAAGGAATGTTAGGGAATAATTTGAATTTCTTTTGTGCCATTTCTCATTATTAAAGGAGAAAGGATGAGCATATTCAGCACAAATTAGTGTGTATCTATAAGCATGTTGTCTCCCTTTGGCCTACGTGTGAACGAGTCTTTTCGTGTTGTCTGTAATTCAGGGGAATATGTAATAATATGAGTACAGAACTGGAAGTCTGAGGAGCCAGGGTTCCAGCAGTCTGTGAGCTAATTGCTGTTTTGCCTGAGTTTGTGAATTAAACCAGAATGAAACTTTCCCTGTCCTGCAACTGATTTAGGTGACAGCTGTAATTCCTTCACCTCTATTCCTAAAGCACAAGGGATCTTTGTGTGTTTCTCTGCAGTTCATCCCATTGAGGACCATCGCAGCAGGTCAGGCTCAGTCTTTTCTAAAGAAAACTTTTAATAGTAGCATCTCACACACAAAACCATCAAATTGAAATATAGAGCCAAGTAGCACCAGTACAGCAAAGAAACACACTCACAAAATGGGTGTTCTGTCCTAGACTTTGGGATGGAAGGGATGTATTCTGGCTCAATTCCCAGGGCTCTGTAAATAGCCCAGGTTTGATCCCTCAAGGAAGAGAGCTGTTGGACATAAAAGTGCTAAGTCACCTGTAGAATTCATGGCCTTACACGCTGTCCAAGGAAGTGATGACATGAACTGCTGGGTCAGCAGCAGCACTTAGACCCAAAGCACCTTCTAATCTGTCCACAAGCACTTTCAAAATCCTCCAAGAAATTCCCAGTCATGACTCTTTAAGTTTTGTTACATACCTCAGAATATATAATATTTTTGAAAAACCCTATTTTTGAAGTTGCATGAATAGCTAAGAAGCCCCATGTTAATTTAAGTGATGACTTTTGGGCATCATAAAATCATATAATGGTTTGGGTTGGAAGGGGTGTTAAAGATCCTCTGTTTCCAGTCCCTCTGCCATGGGCTGGGAATCCACACGCCTCTTATCCCTTTCTCACTCCTCACCTCTTCCCCAGTACTTGATACTGCCATGGAGACTCCATGTGAGCACTCCGTGGTTTTTTTGACTTCTCCATGGATGTTAAACAGCTCAAGCCTCTGGCTTGTGCTCTAGAGCTCAGCTTTTACATAATTCTGTGTCAAAGAAGCAGAAACAAATCTAGTTCAGCTGAGAAATTAATGATTAGGCAGATTGATGAGCAGCTAACTGGTACTGTGAAGAGGAGACCTGCTATTACAATTAACATTTTGCTGACTCTGCACCTTTCCTGTGTCAACCATTAGGCACAGGGTACATTTCTTTATTAATACAAGTGTTATCAAACTATTAAGCAGGGAGTAAAGATCTGCTGCAGATGAGGTATGATATCATAGTTCACAGTGCTCTTTTCAAAAGGTCACGAATTGTATCAATTACTGTGATGTGTATGAGACCTGCAGCAGAGGTTCTTCAGAGGGTTAATTGTTACTTTAGGCTATGGATTCTGTTAAGTATGAAACATAAAAGGAGATTAAGGCACTGCTTTCAGATGAGAAATATTATTCTGTGGCTATCTGTCTATAAAATGGTGAACAAGAGAAGGCAAAGCTGTGTTTGGGGATTCCAACAGGAGTCCAAATCTCCCAGGACAGAGCAGACAACAAGTCTGATACCAGGTATGCAAGAAAATGAAAGCACCAGCTAGAGGAATTTCCATGTCTTTCTGTTTTTCTGGATTGCAACACACGGAGAAGAAAATGATTGCAACACAAGTGAGTTTTCCACATATCTGCTTATGGGACAGCATGATATAGGATTTGCCCCAATGTCCTCCTTTTGAGTTCTGTCAGTGGCTGCCACGGAACTTCATCTTGGGTGAGCTACTGAGTGTTCAGGACCCTGAGTTCAAATAGGACTTGTATTAACAGGAGAGTGCTGAACTAACTGTGTGTGATGCAGCTACCAGCTGAAAACAGCTGAAGTTAGAGAGGAGTTCTTTCAAAACATTGTTGCATCTTGGAATTTAACTGCAGTGGTAAGCCAATTCCTGGAAGTGTCCAAGGCCAGGTCGGATGGGGCTCTGAGCAACCTGCTCTAGTGGAAGGTGCCCCTGCCCATGGCAGGGGATTGGAACAAGATGATCTTTAAGGTCCCTTCCACCCTAAATTATTCTGTGGTTCCATGGCTCTCCTATTCAAGAGGATAATGAATTTCAGCCACAGAGGGCCTTTGCAGTTCCATTTTTAGTATGACATAGAAGTTTGAATCTACAGACCTTAAAGTTCAGCTTTATCACTGTATGTTTCTTCCCTCTGTAATTACAAGCATTTGGCAAAAATTTTCTTCTTAGTACAGTTGTGATAAAAACATCGTTCTTAGTCTCATTACTGTTGCATGAGGTGGACTTTCTGCTGTTTTTCTCTCAAGCTTGTCTAGACAAATATGGACAATACATTGTGGTGGTGCAGGAAATAATCTTCTTTCCTGATAAAAGTTAAAAAGATTTTCTGAGAAAAATATGGCTGTATTTGTAAATGCTGAATTTTTGCTCAGTATGTTGCCACCATATATTGAAACTCCACTCCACTAGAATATTGTTTACTGCAGCTATTTTTTTTGGTGAAACATGTTTTGATTTTAATAAAATATCTTAGTTCATCTTTTATAGGGTGAGTCTCCAACTGTTGTTATTAAATGACTTCTTATTTCAAAATGGAATTTATGTTAGAAGGATTTTAAAAATAGAAGAAATCAAAACAAAATATAACTTGTTGACGTAAAACATTTGGTTCACAGTAATTAAAAACACTTTTGAAAACAAACCCTTTAGCTTTTCATCCTAATTTGGGACATATCTTCCTCCTTATATTTATTTTTTCTTTTCCTTAAATGCTATAAAACTTCCATTGGAGAAAAAAGGGGCAATGTGATAATTTTTCCATCTCGCTTAAGTACCTATGAAGCGTAGCTTTTCAATACCACCTTTTCAGAACAGATATTTTGACTCCTTTTTAAAATTGAGAATAACTCTCTGGTCCATTTTCTCCATTATTCTGATCCTTATGATCTCACCCAGGTTAGAGAAGAATAAAAGTACTGATTTTGCTACCATCATTGTGATTCAGTCTAAAAGACATTTTGGAAATAAACAGGATATTTTACAGAAACCTGTGCCAAAATACCATCTGTACCAATGAGACATTACAGTCCAAGATGAGAGTTTGAACAGAGAGCTGATGAACAGCATGGACAAGCATAGAGATGCAGTGAGAGCAAACCAGGAGGAGAATACCTGTGTGTTGTAGTGGAATCTGTGATTCTGTGCGTGTAACTGGAAGACTGGGCAAAAGAGGGAGCCAAGACAGAGATCTTGGCAAAGAGAGGCAGTGGCCAATGTTTCCAAATGAAATTGGATTTGATAAGTATGAGTGAGATGTGTGCTGGAGGCTCTTTAAGATGGGATCACATACTGTACATGGAGACATCACAGAATCAAGAAACCAAAGAATGGTTTGGCTTGGAAGAGACCTTCAAGATCAATCAGTTTCTGACCCCCTTGACATGGGCAGGGACAATTTCCACTAGATCAACTCGTTCCAAGCCCCATCACCTGGCCTTGGACACTTCTAGGGATGGGGCAGCCACAGCTTCTCTGGGCAACCTGTGCCAGGGCCTCCCCACCCTCACAGGGAAGATTCTTTTCCCAATACCCAATCTAGACCTACTCTCTGTCAGTGTGAAGCCATTGCCCCTTGTCCTGTCACTCCAGGCCCTTGTCAATGGTCTCTCTCCATCTTTCCTGTGGGCTCCCTTCAGGTACTGCAAGGCCACAATTAGGTCACCCCAAAGCCTTCTCTTCTCCAGGCTGGACAATCCCACCTCTCCCAGCCTTTCCTCATAGGAGAGGTGTTCCATTTCTCTAATCAATTAGATGTCCCTCTTCTGGACTTGCTCCAACAGGTCAATGTGCTGGGGATCCTATAAAGGGAATGCTGAGAAAGGAATGTTGTAGACAAAATCATCACTAGGTTTTCTGGGAAGCACCAATGCATAGATGCATTTCCACACTCCACAGAAGTCTTCTGGTGGAAGGCAGGGCAGAGGAAATATTTGTCATGCTAAAGAATAAGGCCAGAATGGAAAAATGTGCACTCCAGAAATTCTGTGACAAAGGGGCCTTATGATGTCTGGGTTATTTCTAGAGTAGAAGAAATCTGCAGGGCTAGAAATTGTGACAGAGCTTCTTCTGTAATTGCAGGAGAAACATCCCACCCACTCGTTGTCCACAGAGAACATTCTGGATTCAAAGACTGGCAATCCATATGGAATAGCACCTCTGAATAGCTTATTTTCATGAATAGTCACCTGGCATCCCCGAGGGTACTGATAATTCAGCACAAGAGAAAGAGATGGATGCAGATGGGGTTCATGTAATTTCTCTGTAGAGCATCTACCTTAGATATGCCAGGTTCCATGTCCTGAGTCAGTAATAGGAAAGTGGGAGCTGAAATTCCTTGCTAGGCCTCTGAAGACCCCAAAGTGCAATACTGGAAATTGAACTTGGAAATCTGGAGTCTGAGTTCACTGAATTCACTTTGAACCTGCCAGTGTTGTATCACTTCCAGACCTTTGTAAAACAGATTTCAGTTCAGTTGACCCCACACACAGGCCATTTCTGGCGGGATTAACACACTGTTAGCTTTCACCTTATTTAAAGTACAGTTCATTTATATATAGTTCATTTATTGAGCAAATAAGCAAACTGTTTTCCTTTGGCTGTTTCTTCTACTGCCTGATGAAGCTCATCTGTGGTGAAATAAGTATTAGACATAAATCCCAATAGAAAAAGCACACATCTTTTCTTAATAATACTGCACATTTACTCAAATTATTTAAAAGGTTTCAGATGCTTAATCTGTTGCTAATATGTTCATTCATATTTGGACGTAAATGAAATGGCTTTGTCTCTGAAGAAACGATTCCCTCTTATTATTCACATGAATATATAGTCTTAGTTCTGTTATAATCCTATACGTTGTCAGGCATTTCTACAGACATGAGAAAAGTGACATTGATGAATTTTAGGCAATATGTGATGCAGGAGCTCATGTCTGAGACATCAGAAATTTCCTTTATTCCCTCAGCCAATGCCAGATAACAAAGTTTTGTGAGCTGCTGATTTGGATGGACTGTTGGGCTACCTATTGGTAGGTCTGAAGCTCTGAGTATTCAGAGTTATGATTAGAAAAGGGGTTCTGGGGCATCTGAGCAATTTATTTGTTAGAGTGGTGTCTTGGTTGCAAGACTTTGTATGTAGGACTTTGCATTTCTGGTTTTTGGCAGATACCAGGGCCATGGTATCCTGATACAGGATGCCCTCAATTCAGGACTTTGTCTTCCTGGAACGCACACTTACAAGCCAGTTTGTGACTAGGACACAAGTTATGTGTCTGTTGAATTGGTAAGTTGGACAAGTCTCTGTTGGGTTTGCTACTTGTGTCAGGTAAAAATGGAATATTTTGGTGGCAATGTGTGGATTGGCAGGTCTGTTGGGTTGCCCTGCTGGGGACAAAGGGAAAATAGCTTTGTGATTTGTTGGCTCAGCTTGTTTCCTAACTCCTCGGCTTTGTCACAAGGCATTGGCTGTCGTGAAGTCATTGGTCTGGTAGATCCAAATTTAGATCCAAATTTCCTGGTTACATTCTGGGAATGGATTTCTGTCAGGTAGTCATCATATATTAAATACTCCCTTTCATCTAATAAGGAGAATGTCTTCAGTGGCCAGTGTGCTCCTGAAATTGTGTAAGAGAGTTTTATTTGCTCCCATGAGTTAAGTGAGTGGTTACATAACAAAAGAATCACTCATTTATGTGTGACCACATCGCTACTCACATCCTATCAGTAATTGCTGATATAATTTGATTCAATTTTTAATTTCTTTTACTGGTAATTGGAGGGAAATACATGAAATTACATGAAAATACCAGCAATTATTATTTTTCAAAAGAACATGAAAAAGATATAGAAGGAAATCACAGTAATTTGAATGAGTTTCAGACCAAAAAGGCCATAGATATTACAGAAAAAATAATAAAAATGCAGGAATTGAGCTTAGAAGGGAACCCATGAAGACATCTAGTTCCCACATTGTACTGTAAAGCAAGACAAAATCCAGTGTTTGCCAGGTATTTCTTTGGGCTGTTCTTAAAAATCTTCAGTAATGATGATACCACAGTCTCCTTATGGAATTGTCCCAGGCCTTTCCTTTGCTTGTTTGAAGGATTTACTGTTCCGAGGATGTTCTTCATGTCCAACTTAATTTTTCCTGGTAGTATTTTACCTGTATCAGCAAGAAACATGAAGACTCATTATCTATTTTCTTTACATTTCTTTCAAAACACTTTTTTTGCTTTAATTTTGATATATGCTTATTTCCTCTAGTCCCTACATTATAAAACTCCACTAAATGAATCCTACAACAAATCTATAACATCTGATTGAACTAGAACAAAGAAAACAGTATAGAAAAGCATATGGCCTTGATTTTAAAAGGGAAAATGATGGAGAATTCCTCAGTTCAGTTGGATTCCTGAGATCTTTCGTCCTTCATCCCTTGTTTCTGCAGGTGTACCAGTGAGCAATGAATGGAAAGGGTGGAAAGCAAATACATCCTTTACTTTTTGAAAGACGTCAGGCCTGTAGAATGAAACCTGAGTGTGAGGTCTCCACACAAGTCCTCTCTGCCCCTGTACTGCCTCTCCTCCCGTTCACTCATGGTTGAATAGGAAGATCAGAGACTTGGCTGTACTGCATGCAGATAGAATGTGGGGACTTTATTTTGGAATTATTTTCTCTCACTGTGGAACATGACTGTTTTGTGTGTCTCTCTGTGTATGGAATGATTTTGTGAAGCTCTGACATGTCAGCAGATACCTGTCAGAAGGCTGGCTGCCCAAATCATTGGCCATGTTGCTGAAACTTCCTCCAAAGACAAAGCAGCAACATAGATGGCCCAGACCAGACCTGTCACCTTCATTTCAGCCACATATAATGTGTTAGTCAGGTTAGACAGGCAATTCTGACCCTCTGCTCTGGTGAGACCCCACCTGCAGAGCTGCCTCCAGCCCTGGGGAACCAGCACAGGAAGGACATGGAACTGCTGGAGTGAGGCCAGAGGAGGCACCAGGATGATCAGAGGGATGGAGGAAAGGCTGGGAGAGTTGGGATTGTCCAGCCTGGAGAAGAGAAGGCTTTGGGGTGACCTAATTGTGGCCCTGCAGTACCTGAAGGGAGCCCACAGGAAAGATGGAGAGAGACCATTGACAAGGGCCTGGAGTGACGGGACAAGGGGCAATGGCTTCACACTGACAGAGAGCGGGGTTAGATTGGATATTGGGAAGGAATTCTTCCCTGTGAGGGTGGGGAGGCCCTGGCACAGGTTTCTCAGAGAAGCTGTGGCTGCCCCATCCCTGGGAGTGTCCAAGGCCAGGCTGGATGGGGCTCTGAGCAACCTGGGATAGTGGGAGGTGTCCCTCCCATGAGTCTTTCCAGGGGTATTTTGCCATCATCATATCCAGTAATCTTGGTGATCCTTTCTCTAATGGTGGAAATAGCACAGGTGAGGTCAGCTCAGGCCTGTGCTCATCGAATGGAACATATGTACCCATCCTCTCCTTGCTCTCCCCTGTGTATGAACAACTGGCAGAAACACCCTCATCCCTTGCTGGATGCAAATGCCAGTGTTTTTGGCATTTCCAATGAGAAGGCTGATTTTGATAATCCCACTTCCTATTTCACTCCATATAATTCATGTAGTTTGCATTAACTCCCGTGCAGATTGTGCTTTAAAATATTAATCTCTTCCCTGCCTGTGAAGATGACCCAAGTTTAGATCACCACCATTTGTATCCTTTCCAGATTCATTTTCACACAGTAACTCATTGCTGTCTAAGAATCTATTTAATATTACATTTTACTTTGCTGAGGATTGTTGCTGTTTCTAATTATAATCCTTGTTGTATCAGCCTTAATTTGTCCTACTTGAATCTCATTCTCTTTTGGGCTTGTATTTCTGCCTTCTCAAGAGTCTGATATTTAAGTCTGTTCTCTTCACAACCTTTCCTAATTTAGCATCCTCTGTAAACCAATTTCACATGACTTTTGGAGTCATTGCCATCTTAAATGTAGGATAAACGGTACACTGATCTCTGCCTCGATACCACATCCCAGTTTTGTGCCATTACTTCCAACAGTTTTTGGGAATGGGACTACAGAAATTTATTTGTTGATATACCTACTCCTTTTTTTGTCAATGGTGGGAAAAGAATCAGAGCAATATTTTCAAGAGGATGGCACATGAAGCATTGATATTCTTTCCCATTTTGCCAATTTGTTTTATATTAAATGCAACTCAGGCATTCCAAAGAAGCTTTCAATAGATCTGCATTTTACTCCCAACTACCAACAAAACTATTTCTTAAGAAAGGAAAAAAAAAGGGCACATGATCTGGGATGCTGGTGGGAAGCAACTCCCCAAAGATCTTTGTGTGTTTCCAACACAGTTTTAGCACACATATACAATTTGAATAAATATTATCTAATTCAGTCTAGTGTATGCTTAGTTAACATTTCCTTGTTTGGAAATGATTTGGAATTAGATTGTTTGCAGAACAAGAAGTTGTAGCCAGGTGGGAGTTGGCCTTTTCTTTCAGGTCGCAAGTGACCAAAGAGGTTTGGGCATCAGGAAGAATTTCGTCACAGAAAGGATGATTATATATTGGAATGGGCTGCCCAGGGAGGTGGTGGAGTCACCATCCCTGAAGGAGTTTAAGGAAAGACTGGATGTGGCATTTGATGCCCTGGTCTAGTTGACATGGTGATGTTTGGTCATAGGTTGGACTTGATCTTGAGAGTCTTTTCCAACCTTAATGATTCTGTGACTCACGAGGCAGTGGCTGCCGATTTTATACTGTCAGAAATCTATACAATTTACAAAAATAAACTTGTATTTGAATTTACATTTTGGAAAAATGAAACTCGATCCAAACCCTGATGGTTGTAATTCTGTGATATTGCAGCTCTCCAAAGTGTAAAGATAATGCTCATTGTGGCAAAGCGTATGTATTTCATTTACTCTTCCAATTCCACTAATCCCTGGTTTCTGTCTTTGCCATCCAATGTTTTGTTGACATCTCTTAATTACTATTCTAAACTCTTCCACTCTTGCACTGGGTTTTGAGGGGCAGGTTTTGTGTGTGAATATACAGGAGTGTTCGTTATGGAATTCTAATTGATATAGACTTTCTCCATAATCAGCTAACAAAAACATTCTCCCTAGACATGGGCACAGAGAGACAGTGCCAAGAGAAAGCCAGCAACAATTATTCCTGCAAGGAATAAGGACGTAGTGAGCACCTGTTCTTCTCTTACTGCATCTGTCCCCACATCTGAAGTCCCTGCTTCTCACCTCTCAGTCCCTTTCACTTTGTGAGCTCATGGCATTGATGCCCCTCTATTGTTGGGCATAGAAATAATGCAGAAGTGCCACTAACACCAGTACATTTCACAGACTGGCAGAAGGATTCAGTGGGAGAAAGAGAACAGGCGGGACTCCTATGTCTTCCAAATGTGTCTCTTTTGGAGCAGACATGGAGAGAGCTGAAGGTTTCCTTGCTCTTGTACCTTTCCCCATCCCTCCAGTCTTCCATTTGTTGGCTGTTTATCCAGAACTCTTTCCTGCACAGCATCTCTATATTATTGGAAAAAGTCTTCCGCTGTGTTCTGCAATCTCATTTCTATTTTTTATAGCATATTCAGATGTTAGAACACAAACTTCATTAACATTTTGCAGCTGGTAATAAATGCTCTGGAGTCTTCTTTCTCTGCTTCTCAGACTTTTCATTACCAACTTAAAAGTACTGTTAAAATTTATACCACTCCACTCTCCTCCCCTCTAGTGTTGGTGTGATCATTCACAGTTTGTGTAAAGCTAAATTTGAAATTGCAACCAAAGGAAACTGATAATTTGTTTCATGCTTTTTGTCCCACTTTGTGTGGGAATAAATGGCTTCATGTGGTGTAAGACAATGGAGAATTGGGTTTTAAGTGTGCAATGCCAAAGCCTTAGAGTGAGATTTTGCTTCACTAGGAATTCTGTGATTGGTTTCATAGGAGCAAGATGTTCAGCCTAGATTCTTCCAGCTAGGACATTGACACAGAATTGGAGCAGACAAGCTCCAGAGGAACATAGAAAGGATGTTTTTCCTCTCAGTGTAGCATTAAATGCATCTCTTCCAGAACTGATATCATATGCTCAGTTAAATTTTTTTTATTGAGCTCCCTTTGCATTCAGGGAATTAATACAAGCACTTTAGAAAAACAACATGACTATTAAATGTTGTTACGAGACTCCCACACGAAGAATTGTAATTTGAGCTTTGCAAATTTGGGCCTTGGTTCCACTGGGCCCAAGTTGCTTGTATTAAGGAGTATAATGGGGATTAAATGAATGAATCTAAAGGAAAAATTCAGGCAAATTATTATCTACTTGAGACAAATAGATTTGGAGCTACAAAAGATAATATAATTTTGGAACATTTTATATTTTAGGGAGAGATACTGCAAGTAGTTGGGTGCTTGTGTACATTTCAAATTGACTTAGTCAGAGATGATGGTCCTAGACTTAAAATAATTTACAGGGAGAAAATCTTAAATCAAACCACTTCCAGTTATTAAAATGTTCCTGAATTATGAGAACTAGTAAAAAGTAATTTTATGTTGAAAAATTATACTGGATTAACGGTTTTAAAATTGGTTGTGTTTATTATTCCATTAAATTCTTCATCAGATATTCACAGTTTACATGACAAAGTGTGAAACCAGACTGACTCTTACAGTAGTGGTGTTCTGGATTTCAGGGTTCAAAGTCCAGGGTGGTGTAAGGTAGTGACTATTGCTGATAATTGATATTTTTCTACAGCAACTCTTTGAAACTCACCTTTGTTTAACTTGCCTGATAGGTCCAGGTCTAGGCAATATCAAAATATGTTAAATTGATTTCACCATGTAGAGAAAAGTAGACACATGTATAGCTCAGAATCTGTTCTTATGCTTGACTGTGTTTATTTAAGCATATTTTAAAGCCATGTGTGGCATTTCATTAGAAAGTTCAAGATTTACACTAAAACCCAAAAATGGAGCAAGTGAAGCAGGTGACAGGGTGTCCCTTCATTCCCTGAGCTTAACTTGTGACATTGCAATGCCACCTCCCCTACCATGACAGGCCTGTGGACCACTGTCAGCTCTTTGGAAATCCCACCAGATGTAATTGTACATCTGGCCCTTTGCCTTCTCAGGATCAGACTCATTATGATTTATTAATCATCTACAAAGAGCATTGATAAGCAATGAATATTTATGACTACAGATGTAACCCTATTGTTCTTGTAAATTATAGTGTTTTTCTGGTAATATTCTGAATGGCTTGAAGTTTACATAAATAATTCATACTTGTAAAGCCATATGTTAAACTGTCACTGTAAAAAAAACTAAGTGCTGCCAGTTTTCACTTGAACCATATGTAAATATGAAGAACTTGATATTAAACAGTGATATAAAGACCAAGCACTTTAATGCCATTTTCACAATAATGACTGCAATGTGCCACAATGCACTAGATGCATTATTGACAGCAAAATAAGCTTGAAATACAGCGGAGAAAAGAACCACTTTTATTTCTGAAGAAACTACAGTGTATTAAATTAAGCAGGTCTAGCTTGACAAATTTAAATTACAGTGAGAGCAGACCTCCAGGCTTTTGCCATTATTTCTATGTGAATGAAGCCTCTTGAAATATTTCCACAAAACTACTGCAAGGATCACTAAATTTTGTCTTTGAAATGAAGGTAGAATTCTCAGTAGCATTGTCATGTGTACATGTGATTTTGTGTTCTTACCCTACATGTCTACAGGGCTTACAGCTCCTAAAACAGTCTAGGTACATGCTGAGGGAAAATTGATAAGAAATCTAGTTGACTTATTGCAGTTCATCCTTATATCATCAGTATTGGCATATCTGGGAAAATGGTCACATTCACCACACTTTGGGGAACTTTGTTAATATGTAATGAGAGGCAACGGGCACAAACTGACACCCAGAAAGATCCACCTGAACCTGGGGAACAACTTCTTCCCCTGTGCAGTGACCTAGCACTAGAACAGGTTGCTCAGAGAGGCTGTGGAGTCTCCCTCTCTGGAGATATTCCAGAACCATCTGGACACAATCCTGTGCCATGTGCTCTGGGATGGCCCTGCTGGAGCAGGGAGGTGGGACCAGATGACCCCCTGTGGTCCCTTCCAACATGACCCATCTTAGGATTCTGGGATTCTGTGAACTGCACCTCCTATCTCCTATAATCAGAGCTAGTTTTTATCGAGGTATGTGTCTAATGCTATATATGTGTGTGTGTATATATATATATCATAGAATGACAGAGCAGCCTGGTTTGGAAGAGACCTTAAAGATCATCTCATTCCACCCCCCTGCCATGGGCAGGAACACCTTCCACTATCCCAGGCTGCTCAGAGCTCCGTCCAACCTGGCCCTGGACACTTCCAGAGATTTTCTGTTTTAAAGGAAGTTCAAGATATAGTGTTAAGACACATAAGGACTAGAAAGTACTTGGATTCAGGGATCCTTTCCTCCATTCTGCCAGCACTTCTGTTGACAGAGATGAGGCTGGTGTCTCTTTTCCTCCAGGCTTCTCTGTGCTCCATGACTGGAAGCAGGACCCTTACCTAACCCGGTAACCATCACGTCATGTCTCTGATCCTGTGGAAGGGCTGTGTGTGTCTTTAGGCACAGGGATTTGGCTACTCACACGTGCTTTCATGAGCCTTGTTATGTGAAGGGCCAATGTCAGGGCTGTAGCCAGTGGAAGATTTGCTTCCAATCACATTTGCAGGGGAGGAAACCCAGCTGTGGGTTTGACTGATTGTTCCCGTTCTGAGTGAGTGGTCTCAGCTGACAGAAAAGCCAAGAGATGACCTGATCACAGTTTGTAAGAACCTACAGCCAAAAGCAAAAAATCCAGCAGTAGATGGTCTTAACTGACAAATATGCAGCTACATGCCAAGGCTGGAAGAGGCAGATAGGTAAATTCAGCTTGGAAATAAGCCATACATTTTCAACAGCTAGGATAATTAGCAATTGGAATGACCTAATAAGGCTTGTAACTGACTGTTCATCTCAGAAATACTCAAGCTGTGATTAGAGGTCTCTTTAAAAAAAACCCCAAAACAACCTAGTTAAAATACACTCTAGCAAAAATCATGTCAAGGAAGTTGTGTGGTTGCAAAGATTAAAACTGAGGGGTTAAAAATATCATTACTTAGTCTTAAAATCCATTCATTTCCATGATCCTTGCACACACTTCTCATAGCTCTCTCTTCTGCATTGCTTCTACAAATGATTTAGAGGGTGTCCATAAAGCTCCACTGAAAATTATCAGAGTGTCTGTGCTATTCTGCATATTTCAGAGACAGCAAAAAGTTTTAATAAAAGTTTCTGCAGTCCATCAGCTGTCTCCAAATGACTCCTTGGCATTTTGTTTTCTCTATGCAATACTGAAGCAGAACATTACTCGCAAAATACAACAACAGAAAATAGAAAATGTTGTTCTCTCTTTTAATGGGTTTTAAACCAAAAGCTCTTTCTTTCAGCTTAAGAGGGAGTGTGAAGGTAAGACTCTTAGGGACAGATTCAGGCTGGGATAGACATGGGCCTTGGCAGATGATCGGTGTGGCAGCACTTTTGTCTTTCCTCTCAGAAGTTTGAGGGCTAGTGGTGCCTAATACATTAATCACCACTGCAAGATCTCAGAAATGCTGATGTGCCTTGACTGCCTGTTTTTGTGTCATCATCCTGGAATCAGCTGTCTTCCAAAACTGTCTGGGCTGCAGCTTCTTCTGGCTCGTGACTTCTTTTAACCTCCAGATAGCACTGAAGAATCCCTTTCTCCTTGCTTTTAGCTTATTTCATGCAAAAAGTAAAATTATAATGACTCTTTATTTCAGAAGCAGCTCGTTTCATTCCTTGTCTTAAGCCTGCAATGCACAGGCAATGTTTTGTGTGTCATGTTAATAAAGAAAAGTTGTATTTGATATCACAGTTCTTATTTGTAGATGTTCATTTGAACAGTGCTGCTTTATACAAAAACAAAGCTTTTGTATTAAAGTAGAAATTAAAGAAGAAAATTACTAAGAATAGTAGAGGTCTAAAAATGACAGTTAGTACTTTGATGCTCCCTGTGCATAGTTAGAGACGATCTTCTGGATTTTGTCATTGGAAATATAGTTTTGCAGATTTTTTCCAGTTGCTGTGCAAGACCTTGGGAAGCCAGGAGAGAGGGATCCTGGATTCTGCTCTTCCCTGAGCACCTTTAATTAAGTTCCAGTCCATTATTGCAGCTCTGTGCAAATGCAGTGACATCATTGGGGTTGCCCAGGTGCAACCACAGTGAAGAGCCTGAATTTCAGCACTGGAGTTACAAAGCAGGATGCAGGCGAGAGAAAGTCTCTTGCTTTGTTCCCCAAGTGCCTGTTGAGTTGGCATGGCTGATGGTTAGAAACACCTGCTTTGAGGAGATGTTCTCTTGTGGGAAAATATAAATAAATACCCGAAATACTTGTGATCTGAGCAAACTGGCTGTGGTTTAGTTCACAGAGAAGTGCAGAACTGTTTTCACAGAGCTGCCTGGTGCTGTCCAAGTGCATGTCCAGGTTTCCATAGCTCGGAGGCCCAGCCTGAGGATGCAGAGCTGCACATGCTGGATCTTTGACCTGTTAGATAATTTGTGAGGTAATAAACCGCCCAGAAAAGTCTAGATGGTTCTTAATTTTATTTTTCTTTCTTTTCTGAATTTTATTTCGTAGGGGAAAAAAATTGTGTCTCTTCTAGGAACTCATTCATTAAAACACTGAACATTAAAATAGGAACAATGCACTACACACAGAACAAGAGATTTTCTTCCTCCACACCATTGCAAATCCAACACTGTACTCAAAGAAAACAAGAAAGACTTGAAAGTTTTTTAGTTTGTCTTCACCACAGAAAACAATTAATTTCTATTGTGAGCTTTTCTGTCTGAATACGAATATTTCCCAGGTTTCTCTTGGGGAATATTCCCTAGTGCAACGTATCTGTCATAGAGATTGTTCAGGTAATCCATTCTATCTTGTCAGGTCAATAAATGCTTACACCTCCTGGGCTGCTCCAGGTACACCCCACGCCTGCCTGGCTGTTTTCACCACCTTCAGGAAAGCTTTCCTACCTCTGGATAAACTCTGGATTGTGTTCTGTACTGCGCATTGTTGATTAGGACAGGCTATGGGCTGTGTTCTGAGAGAAACGTGGGAAGGAATCCCACCAACCAACTAAACCCCACTTGTTTCAGTGTGCAGGAGCAGTGTTTGGATGTCAGGGGTTGTCCATGCCCCTCAGTACAGCCAGACAGCGGCTAGATGGCACTATTGCCAGAGACAAGGATCAGTGGCCGTAGGGAACATCCAGTGAATTCACCGAGCTGGTTTTCCCAGAAACAGAAGGCAACTTTCCACCGCCCACTGTAATGAGTTAAATTCAAAATTCGAATCTTGGTTTTTGCCATGTATATTTATTTTCCCGTGCTAAGTAACTCGGTGATGCTTTCACCCAGCTTTTTCTTTCTTCTCATGTTGATGTAGCATCATGGTGTGTTCAGGTCTCCCGCTGACACAATGGCAAACTCATGGCAAAGTCACCTAGGGTTAAAGGAAGCATATGCAGGAAAGAGAAAGCAGACTGGCATTCCTGGTTCCACCCTAGCCAGCAGCCAAGCTCCAGCAGCATCTCATTCCCCCACCAGTGGGATCAGGGAGGGAATCAGAAGGGCAAAAGCCAGTAAACTTGTGAGCAGAGATAAATACAGTTTATTAGGGAAAGGAAAAGCCATGCACAGAAAACAAGGAAAAATAAGGAATTCATTCACTGCTTCCCAAGGTTTGGCAGGACTTCAGCTACCTCCAGGACAGCAGGGGCCCATCACGTGGAATGGTTGCTCGGGTAGAGAAACACCATCATTTCAGATAGCCACACCTTCTTCCTTCCACTTTATGTACTGACCATGATTTCCTGTGGTCTGGAATATCCCTTTGGGTCAGCTGTGTCTCCTCCCAACTTCCCATGTACCCCCAATTCCCTCACAGTGTGGCAGTAGGAAAAGCAGTAATAAAAGGCTTTGGCTCTGTGCAATCCCTGCTCATCGATAACAAAAACATCTCTGTCTTATCACCCCTGAGTTCAGTACCAAAACCCAAAACACAGCCCCATAGTAGCCACTGGGAAGAAAATTTACTCCACCCCAGCCAAAACCAGCACAGTGATCTTCTATTCCTTCCTTTATCCGTTTGTCCTTTCCCATGCACATTCCCTCCTCTCTCACCTTCCTAATTTCCCCCTTTGAGTCATTCTTTTCAAGAAGAGACTGGGAAAGCCCTGGCAGAGTGTCTGAACTCTGTCCAACCTGCATTGCTTTGTTCAGTGTTCAAAAGCAGATGTAGTTTTCCTCATGTCCTTTTACCATCACCGTAGATGTTTTGGTGGCACCTATGGGAATGTAGATGTAAAAAAAAAAAAAAAAAGGCAAAAAGCTGCCTGGCAGTGGGAAGAGAGGGAGAAAAGTGGGAGATACAGCCCTGCAGCACCAAGGGGAGAGCAGGAGGGGAGTGGTTGGTTAAATGTCCAGGCAGAGATTCCCCTGCAGCTCCTGGAGTTGATCTCCACCTGCAGTCTGTGAAGCAGCCCATGCAGAAGGGTACTTCCCCCACAAAATGCAGCTGCTGCTGAGCACATACTGGAGTAGGTTTATCCTGTGGGTCTTAAGCCTATGGAAAGACACGTGTTGAGGCAGTGGAACACTGGAAGGAGGAAGGAGCAGCAGAGAGGAGCCGTTAAGGACTGACCCATCACCCACCACTCCTCATCCTCCTGCTCCACTTGAGGAGGGGAGTAGAAGAGTCAGAAATGAAGGACTGAACTTGGCTCTGGGAAGAAGCTGTGAGGGAGGTGAAGTGGAAGGAGTTAAATGTTTGGTTTTGTTCCTCACCATCCAAACCTATTTTAGACAGTGATAAATTGATTTTTCCCTCAAGTCAAGTTTGCTCTGCCCATGATAGCAGTTGGCAAGCTATCTTCTCATCCTTACCTCAGCTCCCAAGCTTTTCCACCTTAATTTCTCCCCTCCATCCTGTTGAGGAGGGAAAGTGAGAGAGCAGCTATGTGGGCATCTGAGAGCCAGCCAAGGCAAACCCAGCTCAAGAGAAAGGATTATTCTTGTCCTGTTCATCAAGTTAATTTTTTTTTGGAGGCAGTTCATGTTTCATTTAGTTATTCTCTATAATAAATTGAAATTTTAATAATCGGTTATGCTGCTAAATCTTTACTTCAGGAACTTATTATATTCCTGAACTCATCAATATTCAGGTGCTAAACCCAGGGCTTCCATAAAGACTGATTATGGTACATGCCTCTGCATTCCTAATGTATGTGCTGAGATTACTGAAGGCAAACACTCTAATAACTCCAGTTCTTAAACTCTCCTGAAGTTGGCATTCTTAAATGAATTAATCCTAATGTTTCTTAATGCCTAAAAATGTAGCTTAGGCACAAGTTAGCTTCTGATATTAATCTCTAAAAGTATATGTCAATCATAGCTCAACTTGCCTAGTTTTTCTTTTTTAACTATCCAGCTCTGTTTTATTAAAGGGGAAAAAAAAAAAAAAGAAGAAAAAAAAGAAAAGGAGGGTAAAGCAAACAAGGCAAATTGTTACTACTGTTTCTTAAGGTATTTCCAGATTTCTCAATTTTCTAAGTTGTTGAGGTCTTACCAGAAGTCTTCCAGCATGTGAGTTTTTTCTTAAATTGGAAACATGGTAGGTCATGTCAGAATTTTTACTCGTTTCAAAATACAGTAAATGTTTTGCATCACCAGAAATAGTGAGGAAAAAACCCTGAGACATGAAAAACAGTAGCTTTGCCACTCAGGAATTGACAACCATGATTCATATGTGAAAGTCAGATGTTGATATTATGATTTCTTATTTTCCCAAATTCCTACTGCTAGAGGCGTTTTTGAAGCCACTTTCTTGTTCATTTTGCCTTTTCCTGGCCATTATGTTATAAATCATAATTCCTTCTTTCTACCTCAGTATGGCCGTAAAATATTTTCTTCTTTCCTTCAACTGCTTTGGCAAGGATTAACTCATTCTGCTGTTTTACTTCTTTACTGTTTTTCCCCCAGTGAAATTGTAAAACATGGTGTCCTTCAGGCCCTCTCGGAGTGCAATCGCTTAGAACTTCTTTATGTCCTGTATAGTTGCTGAGTGGTAAAAGCCAAAATGAAATTAAATGCATCTGTTCCTTCACAGAAACGCTTTTTCAAGTAGCCTTCCAGCTACATGATGGACTCCATTTATGTATTGTACGGTGTATTTATCTACTTGCATCCACCGGGCCAAATTATTTGTGCTTCTGCTTGAGTTTGCTCTGGCCCAGTCCTGCCGACACTCTCCCGAAGGAGACGTGCTTCATTTGTGTGTTTGAACAGCTGAGCTGGGGAGAGGGGATGCTGAGTAATGCTCCTTCCCACATGCCTGAGGCACCACCACAGTGGCCATGGATGTGTTAAGACAGGATGGTGTCTTAGGTCTAATTCCACAGCCCAGTAAACTCCATGAGAAAAAATCGCGGTTGTATTTCTGCGTTTTTCTCTGGGAAAACTTTATGCAATGGCATAACGCTCCCAGATTTTAATGTTTATGTGAGGACAATTGTGCCTTGGAAAGGGTCTATTGGAAACCTTTGACCTGAGTTCTAATCTGATTTGAACTCATTTAAATTCAGAATAACTCTGGGCTAACTCCAGTGTAAGGGCAGTACTAGTCCGTGGGACAGCAACAGTGGTTCACAGAAATGCAAACAGCAGCTGGCTTTGTGTCCTTAGTTAATTTGATTATATAGTTTTAGTTTTACTTAAACAAAGTAGTGACCTTATTATCATTTTAAGAAACCTATTTTGAGAGGAGGGAATCATATTTCTTATATAAATCCACCTTCAAATATCTTCTTTAGATGTACATGTGGCTGGAGATGGAGTTGAGTTTGTGTGGGGAGAGTAAAAACGTACCAGATTTCACTGATCACAGTTGTTTTAAATTATGCACTGAAGAGGGAGATGCTGTTTTTCCATGAGGAAAACAAGGTTGGCAGCAGAGATCACAGAGAGGGCTTGTTTTTGTAGTTTCCTATAGAACAAGAACCAGGAGAAAGATTGGGGTGTCTTACTGGAAATATTTGAATTACATTTGTCTCATGTAACCATTAGACAAAAAGAATGGGTTCAATGGTAATCAGCATTCTTATCATGATGTCTGTCTCAAGCACTATTCTTCTGTAGTTTTGCAAGAATCAATTTAAAATAAATGGTTGAATCTTGCTTTACCTTAATGGAAATTAAGGTGAGTCTCAGAGCTTTTTCCTAATATTATAAAATTTAGTTAGAGCTGAGTATGTTTTTTCAAATACTAAAACCATAATGCCACAGGATGTTTTCTGATTTTTGCAGACATGTCTTATTTACTCTCTTACCACCTTTTGTCTCAAGGTGTATTTTAAAATATGGGTGTTCTACATCACATAATTGTCTTCAAAACCATAGCAGGATGTTTTTCAATAACTAATCTTACTAATGCTAATATGTCCGTGATGCAGTTCTGTCATGCCTGTTATTTTACCTGTGTGTTTTACAGGATGAAAAGGAGAAGCTGACATGGAATGACCGTATGCCTGGATACGCAGCAAACTTTGGATTGATTTTATTTATGGTAACAAAATCTGCATTTCTACACATTCATTAGGTGTCAGAAATATTGTGATGAGCATCTGGAGTGGAACCCTGGACTGGTGTTCTCAAATACACTAAAGCTCTGAAGCAAAGGTTATAACCACCTCCTCTTTGTGAGAAACACTAGGGAGTATATATTTATGAAGATGTATGCATGGTATATTAAGTATATTTTCTGTACATATTAGGTGTGTCTTTCATATATATGTGTGTATTCTAACACTTTGAGTTAGTTGACCATCCTGAGGCCTTATTCATGACTTCACTTAAAGCAGAACACATAGAGTATGACTGAGCAGTCAGCCCTGCTTTAGCTTTTACAAGTCATTCTTTTGCAGACAAGGTGCTTACATGTGCTTTGACTTTAACCACATGTTTAAATCTGCCCTAAGCATGAGCTTAAAGTGCTTTCCTGAGCCATAGCCTACGTATTACACTCCCTGCTTACTGTAACTTCTCAGGGAGATTTATAAAGGGTTATAACCTACAGTCCATGAGTTGTAAAATGTAGGGCTCTAATATTTCAACATTTGTGAGTGACAAGTGGAACTAGGCTGACATTCATCATTTGGTGAAGAGGCCACAATCATTCTTTTTAGAATATTTGAGCATTATTTATTTGTAAGAACCTACTTGTGCCACAGATGAAATTCAAGCCAGCTCTTGATGAGGAAGAGCCAACTCTGCTTTCCTATAGTCTGCTCTTTATTGTATGTGATGTTTCACTTTTTTTTCCTGCTAGTTTAGTTAATCAGGAATTGGAAATGTAAAGTTTGTTGTCACCCTGTGCAATGCAATTGTGCTGAGGAAACTAAATTGGTGTTGTCTACCTCTGTTATTCACACACAGTACTTTTTCTAGCTGTAAACACTAAATGCATATATAGGTGATGAAATCTTGAATTTATATGTGCATGTGCATACATACATAAAGCTTCAGGCTTTTTTCATGAAGATGTCTACATTGCTATGGAATGATATTGTTGTATTCTGTCCCCTAGCTTTACATTGCATCCTTTCCCTGATGGTTTCTCAAAGCTGCCAATGATATTTTCATTGTAAAATCTTTCCTCTGTTTTTTTCTCTCCCTGTTCTTCCTTTTTGTACTTCATTTTTATGAATTCTCTTTCAAGAACTGTTTTTTATTTTCTTTCTTTCTGGTTTTTCCTCTGTCTGTGTCAAATTGTTTATTTTGTTAGAAGTGCAGGCTGAAAAAAACATTGGGTTTGTTTCTCTCACCCAACTGGTCATGTTTTACATCACCAAATAATCCCAAGGATTATTTTGTGTATTTATGGATGCTTTAAAATTTGGTCACAGCTCTCTTGTTGTACACAAAGCCTCAGTGGACTGCAGATGGGGCAGCAGATCCAGCCTTGACTTAAGCAATGTCTTTTGCAGGGATTTTAGGGCAGAAGTTCTCAAGTCTTATTTTTGTCTCATAAGATCAGCAGTACCAGGAGATCTGGGCTCAGCTGGGCATCTACCAATTGTGCTTGAGTGTAGTTTGTAAAAACATATGCCACAGTTTTGAAATTCTCTATTTAAAAGGTACATGTTGTGGCAAAGATTTCTGAGTATGTGATGAAAATGTGGGTATCTGTTGGAAGAGAGAAGAATGGCACAGATCTGTGCCATCACTAGAGCTTTTTGTTGTGTTCAGCACATTTGGCTCAGTCAGAGGAAGGCAAAAAACCCAATTTGTGGCACAAGAGTTCAGCCTGTTTTGCTTTTTGGACTCTGTTCTTACTCACATGGTGTAATACTTGACTCTAGAATAGCCCTACTGGGGAGTCAAAGAACTATTTGGACATTAAATTGTTATCCTACTTGGATGAAGGTAGCAGTGTAGCCCACGGGGTTTTATAGCTTCCTTCTCAGATCTAGTTTGCTTTCCTGTTTGTCTTCATTCATACCAGGCTCAGTAGGTGACCTTTCCTGCAGCCAATTTTCACATCTGTTTCTAAGCAATTCAGTCCTTGATGGACTAGTTTGGATATTCAGGGAAGAAACTGTTTGCCATAGCAGGGAGGAGAACTGGCCAGATGAAATGTTGGCAGTGACAACAAAACCAGAGTGGGCACTTGAACAAAAGGTGGCTGCCTGATCTGGAATTTGGGCAAAAGAGGTATTTTCAGGAATGAGAGAAATGTGGTGAAGACACAGGAACCATTCCCTCCCAGTGACTGTCTGGGGAGTGAGAACTGTTCTCTCAGTCACTGTGCAGTCCTACAAGCACTCCTCAATTTTCTCCCGTTGCTGGATGCACAGACAATGAAGACTCCTGAAGGAGAGTTTTTCCATCTGTGTCTAAACAGCTGTTTAAAAACATCTGGGCAACTGACAGTTTCTGAAGCCCTGGTGCTTTTACAAAGCAAATATTTTTGTTCTTTAAGCAAATAAAACATATTTTTTGGTAACTTTGTATACTTTGCTATGGCACTGCTTGAATTGAAGAGGCCTCTATAGTGCATTTCTCTGATCATATCCCATCCTCAGTAACCTTCCTCATTTCTATGGATCTCTTCAATTCTTTGGCCGGGTTTAAGAGTTTGCTGATCAACTTCCATGATCCAAAATTTCCTCTTTCTCTCTATTCAGTGATGACTGTCCTTGACTCTTCTTCCTGTACCGTTAAGATATTCCTAAGTGGAAATTTGTGATGGAGAGAGGTGTCTGTGGAGGCCCAGAGAGCTCATCACCTCCAGAACGATGGATTCAAGTTCACTTTGCTGGTTTTCTTTGTCCATCACCACAATAAAAAATGTCAAAGAGATCCACAGGGAAGAGAAACAGGAAAAGAGTGTAGGGGAGGTGATTAAGAGGAAAGAATCTGTGACTCAGACTAAGGAAAAAAAAAAAGCTTAAGGTGATTGTAGAGGTGGAAGGTGAATTAGATTAATACCAGGTGGTGCTGTTTTCTCTCTTTATTGGGGGTTTTACTCTTTTATGTAGTGATTGCAATGGGCAAGTATGAAAAAAGTCGTGGTCTTTGTGTTCCCTCACCACTTCTGTCCCAGCAAGAGCTGAGCAGGTAATTCAGCATAAATCAGATTTCTTTCTGCATGTTTGGTAGGTAAGTCACAAGCAAAAAAAGAGAAGTAGATATAAAAATTAGGAGTTTCTTCTCAGCACAACAAAAGCTACAAAGCAAAAGGTAATAATATTTCATGCAATTTGACAAGTTTTCATTTACACTTTTATAGGCACAGATCTTTTTCTTTAGACCTTTATTTGAATGAAAAATGTTAGCATGAAGCAAAAACTCATCATTCAGCCACATTTCATCTAAAATTAATGAAACAGCTCTTTAAAAACTAAAAAATTAGATGCTTTGCTAGATCTAACATTTTATTACTGTTTTCTGACAAAATCTATTTGTGAATTTGATCTGATATCTCCAGGAGTTTCTCCAAATCATTATTTTTTAGTATGTTTGCTAGTTCTCCATTAAAGAAAAATGTGCCCAGTTTTCACCTTCAACCTTTAATAATACTCTAAATCTTGTTCTGCTTCTTTTGCAATACTTCCTTTTCCTGCAACAACTTTCCTCTGCATACAGGAATCATTAAAATGAGCTGTTAAATTTCCTTAAACCCATGTTGTGGATCTGGGCCCCTAGGCCCATTGAAATAATTGCAATAGTCTAATCTTTCCCATTTAGGTAGTCTCTTTCATCTGAGGATCTCAAGATGTTTTACCTAAAATAATGAATGTACATTGGAATTCTTGCCAAAGGCAAAAATGAAAGAGAAAAATGTACCCTCCATTTTCTGCTAGGACTATGAAAATTTGCTATTTTATTGCAAATAAATTTTATTGTGTCATTTTATTGACTATTTTTTTTGTGTGGTGTGTTTTAGGTTTTTGTGTTTTTTGGTTTTTTTTTTTGAAACCAGACTACCACAGCCCTGTGAAATTCAAATTCTTCTTGTGGGAACTTGACCTTAAGTAGCAGGGCTGACTTTCCTCATCTCAAGGGTCAAAGCCAGTCCACAAAAGATGCCAGGGATACCAACTGATTTCTGGGACACAAATGTGAAGTGAAGCCCTAGTAACCCTTCTTAGGTCAGTCTTAAAAGGATAATAATGGGAAATTATTTTGTATATTAATTTTTAATTTGCCACTTCTGCTGTGCAGAGGTGGAGCTGTTTCAGCCCGTTTACTTGAGGGCACACATATGAAGGTCCTTCAGTCCAAGCCATCTGAATTTCTTGGCAGACAAAAAGACTTTGCTCTGCATTTGAACCCAAAAAAGCAGAGTTTCACCACTTGAATGTGTAGCTTGAATCAGAATGGACATGCCCATCTTCAGGACTAGAATCAGTGGCATAGAATCATAGAACAGCTTGGGTTGGAAGGAACCTTAAAGGTCATCTATTTCCAATCCCCTGCCACGGGCAGGGACACTTTCCCACTATCCCAGGTTGCTCAGAGCCCCATCCAACCTGGCCTTGGACACTTCCAGGGATGGGGCAGCCACAGCTTCTCTGGGCAACCTGTGCCAGGGCCTCACCACCCTCACAGGGAAGAATTTTTTCATAACATCTAATCTAACTATCTCAGTTTTTTTGTTTAAAACGATTCCCCTTGTCCTATCACTCTTTTTTATAAATCCTCTTCTCCTTTAGGTACTGAAAGATGCTGTAAGGTCTCCCTGGAGCCTTCTCTTCCCCAGGCTGAACAATCCCATATCCTCATAGGAGAGGTGCTCCAGCTCTCTGATCTTTTTGTGCCAGTTTGTAATTCTGCATCCGTTTTCCTCTTCATGTCCCTGTTTGTGAGCGAGTTTTGAATTCTCCCATTTTAACTTGATCATCCTCATGTTATCCAAGAAACAACCACGCGGTGCCAATTCACGGAGCAAACCCAACACGGCCCAACAGCTTCTGCTTAATTGCCAGTGGCAAACTTGAACTAATGCCTCTCTTCTTCTCCCTGCAGATCATGCTGACGTTTTCAGCAGTGTTTGGTGTCATTGTGTATCGAATCACCACAGCAGCAGCTTTGTCATTCAGCACAAACGAGACAACCAGGTCAAACGTTCGAGTGACTGTGACTGCAACTGCTGTCATCATCAACCTCGTGGTGATACTTATCCTCGATGAAATTTATGGAGCTGTTGCCAAGTGGCTGACAGAAATCGGTAAAACTGCCTCACCACGTCCCTCTTTAGCACGAGTATTGAAGTGATGTTGTGCAAAGTGGTTCTAAAAGGAGTACTTCCTCCTGGAGTGTCCCAGAGAAAATATTTAGGCTTGTGGGATCAAGTGGTTGGACATGTGTCTGTGGATGGGGGGCAGAGCTGCAGCGTCCACGGTGTCCCTGGTTGGGATAATGAGCTTGATCATAGTGGTGTGCTAATGCAGCAGGGCTGTTTCCAGGATCCCAGCTGGCATTTCTGCACTGCCTCTGCACCCAGATCCACTTACTCTGGATCTGATTGAGCATTTTGGCCCTGGTATGTGTTTTGAATGCACCTCTTTGGGGCTGGCAGCTGGGTTTACTGAAAGTCAGTGGGTTTTTTCAAAGATGTCAATGGTTCTTGCAAAGCTAAACTGGCAAATGCTCATCAGGGTATTTTTCTGATGAGATTTTTAACCACTTCCTTACCATTCAAATGATTTTTTTTTCTCACTTTAGAGGAATGTCTGGGCTGTACTTTTTAATAATGTTACCTATTTCTGTTAGAGGTAGGACTTCTTAAATTTTTTTAAAATGTCATCATGTTTTTACAAGCCTGGCAATGCATTTCAGTCATTTTAATGGCAAAGCCATTCCTACAATAGAGGTTTAGGCTAGTGTATTGTTTGGTTATATACATTAGGCTGAAGATGTTTACTAATAGGGGTTTAGATTGTGTTTTGCATTTTTTTTTTGCTATACAAATTAGACCAAAGATGATTACTGATAGAGGCTTAACATGAAGTTCTTATAGCTATATCACCTCTAATTCTAGGTGCTTCAAAGTCATTTATTCAAAGCAACAAGAATCAATCAGGAATCTCAAATGTCTTTCACTATAGCAAGTGCTCTACCTGTCAACTTTGGGTCTTTAAACTTAGGTACTCAAAATAGAAAGTTTATGACAATTAGTGCCTGACTCCACCATCACAAATTGCAGATTCCCTCCCCGTAAAACCAGCAGTGATGTGAAGCTGTGTGGAACCAGCAGTCTCCAGATTAAATCCTTTAAGAACTTTTAAGACTTCTGTTTCTTTTTCTCATGCTCTCAGGACACTTTTTTAAAGTCACAAATGAAAAAAATCTCTTTTAATTCTATTTTTTAAGACCATTATAAACTACAGTTTTGTAGTTGTCATAATAGAGGCCTAATCCTAAATCTTTGAAACGTAGCCCTGCAGTTTTACCATTAAGGACAGCCTTTTAGTTTGGATTAAATTTGTAAAGTATTTGAAAGAGATGAAGAGAAAGCAATTAATTTCCATAAAATGCCACCATACAGGGCTATCTTTATTTAGGCAGTATGCCTAATCAACCATCAAATTTTTTTTTTAAGAAAGATCCAGTCAAAATAATCTCTAGTGCTACAAATTACAAGAATTAGTTCATTTAGGCAGCTTTCTCCAGTGCCGGGCTCAGATGCCAAATGAAATCAAGCTGTTTAAAAAAAATTACAATTCATGCATGCTGATAAATACTCCTTAACTTGTGAACTTTCATTTTGCTGAGCAGAGCAAAACATACTCAATTTTCTTTTCACACTGCAGTTGCTTGACAAGCTGAGGAACACACTTGTACTGGTGGAATAGCTTTTGACAGCATAGGTTGCTATTCCAGCCCCAAGTGCACCTGAATCTTTGTTCAACTGAAAAATTACCTCTGTAAGGGCAAGAATAGTATCACTGGCAGCAATTGCATTCATCATAGGATCAAAGTCATGGGTCTGCCTCAAGACCTGCTCAGTCAGTGCTTGAGAGTTAAAAATAAATGTAGTAGTTTTGTTGTAAACAATGCAGAGAGTTCACACAGGATGGTTGTGGTCTCCTGGGGGCTCAGCAAAGAGGGACACTGATCCTCCCTTATCACAGATCAGACCAGCCAAAATGCAAGTTGTATCCTGGTATTCCCAGGCTGAACAGAGCATCTTCAGTAATTAGGTGGTGCCAGACTAGACATAGAGCTCATGTGCTCACTTGTAACTTAGAATCATAGAAGGGTTTGGGTTGGAAGGAACCTGAAAAATCATCTTATTCCAAGCCCCTGTCACAGGCAGGGACACCTCCCACTATCCCAGGTTGCTCAGAGCCCCATCCAGCCTGGCCTTGGACACTTCCAGGGATGGGGCAGCCACAGCTTCTCTGGGCAACCTGTGCCAGGGTCTCCCCACCCTCCCAGGGAAGAATTCACTGTGGCCAAGGAAGAACCAGACAAACGGGGATAAAATCAAAACTCCTTTTGTTTGTCTCTCACAAAGGCAGAAGCTCCTTCAGTGAGCCAAGGCTCATTCCACACTCAGCTCAGCTCATTCTCCACCTAGAAAGCTTCAGCTGCCCACAACCCACCACAGTTTATTGAGTGTATTACTTGAGGAAGAGAAGTTTTCTCTGTTCCTAATGCACCTCTTTCTCCTGGATGCATTTCTTGTGCAACAGACTCGACTGGCTGGAGGACAAATTCTACACATGCCTCTGCTATATGGTATAGCATATGTGAGTGTAGGGAGGGAGAGACGTGCTGAGTGAGCCTCTGGGACCATATAAGGTGTGTAAATGTTCATCCAGAGGCTGAGCTCATCCTTAGGGGGGTTCTCTGTGAGGCAAAGGTTGGGCTTTTTCTCCCTCAAATTAAAGGCTGCACTGCTGTTATTCAACATTCCTGTTGTACTGACCTGTTGTCCTGTAGGTTTATGCAGCAAATGGGATCATATACAAATTGGTCAAGTGTTTTGAAGGTTTAATTAGGCTTTTCTGTACACATAGGTGAATGACTCCTCAGGGCTCATGAGATTGTGCCCTTCTCTGTTAGGAAAATATGGTTTAAAGTATCACAAATAAAGCCAGGCAGGGGGACTCACTAGGTTTGCTGTTCCTCTAATGCTCAAAAGAACTCATCATGCTGCTTTTTTAATGAAAAAAACTCAACCAAACACAAAGCAAACAAAACACTCGAACTGTGCCCAAAACAAAACTGTGCAAGTATTTTTAATAGTAATAATTTTTAATGAAATCCTTAAAGCCAGAGCTCTGGATCTGCTTATTATTCCACACTTCCGTTGTGCCACAGAAATTCAGCCAAGAATAATAAAGTTAATTATAAAATTATCTGCTCTCACATTAGTTACAGTTTGGGATGAGCATAGAAATACACCAGTCTAACCCCTATAGAATATTGGAAAATTGAAAACTGGTTGAAAATTGGATTCTACTGGCAATTTGAAAAGCCTCTCTCTTATATGTTCTGCTGCTAAAAAGTATCCGTGGAAATTGGAAATAAATCTGTAATGAATACTGAAAATGCTTAAGCTGCATCTTTACAAATTATATACAGAAATCTAGAAATATAGAATGTAAACAGTGAACAAAAAGCATTAGCAATAATGTGCATTTATTTTACATGGCAATTAACCATTCAATTATTTAATTCAATTTATTCAAAGAGGAACTTGTTTTTAACATTTAGCACATTAACAATCTCTTTATAGAAAAGAAGGCTTGTGTACACAAAGTTAAGGAGGCTTTTAAGGGTTTTTTTTCTAACTGAAAGTCTTTGCAGTTTGCTTTCATCATTCACAAATTGAGAATAATAATGTTTTTGCTATTTCAGTTGTGTAACTGATATTATTGTGTATGTTAATGTACAGGTACTTCTATGAATTAAAGACATTTATATTGATTTTGTTTTGTGTAATTGAATACCAAGATCCAACTTTTTTTGGTCTTGAACTTCAGATAACTAGGAGGAGAAACATGTAAATATATAATAATTATTTCAATGTACTATTCTAAATATATACACTATTATAAGAAGATATATGTTTGGGGATTCAGGGATTTCTACACATTTACTAATTCAATTTTCTTGTTTGATTTTCTTTCTCCCCCAGAAATACCAAAAACAGAGAAAACCTTTGAGGAGAGACTGATTTTGAAGGCATTCCTACTGAAGTTTGTGAATTCTTATGCACCAATTTTTTATGTTGCCTTTTTTAAAGGAAGGTAGGATAAATATCCTTTGCGTATAGATATTTATGTATCTATATTTATATATATATATGTCTATATTAATTGAATCTGTGTTTAAAAATGGGCACAAAGGGTTGGGCCTGGTCACCTTCACCAGCTCTGAAAAAAACATCATAAACAGCTTTTTTAAAGCTTTCCTTTGAATGGCATGGCATGATGTTGAGTGATGTCCTGATCTTTGCAGCCAGTTTAGTTTTCTTTCTAAAATAAGAGTAATTCCCACCTCAGTATATAATTCCTTTTAGTTCAAAAAGGGTGATGTTTTTACAAGTGAGTGATAGTGCTTACAGGCCTTCACTTCCCACATTTTAGCAAATTTTTCTTGAGGCATCATTCAGCAAAGGAAGGTTTTCCTATTTCATTTGAAATTACGGAACTATTTTTTTCTATTCCTTTCTCGTAACTTTGAACAAGTCTCCCGTATGAAGTTAAATTAAGAAATAGTTTTATTCAACTGGAAGTTGAGTTTTGGCAAGTTAACTGATTGACCAAAAAGCTAATTCAGCTGTCCTGCTAAATAAGTGTGACTTCCTATGGGTTCAGGATCACTGTCTACTGGGACCAGGTCATCCACGTGCTTTTGAAAGGGAAGCTTAAAATGATTGTTTGCTTAATCTTTGGCAAAAACTGTTTAAAACATCCTTTGGATTCCGTTTCATACCATTTCTGTGTTCCTTTTGGGGGTTGTAAAGTTTGTTAATCTCTGGCCTTCACTAATCCTAGTCAGCATCTTTGACTCGAGGATTAATGATATATTTTGCCAGTAGTTATAAAGATTGTAAGACACCAATGAAAAATATCACCAAATTCTTTACTTTTTGGCCATATTTTTGTGATGTATGGTCAAAATAAAGTCACATCTCACTGTTTCTCTCTTTGTAGTCAGAGAAGCCTTGATTGTGTATAAATGTATAAATAATTCCACTCAGGGCATTACTCTGATACAAGAGAATGCAGGTTAAGGTATGAGTTCCCATTTTTATTGGTGCTCTCTAATTAAAGAGGGAGTTTATTAATATTTTGTTTTAGTACCAAAAAAAAAATTATTAAAATTATTTTATCAAGATGTAGTAGAAAACCATTTGTAAAAGCCTACAGCTTTGAAATAATTTTAATAATCAAAGTTGAATAGGTGCTGAGCCTTTTAAAATTCATATTGAAGAAGTTAATTCTGAGATATTTTGCTTAATGTAAATGAATTATTACAGTGTTAAAGTTGGCTTATTTCCCTTCTTTTATATTAGCTCATATTTCCTATTTTTATATTGTTTTATAAATTGTTGTTCCTTTCAGGTTTGTTGGTCGTCCTGGTCGTTATGTGTATGTGTTTGAAGGGTATCGAATGGAAGAGGTAAGTAAAGACCATAAGAAATTAAAACAAGGTTAAATCCTTTATGTTAAATCCTTAACACAAACAAATATGTATACAGTGTATAAACAATAAGGGAAAAAAAGAAAACACATTAAAACAAGAGGTTAAATCTTCATCTTAAATAGACAGAATCCAAATTTTCCATCTAAGGCAGCCTTATATCCTTTCTTTCTGCAGTTTTGAGTACTTTGTGGTCTCTCTTAGGTGAATCTTCACTATTTCTGTGCTTTACAGCTGGGCACTGAGGCAAAAGCACTACAGGATTTGATCGAGGCCACTGGGAAGCTTGAATCTGCCTTCTCCTTCTGTAGATGCCTAAAACCTTGGAAATTTTAATAGCCTGAAAACCCATTGCCATTTTGCGCTCAACCTGTAAAAATTTATTCTTTTTTCAACATTCCCTTTAATTGTCGTGTGTATTCCCTTGAAAACTGATAGATGTACTCAAGGTTTTACAACAAAGCTTACATATAAGTCTTGGCAAGATTGAAGCCTTTCTTCCTCCTGGGAGACATCAGGGTGGAAGAGTATTGGTGTTACTGCATTATGTTTATTATATTGATTATATAGTAAATATTTTTAAAGGAAGTATAGTAGCCCCAGGGCCTATTTCAGAGCTCTGAATACATAATACATAACACAGTTTTATGAGTGGAGATGAAATACCTTGTCAAGCTCAGAACTGCAGTGATCGATGAGCTCTGTGCTCCCACACAAATTGGTGGCAGGGCCAATGGGACATAGAGACACAGGGAGTGATCCCAAGGAGGTGCTTTTAAATTAATTCTCTTAATCCCTTCACACTCCATGGTTTTGTTTAATTACAGTGTGCTCCAGGAGGTTGTTTGATGGAACTCTGCATTCAGCTGAGCATCATCATGCTTGGGAAACAACTGATTCAAAACAATCTGTTTGAAATTGGAATCCCGTATGTATCCCAGCCTTCTCCATTGCCATGCATTATTCCCATGACACGGTAAATTAAAGGCTTGATCTTTATTCAGCTGAATGGGACTTTTGCCACTGCCTTCAGTGGGTTCTAATTGAATATGATGATAAATCACGGTTTTGGTTGTGGTGAAATGATCTGGCTGTATTTTATGTTGAATAATTGGCTATATCTGCAGTAAATGGCTTAAAGAAAGTGATCCAATATATTAAATAATTGATTTAAATTAATTTTAGAAACCTGGGAAAACAGGGGAGGTATGATAGATCTCTTGGGAAGTTTTAGGGGAGCTTTCGGTATAGCAGCATTGAATACAAATCAGTGTAAAGTGGAGGAGAGTTAACACGAGGAAAAGCAATAGCTCACAAAAGATCTTCAAATCTATTACTTGATCTATGACTGTTTTATGGGTTTACACATGAAACCCACACATTTCCAAGCTGTCTGTGTGTCAGTATGTCACTGTGTGATGCTGGAGCATGGGAGAGATGCTGACACAGCTGAGTGACTGCAACAGGAGTTTTAGTGCACAGTCCTCTGTTCCAAATACAGCAGGAGAACCCCCTCCATCTGTCACCAGTGTCAAGGGGATCTTCAGGCTCTGAGAATCCACTGAGAATATCCTGCTCCTGCCTCTTGGGGGGTTTGCTCCTTGGTGGCAGTGGCCTGTAAAATGTTGTAGTAGACAAGGAGTCTGGCTCAGATGTCTCAACTCCATTGAAATTCATCAGAATTTTTCAGCACTGGTGTCAGCAGCTTTTGGGTCACATCGATAATGAAGGCCTTGAAGATGTTAACTGGAAGACAAGACAATTGATACTTAAAAGATAGGAAATATGTTTAAAATGAGCCTTTTTCCTCCCTCTTCCAAGAAAGATTATTTTTTTCTTGGAAGGGATTTAAATAGAGAAAAAAAAAATCCCAAACAAATCAGATGTGGATTATAGATGGTTTCATTATTCTTGTGTCAAAGTTCAATAGGGAGGCCTGTTTTCTGTCTACATCTCATTGAGTTTACATTTTATTTTGAGAAAAGAGTGCTAAATCATTCCCAAAATATCTGACATGTTGAAGGCTTAAAGCTTTCTCAGTGTAAACCTGGGGTGATTTGTTTCTTGTCTTCCAAAAACTTACTGCTACTGGACTTTTTTAATGGTGATTTTATGATGTTAGAAATACTGTATTTATTATTTTTGACTCATGAAAGCACGGGCTGATCCAGTCCAAACAGAAATTCATGTCAAATTATTTTTCGTTTCCCTCACTTTGGTGCAAGAATGTGACAATTTCATCCCATTTTTCTCCCTTATTTCTACTCCTCCACCCTTCTGCCAACAAACGATGGTGGCCTCAATGTTTAAAACTGTTTAGAAACAAACATACTTTCATCATCTTCTTCCTAGATAAATACCTCGTTTCAGTCACAATGCTATCTTGTCATCCTGAAAGAAGATATCTGGTTTCTCTTCACTTGTCTACATTGCCAAGGGAATCACATGTAGGGCTTGGCCCTTCCCACTGGGCCTGTTTGCACCAGGACAACCACAGTGCTTTACAGGACACTTCATTAAATCACAATTGGCCTATTAGCTATTCCTGCATGGATCATTCTACTGGTTTGGGCCAAATCCTTACTGGGATCCTGTTCTATTTCTTCTGCCCCACAGACACAGATACACTTTGGGTACCGATCCATCAGATAGAGGGCTGTCTATAGGTCTGGTGGACAGCTATAAATCCAGAACTAGGAGACCCCAAATGTTGCAAAAGTGGTAGTTCTGGCATGTCTGTGCTTCACATGTCATCTACTATACCCATACATGCTGTTGTTATGAGATGACAGATGTACAGATAAATATACACTCTGCCCTCTGGCCTCCTCATCTGGCTTCCTACTGTATCCTGTTCTTTCTGTTCTACCGTATATTTTCCTCAGGAATCTCTTGCAGCTCATCTCCTCTCTTAGATCATCCTTTTTCTACCAGTAAGTTCATTGTCCTCCTTCCCAGGAAATCTGTCTTGATCAAGCCTTTGTTCTTTTTTTTTGGCTGTCTACTTTTGCACAGGCTGCGCACTGTGATGCACAGTCCTCCATGGCAGAAAAATCTTTTTTGGTACTGTCCCCTACACATCTGTAATGTGGAAGTACCTCTTCACTAAGATGACCTCAAAAGATTTTTCTTCCTTATTGAAATCTCAAGGTTTCAGGATTATTTTCAGAAAACCTTTTGATTTTATTCACCAGAAAACCTGAAGCTTTACAGAAGCCATCCCATTTTCTGTCTCTTTCCCTCAAAAAATCGCTCATAAGTGGAAGATAAACTGAGTTTGCAAATAGCAGCCATCAGTTATGTTTCTAGAATCCCAAGTACTGCCAGAATTAGGAAGCATCTTTCAGTGTTTTCATTCTGCTTTTTCCATTGTCAGTGCGGGATGAGGAGGAAATCTTCAGATGGCAGCCCTGCATTTTTTGGGGTCGTGGTGGACACATCCTTGCTTTTTCCTTCAAGGCTTCTGTAGAAACTGCTGCACAGCCATGATAGAGGTGACGTGCAGGTCTCCAACATCTTTCTGTGGTTTCTTTTTTTTTAATTTCTGCACCCAAGAATATCAAACCAGCTAGGTAAAAGCAGCAACATTTGAATTAAAGAAAACTAAGCTCTCTTGAACTGAAATGTGTATTCTGTGGGGCCGGAATTCACAATTTTAACAGATGTAAATATGCCACAGTTCACTCAGATGTGTCACATACCATCATTCTTTTACCGTTGCCAAAGGAATTGACCCTAAAAGGCTGCAGGGCTTGAAATCCTTAACCTAGAGTTTCTTTAAGACCCCTTTTCTTCAGTTCTGTTTTTTTTTTTTTTCTGAACTTACTGAAAAAAACATCCATGTGCTTATTTTATTACTCTGCCTTTGACCTTGGTGCTAAACCCTTAGGGTGAAATCCTGCCCATATTGAAGTGAATGGCAGAACTCCTGTTGAATTTAGTCAGGCCATGATTTTGACTGTTTTATTCAGCATCAGTTTCCATCACTTCAAAATGCATTTAACTATGCTAGATGAGGATACCAAGAGTTAATAAAATCCATTTAAAGACACCTCTTCACAACTATTATCTTTTGTGTTGTTTTCACTTTTTCTATATTATTCTCAATTAATTTTTTTGTTGTTGCTTGGGTGTTTCTTCCTTCACTGTTTCTCATTGTTGTTTTCCTCTGATTCAGAAGTCAATAAATCCTAAACACAACTGAAACTCCCATAAAATCCAAGAAGTCTGAGTGTGCCAAGGAGACATGGCTATACCTCAAATTTCTCACACAGAATGTGAGATTTAGATCCTTTTGTTCTCCTCCTGCCTCCTTCTTGTACCTCCTACCTGTGAATGAGCAGGTCTTTCCATATATGAGCACACTGTAAGAATATGACTGAATCAAAACTCGGATCCTCAGTGCTCCTTCTAAAAGGCAGGAAACAAAATTACAGGCAAGGACGCAAGAGTTTGGGTCACTGCTCTTGCTTTTCTCTAGACACAAGTGCTCCAGCTACTCAGCCTAATAAATACACTTCTCTATTTAGCTTTCTCCCTGTACCCTTTTCTGTCATGCTGTGAATCAAAAAGCATCAGATAACCTTAAAAGCACCTGATAGAAGTAATCCTTCAGTCCCAGCAGCTGAATTCTGGGGATTTTCTGTCTTTTCATGCCGTGTCTCCACGTGCATCTCTGTTCCAGCAAATATTCATAGAGTCATAGAATGGTTTGGGTTTGGAAGGCACCTTGAAAGTCATCTTGTTCCAACACCCTGTCAAGGGCAGGGACACCTTCCACTATCCCAGGTTGCTCAGAGCCCCATCCAGCCTGGCCTTGGACACTCCCAGGGATGGGGCAGCCACAGCTTCTCTGGGCAACCTGTGCCAGGGCCTCCCCACCCTCACAGGCAGGAAAAACTTATTCCCAGTATCTCATCTAAACTTCCCATCTTTCAGTTTGAAGCCATTGCCCCTTGTCCTGTCACTCCAGGCCCTTGTCAATGGTCTCTCTCCATCTTTCCTGTGGGCTCCCTCCAGGTACTGCAAAGGCCACAATTAGGTCACCCCAAAGCCTTCCCTTCTCCAAGATGAACAGTCCCAGTTCTCTCAGTCTTTCCTTGTAGCAGAGCAGCTCCATCCCTCTCATCAACTTGGTGGCCCTCCTCTAATCCTGTTCTTGGAGACTGCCAAAGGTAATCCACCTTTGCAGTACCCAAGGACATTTGTTATGTGAGATTCTAAAGAAGTTCATAACATGATCCTCAGTTCCAAACTTTCTGGCAAGCTCTAGAGGAGCTGCATCATTGAGGTCTGCACAGCCACTGAGGATACAAAGACCTGTGCTAACAAAATAATCTTCCTGCATCTATTTCAACTTGCCCTCCAGATGTCCAGCCTCTCCAGCCTCTATATGTTCTACTCTGTCTCACGCTACAAATTTCTAATTTTTCCAAGTCATCATCATGTCTTCCCATGGATTCCAAAATCCTGATACTCCTTCTTGCTGTATAAATAGAGCAACTGTTCAGTCATCTGTCTCATTTTTTAATAAAAGGCTTCATATATAAGTGCTTACAGCCCAGCCAGGACCAGTTGGGGTTCAACTCCTTCCTTCTTTTCCTCTTTTTTTTTTCTGAAAAGCTTTACTGGATGGGCACAAAACTTCTCAGAAGCTCACCCTGAATGTGCAAACCTGCCTTTTCCACACTGTGGGAAATCAGAAGCTAAAATAACTCTTTTTCTGACAGCCTGGTTCAAAAATGTTGATCTGAGTAATTAAAAAACAGGTTCCACACAAGTGCATTTAAAAGGCATACTCAGTTTTAATACCACAGCTGTAGGAGTTCTGCAAAACTCATTTTCATTGCCCTACTGCTGTATAGCTGGAGAGTAACACTTTGAAAATCCCTGATCTTTGTTCCTCTAACTTGCTGACACGTTTCTGTTTGGTCTCAAACTTCACATGCTTGGATATGACACAAAGGTATATTTTTTTGTATGTGGAAAATTTGAAATAATTAGTTTGGCTTGCTTTCAGTCAGTTGAACTTCTAAAAAAATGACATAAAAAGAAGCATGCAGCTGAACTCCAAATGGTTAAAGGTACCACTCCTCATGCCTGGCTTATAGATAGCCAGATGAAAAATTAAAAATGATTCTGAATGACTGAGCTCTGGATTTAGTGCATTCCCAAATAACATGAAAAACAACAGCTATTGCTTTAGTTACTGTATTCTCATGGAATGTATGTGTATGCACATACTAACTTTATTCCATGATGCTCTAACACTTGCACAGATTTCACATCTAAACACACCCAAATTTTATCTCAGCTGCTGCACTGTGACAATGAGATCTTCAACCTCATGTGCCCACAGAAGTGTGAGGGACATTTTATAGCTCGTATCATTTGATTGGAACAGAAGTCAGCACTGCCTTCAATTACTTTTTGCTGTCCTCTGGGAGTCCTTCATATTAGGAAAATAAATTTGATATGTTGGAAGAGCATCCTGGGAATCCTTTGATGGTTTTAAGCCTGCCCCAGTCTCCCACCCTCTGAATACTACATCACCTCTGTCACAGACAAGTTCTCTTGACTGCCATAAAAGCAGAGGGGGACAAAGGGAATTTTAATGTCTTGAAATGGCTGAGTTTGCATGATGTAGGAGGTAGGTGTCTTTGTAAGGACTCATCTAATTCTTTCTTGTGAAACATTTGAAATCTACTCTCACACTTTTATTAAAACTGTGTAATCTGAGTGTTCTGGGTGCCAAAGGTCCTTGGTTAGCCCCAGTATTGCCGAAGTGCCGAGGGTGTTACCTTTAGACTTGTATGTAAGGTTTCTGTTGTACCTGAAATGAAAGATGAGGTTGAACTTGATTTTTGAAGCTTTCTGACCCTGGGACTGGCAGGGCCTGATGCCAGGTCTGTTTTAAGAGTGTCTGCCAGTCCCCATTTCCTCCACACTGGTGATGAAATTGAGCATGTCCTACAAACACTGGTAGGTGTTGAAATTCCTCAGCCACTCTGGTCATTTCCAGGCTGTTACAGAGCAAGGTGGGGACACAGTGATCCTATATGGTTGAGTATAAATTCAGGAATAAAGCAATAAACCCACCCTGCAAAGCCTTTATTGTGTTTGCCAGCAAGCTTTGCCCTGCTGCTGAAGTCAGGGTCTGAGAAGGGCAGTTCTGGCTTCACTGGAGGTATAAAAGAAAATCCCTTCCCTCAAATATTCCCATCTCCAGGGCCACACACCTACAGTTCAAAGGGTTTATCACAAGCTGTGGGGGAAGAGATTGTGGGAGAGTCCTGCTTGCACTACTGGCAAGACATCACTGGAATTAATCTGGATTCCCACTCATATGGCACATATGTGAAGAACTATAAAATGATGTCGTCTGTTTTTGTGAAAGATAAATATCATCTGCAAAAGACAGTATAAATCTTGCTTTTTTATGGTAATTCACCTCCTTGATTTTGAAGAAATATTGTATTCTTGAATTTTGTGGAAGGAGAGGTGCTCAGTATGTTGTTCTTGAGAGTATTACTTATTCCTAGTATTATTTAAGTCTAAGGTACTTGAACTTCAGGAAAATCAGCATTGAATATGCATCTAAAGAGAAAAAAAAATATTAAAAATTACTGGATTCAACTCCAGCAGCCTGGCACCTATCACTAAGTAGCATCAGAACTTCACAGGATGGTGTAAACTCTTCCTGTTGTGCACCAAAGTCCCATGAGATGAATTCTGTGTTGCTGCACAAAGACTTGGGCCAAATCTTGTAGGGGAAAAAAACCTCAAAAAACTTAGTTCAATCTGAAATTTAATTCCTTAGGAAATTAAAGAAGCTCTTCAGGAAGCTGAAGGATGAAAGAACTGAGCCAAAAGAAATGGACACCAACCAATCAAAAGACCCTCAGCAATGGGATCTCGACTACATCTTGGAACCTTTCACTGGACTGACTCCAGAATACATGGAAATGAGTAAGTTTTCTGAATTCCCTTTCTGCACTAACCATAGCTTCACATAGGACCAATCACCAGGGATCATATGACTGTATATCATAAATTCTTACGATGAAGAGGGAAAAAAAACTGAACCCCTTGTAGTTTGCAGAAATTACATGCAAGACATCAGGGGTATGAGACCACCACAGTGCCAACATAGCAATAATGATGAGTCCTAGGAGCTGTTAATACTTATGCTGTCAGAATTCAGTGTTCCCAGCTGAGAAACAATTGGCCACAAATTCAGTAGATATAGCTGGAAGGGTGCCTTGGAGGTTGTTTAGTCCAATCCCCTGCTCAAAGCAGGGTCAGCTAGAGGAAGTTGCTGAGGGACTTGTCCAGTTGGGTGTTAAGTATTTCCAAGGATGAAGATTCTACAGTCTCTCTGTGCAACCTGTTCTAATATTTGACCACACTTACACAAAAAAAAATTTTGTAATGTTCACGTTGCATTTCCTAAATTTCTGTTTGTGGCCATTGCCTCTTGTCCTTTCATTGGACTGCCTTGAGAAGATTTTAGCTCTGTCTTCTTCAACTCACCACGTTGGTAAGATCTTGATTCTTCTTTTCTCATGGCACAACAATCCCAATGCACTCAGTTTCTCCTTGTATATCAGGTTCTCCAGTGCTTTAATCATCTTAGTGGATTTCCACTGTATTCACTGTAGTATGTCCATGTTCTTCTTCTACTGGGGATCATAGAACTGGAAAGAGCTCTTTAGGTATGATCACAACAGTGATGAGTGGAGGGGAAGAAAGCACTCTCTTGACCTGCTGGTGCTGCTCTTCCTAATGTACCACAGGAGGCTCTTTTCCTTCTTTGTAGCTGTGGCACAATGCTCACTCGTGTTCAACATGCTCTGTTTTATAAAGCTTCTTCTCAGAGAGACCCAAAATCACAGAATCCTTTAGGTTGGAAAAGCCCTCCAAGATTATCAAGACCAACATGTCACCGATCTTCAACCCTGTCAACAGGACCAGAGCACTGAGTGCCACATCCAGCCATTTCTTGTACAGCTCCAGGGACGGTGACTCCATCACCTGATCACTCTTTTAGTGATGAAATTCTTCTTGATGTTCAATCTGAACTTCCCTTGGCACATCTTGAGGCCATTTCCTCTTGTCCTGATACCTGGAAGAAGAGCCTGACCCTCACCTGGCTACAGATTTTATTCAGGTATTTGTAGAGAGCGAGAAGGTCCCCACTGAGCCTCCAGGCTGAACACTCTCAGGTGCCTCAGCTGCTCCTCATAGGATTTAGTCTCTCAACTCAGCCCCAGCTCGGTTCCCTTTCTCTGGACATGCACCAACCCCTCAAACTCTTCATTGAACTGAGGAGCCCAGAACTCGACCCAAGATTTCAGGTGTGGCCTCACTGGTGTCCAGCACAAGAGGACAATCCCTGCCCTGGTCCTGGTGCCACACTATTCCCGATCTAAACCAGGTACCCTTGGCCTCTTGCCCACCTGGGCTCATGTTCATTGGTTGTCACCAGCACCCCCAGGACCTTTTCCACTGGGTATTGAGTTGGCCTCACTTCCTGAGGAAATCTAGGGTGCTCTTGGGAATTATTTCTCAGTTTACCACCTTCCATACCAGTACACCTTCTGGTTTCTTGAAGAACATGTACTTCCCCTGCATGCATCTCCCTGCTGGAGTGACTGATGTCACTGGTGGAGTGCACTGCCAGATATTGTCACCCTTTAAACCTGTGTAAAGTAGGACCAACTCTCGTAAGCTTAATAGTATTCTAATTTTGTAAAGCTGGTGCTTGCCCTGTGTATAACATCTATGTGTTCGTACACAATCCAACTTCAGGAAAACAAACCTGAGAGGAAGGAGCACACAGGGGTGCTCTAGAGTATTAAAAGGCTTGGCTTTTCACATCAGATGCAAACTAAAGTTGCAGTGTACCCCTCAGCCCTGTAGCTGCCTCGTGAGTAGACCCTGGAGAAGCAATGAAGGAGAAAGGGGGAATGGTATGGGTGGGGGAAGAGGAAGGAGAGAAACAATCCAGGCAAACCTAGGCTCGAGGGCATAAAAGAATTCAGGAAGAACCACAGCTTGTCAATGGGCATGGTATCTAAAACCAGACATCTGTGAAATATTGCATGTGACAACTCTTGTTTTAACAAGCCCCTATTCTCGAAACATCTGAAAGAGAATTCATTTTATGGCAAAAAAATTAAATGCCATGTATGGTTTCTCTCTCTCTCTCTCTGGACATACTGGTTTATAGATATAAATTATAATCTAATTATAAATGCATATATGAAAATTTATAGAATTGGAGATTTATGTAAACCTATAGGTAAGTGTATACAAGGTATTTTATATGATGGCAGATTGAGGTGTCTTTTTTATGGATATTTTTAAGGATCTGAAATGTGCCCTCTGTAGTGCCATAGAAAAGACCTCAGCTCCCATCCTCTCCCTCTGAATTATTTCAGCTCACTTTAGGATCTTGCTGTGTGTTGCTTCTACTACCTCATCCCCTTCTGCACATGATGATGCTTTCTTTGAAAAATTGTTCTTAAGGATTAATTTTTTTCCATGCATTACTTCAGGTCAAGGTGATTTGAAATTAAACAATGGTGAAAAAAATACAGAAATATTCCCTTGTGAACATTTTAATATTTTTGCTCCCATTGCATCTGAGATGATGCCATCACTCTGATTCAAGATGTTTGTGTACAACATGATTTATTCATAGGGACACTCCTTGGATGCAAAGTTCTGCCTTAGTGGAATAACAGTAACACTGGTATGGTGTTTGTCAACATTGCTTTGATTTGTTTTCAGCAGCCTTGATGCTGCTGAGGCAAACGTGATGCTCAACTGCTTCGAGGTTGAACATAATTTCAAAAACGTCACATTTGTTTTATGAGTTCATTTAAGGCCATCTACTCAGAAAGAAAGCAGGTATTTCTGCAAAGACATGTTACAGTGGGGTTTTCCTCACCCGTATTTTGACATCAGAGTCAAAGAGCTCAAGACATCAAGAGTCTTGGAGCTCCCATGTTCAACCATTTGTTATGCTGTCCCTTAGAGTTTGTTTTTCGGGGGGGGCTAAAATTTTAGGAGCAAGTGCTAGAAATTGCCAAAATGAGTCCAATCATGTACTCAGTAGGTTAGTGTGTTTTAAAATAGAAATGCAGAAATATCATCATAATCTGTTAAGGTTTTGAGGTTCCTGCTGCAGGGAATTTCACAGCCCCAAGCCTGACAAGTGTTTGGGCAACATTTAAGGATATGGTGGGATTCTTGGGATGTCCTGTGCTGGGCAAGGAGCTGGATTTGATGATCCTTGTGGGTCCCTTCCAATTCAGAATATTCTGTGATTCTAACTTGTAGTACAGGGACTAAGCTACTGATGTTATAAATCACTGGACACTAAGCCTGTAATTTAGATTAGTCCCTTGTGGCTGGATCATAAAAAATGCCGAGTGCCTCATCCTGCACTCATCAGGGATAATTAGATAGATGCCCTGAAAATGAATGGCTTCATTACTAACCTAAACATTTGCCTACAACAGGAGAATGAGCTTCCCAAGTGGAGAAGTGCCAGGGCAAGCTCTGCCCTGCCTGTGGGATTCCAGACAAATGTGCAGCAGATGAAACCCAAGCTGCACCTTCCCAGCCCCGACTGCTGCCCCGGGCCCACATCCCTGCTCTCAGCTGTCACACTCTCGGTGGGGTGACTCAGACCACCCACACAGGCAGGAAGCACTTTGTGAAGCTCAGCGCTGAACCTGTCAGCTGGAATTGTTGGGAAGGGCATCAAGCTGCAAGAGGCAGTTAAAAGCTTATTTCTCTATTTTCTTAATTTTGATTTGGGGGCATTGGGGAAGGGGAACAACGCAGCAAGTGCAGAGGAAGCAATTTTTAACTTATTTCCC